>JAXQQM020063230.1:0-56417 GCA_034641835.2 Pinus albicaulis | reverse complement strand
TGTTGACACCTAATCCTATGGATGGGTGTGCATATGTATTTTTGTATATTATTTATTATTAGGAAATAAGGAAGGCCAAGAGTCATTGGGAGCTGAATCCCAATAGCCTCAGCTCCCATCTATATAAGCATGTACATTCTTCAGCTAATACATATTCTAGTTTTGAGGAGTTACCTCTTGGTTTGACATGGTATCAGAGCCAGCCCCACATTAGGCATTTCTGCCCTGTGGTGTAACTCCCTACCCTTTGCTCAGTCAATATTTTTTAATGTTTTTTGCTGCTCATTAATTGCTAGACTGTTATTCTGCATTTTTTTTTCCCTATTTAACGAAGTATTTCTTGCTCCGGCTCTGCCCGGTGCAGTACGTATGCGCAGGTGCGATTTCAAAAAAGTGTTCAATCACACCTTTCTTTGTCTTCTGCGATTCAAGTTCAAATTTTTTTTTAAGTAACGCCCTTTGGGCCTCCTCATTCATCCCTACTCGCTCCATTCCCTCACCTTAACTCCCCCCCCTCGCCATTTCGCTCCCTCTCCCCACCAAACTAAGCCTCACGGTATTAACACACAATACACGCTCCGCGCGGCGTCCCCACCTTTCCCGTCCTCGCCCCTTAACGCTCTCCCCTACGCACTTGAGCTTCCTCCATAACAAATACCGCCTTCACATTCCGTTACCATTCCCCTCACACGCCAACTCTGCATCGAACAGTGCCCCTACGCCTCCTCACTCTGCAGCGTATCTCCTATCTACCGCCGGCCCCTTCACCCTTTGCTTTCGACTGCCAACACCTTCGCTATTCCGCTTACGGCCTCCACATACAAACGCCCTCCCTCACAGCATACGACTGTCACTCCCTACGCCCCTCAGCTCTCTATTTGCGCCCTTACACAACGTGAATAAACGTAGAGAGATCACACTCCCATTTACATTTAAAACGCTGTTTGACATTAACACGCTGCGTCTATTCCATATTTAAACCGCCCTTCCCACCGTGTAATACCACCCTTTCAATACCGCTCCACGTTATACTTAACCACCGCTTCAGTTTGACATGGTATGCGCTGTCTATTGTCATTAAAACGCTGCCCATTATATATACTGTCCATTATATATACTGTTCATATGTAATATCGCTCCATTTCATTTAAAACGCTGCCCAATATATATACTGTCCATTATATATTGAACGCTGTCCATTGTTGTATGCTGTCCCATGTTGTATGCTGTCCATTGTTGTATTTGTTTTAATACCTTTGTATTTGTTCACATACACGCCCCTTCACATTTTTTAACGCGCTGGTTTGACATTTAAATAACGCGCTGGTTTAAACGCTGTGTTGCGCCCCTCCCATATATTATATAACGCTGTGTTGACATTGCATATTTGTTATATATTTCAGAGTTTCCAAAAAAAAAAATACATTTTTTTTATGCAGAATCAGTCTATAGCATAGAGTGTTTTTTAAAAATTCAGTCTCCAGCAAAGTTTTCTGAGCAGATTTAGTTTACAGAAAGAGTTTTTAAACTCAAAAAAATTTTTCCAGCAAGAGTTTCTGCCCTTTTAATTGAGTATATTTTCCAGCAATAGATTTTTTTGTTTTCTCTCCTTCAAGAGAAATTTTCCAGCAGATTTTTTTCTCTCCTCCTTCAAAAGAAGATGACAGTCCCTTCATCTTCTAAAGAGGCTGCCTACTTGGCACAGAGAGAAAAGAGACATGCTTCAGGTCCATCCAAAGGAAGAGAAGGCAGAAGATGAAGAAGAAACTTCAGAGAAAAGGGGGGCAGACAATCTAAAGTTCAGCAGCAAACAAATCAAGACAGAGGTAAAATTGATGACAAAGACAAAGGTAAACCAATTGAATCAGCTCATTCTGTTCTAGCACATTGTAACAATGGAGTAACTGAAAACCTATTTGATGTTTCATTTACTTCATGGAGAGATGATTGGTTGCTAGATTCAGGAGAAACATGTCACATGACATTTAGAAAAGATTTTTTGAAGAATTCACTGACAAAGTTGATGGAGCAGTATATTTCGCAGATAAATCCAAACTCAAGCCATCAGGGCTTGGCACAGTCAGGCTTAAACTGCCTGGTCTTCCTGATCATATCCTACATGAGGTTCTATACCTCACGGAGTTGAAGAGAAACTTGCTGTCCCTGATCGAAATCCGGCAGCAAGGACACTCAGTTCACTTGTTTGATGGCAAGGCAGAGGTCAGATCAGCATCAGATCACTCACTTGTCATGGAGGGAATAGAAGAAGGGAGACTTTTGAAGCTGAAAGGTTCATCTTCTCATGCTCAAAACTTTGCATTCAACTCATATCATGATGAAGGTACATTTCCATCAAGTCTTTTATGGCATGCTAGATTTGGACACTTAAATTATGACAGCCTTCGTTTGTTGAAGAAAAATGGTGTTGATGGACTGCCTACAATTCCTAGAAAACCTAAGGAATGTGATGCATGTATTCTAGGAAAGCATAGCAAACGACCATTTCATGATTCACACTCAAGAGCACATAGGAAACTTGAACTTGTTCATTCAGATTTATGTGGCCCTATGCCTATTGCTTCTGCAAATGGAAACAAATACATGATGACATTTATTGATGACTACACCAGGATGTGTTGGATTTACTTACTGAAGAATAAGTCTAATGCTTTTCAAACTTTCAAGAATTTTCATGTATGGATTGAAAATGATGCACAAACACATATTGGCTCTCTACGTACTGATAATGGAAAAGAATACACCTCAAACGAATTTGAAAATTATCTTCGTCAACATGGAATCAAACATCAAACAACAGTGCCATATAATCCACAACAGAACGGTGTAGCTGAAAGAATGAACAGAACCATTTTAAATATGGTCCGCTCCATGTTATTTTTCAAGAATGTAAAATTGATGTTTTGGGCTGATGCGGTTCTATGTGCTGTTTACATAAAGAATAGGTGTCCTTCAAGTTCAATTAGAAACAAAACTCCTTTTGAAATGTGGCATGGCCACATTCCTTCGGTAAAGCATTTCAGGGTCTTTGGGTCCACCTGTTATGCCTTGATACCCAAGGGTCAAAGGACCAAACTTGGTGCTAGAAGCAGAAAATGTATCTTCTTGGGGTACTCCAATACCTCCAAAGGATATCGTCTCTATGATGAAGCAAATAAGAAGTTTGTGATAGCAAGAGGTGTCATATTTCTTGAATCATCCAAGAGTGACAAGGTTGTTGAGCGGCAACTTGATCGCCTGGATAGATTCACACATGCAAAGTCTTTCAAAGAATTTGATAATGTGATCCCACACCTTGAAGGGGGGATTCCGATATTGAATCAAACTGTGGAATCATTTCCTGAACCACACTCTCCCCCACATGAAGAAACAACCACGGATGACACATTGGATGATGTGATTGGCAGAATTGGGAGATTGAATCTTGAATCAATCCCAACTCAGTCAAGTGACCAGCCAGGGCCATCTCAGAAAGGTCCCCCCAAATGGCTGACAAAGACACTGGAGGATGTTCATCCTGATGAGGTTGGAAAAACAGGAACAAGAAGTTCCACTCAAGAAATCAAAGGTGATGTAGATAATTCTGATTCCCCTGTTGATATGGATATTTCTTATAACTGTGAATTGAGTTTGTCTACAGATCATGAACCAACTTCCTTCAAAGAAGCCGCTTCTCATGATGAATGGAAAGAAACGATGCAGAAGGAGTATGATGCCTTGATAAAGAATGGCACTTGGAAGCTGGTTGATCCTCCTTTGGGAACGAAACCAATTGGCTGTAAGTGGGTCTACAAGAACAAGTACAAAGCAGACGGCTCACTTGACAAGCACAAGGCCAGGCTTGTGGCAAAAGGATTCGCACAGAAAGAAGGAGTCGATTATGAAGAAACTTTTGCTCCCACAGCAAAATGGACCACCATTCGGACTCTCTTTGCCTTAGCAGCTCAGAATGGATGGAAAGTCCATCAGATGGATGTAAAAACAACCTTCTTGAATGGAGATCTAAAGGAGAAAGTTTATATGTCCCGGCCAGAAGGATTTGTGATAAAGGGTCAAGAACACAAAGTTTGCAAACTTGTAAAATCCTTGTATGGCCTCAAGCAAGCACCACGAGCCTGGTATGAGAAGTTGACCGAGCATCTTCTGAAACTTGATTTCAAACACTTTGATCTTGATGATGCAACCTTGTTTGTTAAGAAAGTTGGAAAAACAGTTGTATATCTTGTGGTATATGTAGATGATCTTTTGATAACAGGAAACAATGAGAGCTATATTGCATCCATGAAGAAAGAGTTGAAGAAAGGTTTTGAAATGGCTGATTTGGGTCATGTTCATTACTATTTGGGTATTGAAGTAATTCAACATCCTAAATTCATATTTCTTTCTCAAAAGAAGTACATTGGAGATCTCTTGAAAAAATTTGGCATGGATGATTGTAAACCCTTAGGCACTCCAATGGAACAAAACTTGAAGCTCACATCTGTTGAAGGGAAGGAATTTGAGGATGCAACTAAGTATAGACAGCTTGTAGGAAGTCTTATCTATCTGACCACCACCAGACCTGACATCTCATTTGCTGTTGGAATCCTCTCAAGGTTCATGCAAAAACCTTGTGAAGGACATTGGTCTGCTGCAAAAAGAGTGCTAAGGTGCTTGAAGGGGACTCAAGACTTTGGACTCAAATATACACAGGTAGGCGACTTCAGCTTGATCGGATACTCTGATTCAGACTTTGATGGCGACAAAGAAACAGGGGTGTCTACTACAGGTTACACCATGAGTCTTGGATCAGGCGCTGTCTCATGGAGATCACGCAAACAGTCAGTTCCAGCAGATTCCACGACCGAGGCAGAATATGTGGCAGCAGCTGAAGCAACAAAGGAAATTGTGTGGCTCCGGAAAATCCTGGAAGATTTGCAGATGAAACAGATGTATTACACTCCACTCATGATCGACAACACTTCTGCAATAAAGTTGGCCAAGAACCCAAAGTTCCATGATCGAACAAAGCACATCAATACAAAGTACCATCTAATTCGACATCATGTTCAGGCCAAAACCATCCATCTACATCATTGTTCTACAAATGAGCAAACTGCTGACATCTTCACCAAAGCACTTGGAAGAGAAAAGTTTGAAAAGTTCAGATCGATGCTTGGACTCACCAACATCCCTTCGGATTAAAGGGGGGAATGTTGACACCTAATCCTATGGATGGGTGTGCACATTTATTTTTTATATTATTTATTATTAGGAGATAAGGAAGGCCAAGAGTCATTGGGAGCTGAATCCCAATAGCCTCCCACCTATATAAGCATGTACATTACATTCTTGATATTACAATTCAGTTTTGAAAATTACCTCTGGTTTATTATATATTTATATTATAAAATATATATAACCTAAGTTTAGAACTAGAACATATTGCACAACATAAAGAAAAATAAAACATTTCAAGCTAAGGTTTAAAACCTTATTACATCACGTATTTCAAACATAATTCACAAACCTTTCAAATAAATTTATCACATCCATTCGAGGCCTTGCTGAGTGGACATCAAATGGTGTGAAAGGGCTAGTATTGGTCGGAAGCTTGATGCACTAGCGGAGGTGGGCTAGGCCTTATCACGCAGTTTTGAAGCTTTCGTGACGTATACACAAAACTATGCGATACGCCTCCCATTGGTTGATGAATTTGACGTGGAGCGGTGGTCAGGTATGGCTCATTGCGCGGTTGAGAGGAGTGGTGACGTCGGCTCCAATATTTGCGATGGGTGTTGATGGGTTGAGAGGTTAGGTGATGTGGAGTCATGGGCTCCACAGATATGACGTGGGGAATTCAAATAAAATGAAATGGTGCAAGTGGTAATGTGTGGTTAATGTATGGTAATGGTGGTATGTGTTGGGCTAAACGTGGGATTGCATGGTTTTAGAACCATGGCTTTGAATATAGAACGGGCTATGGCATTTAAATAAGAAGTTGGATTTACAGGGTTTTTCAAACATAAAATTCATTGCACAGTGGAGTGAAAGAACCAAGAAAGAAAACTTTGTTGTTGTTTTCCTTCAAACTTAAAGCAAAAATGAATTTCTGTCCTCCTTCTACTTAGTTGTAGTTGGAATTGTTTTCCATATTTGCCGCCCGCTCTTTCTTCCTCTTCTTCCTCGGCCAACTTCTCCATATTTTCTTTAATAGGCATTCTGATCTTCTGTTGCAATATCTTGTTTGACCTTTTTAGTCTGTTTGATACTTTCTCCTTGTCCAATTGGTTGCACTTGGAATTTGAAGGAGACTGTATCTTACTATGCTTATTCCAAATTCTTTCAAGAGTGTTGAATTCCCTGTCAGCTGCATCGCATAATAATTAGATTTCTGGATCTGAACGGTCAACCATATCCGTGAAGCATGAAGCATGACGGTATGCTGCTATAAAATCCTTAACCACATCAGAATGAGCTTCATCACAAAAGTAGATGGTGAAATGTATCATTGACACTACTCTCATCTTCTGTGAATTTTTACCAACTGCCTTGAATTTCTTTTCTTCTTAGAGAAAATTGGGAGCTTCCTCTTCTGGGGTCCCTGTTTTGAGTTCTATTAAAATCATCAATTCTTTACAGTTTTTCATATCATTTTCAATGCCCTTTTTGAATTTCTTCTCTATATTCTGAAAGGTGGATTTATTTTCTCTCCACAGGCTATCAGGATTTTCTCCTGGCATTCGTATGATCTCCAGAGCTTCTTTGTATTTTGAAAATTGATCATATTGCTTCTTCCTCATTATGAAAGGTTGGATAATTAAGAATACAATTTGAGAGAGACAGCAACAGACTTTGCTAATTGTGACCATGAATCTATGCAACAAAAGAAACATGCCGAGTGATAAGGACAGACACCACTGACAGCCACGAAGATCGGTTTTCTGTTGAACAAGTTCACTTGTCCAAAAATCTTGGAATTAGAAAAATAAATTCAAATATTTTGGAAAATAAAAAACAACAGTAAACCATATGAATACCACGACTATGCTTCCTTTTATCACGAAGGCACAATCAATTGCAGAAACTATTATATCGAAGATATAATGTGGAAATGAAACATAGCTCCCTTAACCTACTAGCAATTACACAATGTACATAACGACTGTTCATGCATCCCTCAAAATACTAATACGGCCATATTTTTTGTAATTCTTGGGTGTTGACTATATTTTCTTTAAATGTTACAAGGAAGTAAGCCTCATTCACCACATGGGCTACTATAATTAATGCCAATACACCAAGAAGGCACAATATGATTCTGAAGCCCTGAATGACAACTACAGGAAGAAAATAGGCAATGAATATACACATCATCACTCTCCTGCTGTCAGCAATGAGTTGCTCCCACACCAAAATAATCCATTGCAACTCTTTCAAATCTTTGTCTTTTGAATCTATGCTGAAATTAAAATGACTACTAAACTGGATAAATTGGAAAATGAAAGTGGAGAGAACAAGTGCTTGTACCAGAATCCATGTAGCCTTTCTTCAGAGGGCCTTCCACGCATCAAATATGACCAAGGTAATAAATATAATAGCGCAGAAAACCCATAACAACTCATATCCTATATAAGAAAGGAAAAACACCAATAAATTCTCATATTCTTGATCCTCAGCCGATGCCGGAGCCAAATTCATCCTCTAATCGAGAAATTTCCAACACAATCGTACCTGGAAATGCCTTTTAACTCACAGGTCTACTGGGTTATGAAGCACCCTTCAGATCTACGGAACCTTAGGTGTTTGATCAACTCTGAATGTATGAAGACTTTAGGTGTCCAACATATTCTCTGCAACAATCCCCTTGTCGATTTGCCTTATCACGCCCTTTGCAAAGTAATACAATAACCACATAGGGAAAACAATCTTATTATAATTGAGTTGTGAAATCAATCTTCAGATCTAGTTGTTATTAGTGAAGCCATCTGGAATAATTCGTTGATAATCCAGAAGAAATAGGGTATCCCTGCAACCAATCGTAATGCTTCCGGTCAAAAGTTTTAGTTCGCTATTCACGTAAATATTTCTAGTCTTGGCCCTGGGGTGGATGAAACCTAAAGGGTGGTTTTTTTTCTTTTTTTTTTTAATTTTTAAATGGATGGGCATAATTAGATATGAAGGGAATATGCTTGAAATATGTTTCATTGAGTGATTGATCAATGGCTACTGGAATTAAAAAAAATTGAATTGAATTGAGTGAAATTTTGTTGGAAAACCTTGTAGAATGCGTCGATACCATGATCGAAAATTTAGAATGATAGGGGAAAATGTTTTCCTTCAAAACACAGTTTACACAATTTTATGGAAAATTAAAACTAAGCAATGACAACACAATTGGGCATAGAAATTTACAGAGCCACACATAGAGATAAAAACCAGAGAAATTTTCTATTTCATTCTCATGCTTCAGTAGGTTTTTTTTCCTTCTTATAAAACATATGAAAAAAATCCTACTTAATACCAAATTGCGGAGTTGACAATTAAATGGTAATTCAATGCAAATTTAATGCTGAAGTGGATCGTTAACCACCAATCTTCCTTCTTCCATGAAATCCCAATTCTTTATAAAACAATGCACAGAGCCTTTGTACACCAGACTTGAAGTCCTTCAAGTTTTAGCTTTGAAACCGCATCACATCCACGCCAACATCGCATATCATATTTTGGCGATGTCAAAACTTACCTGGGCACTATCCTCCTAAACTTGCGCAATGTGATGTTTGCACGTCACATCATTTAACATTTCGCGTGGCACAACACTTAATCGTGGAAACTTAACTGAAAAATTAAGAACTTGTGATTGCGATGTGCGATGATGATATCACATCACACCATCATAAAGTTATAGAATAGAGCACAAAAGTTAAGGGCTAAGGTTTGCGAAGCACAGAATGCGATGCGCTAAACGATGGGCAATGCGTAAATGCACGAGTAAAGGAAAATAGGAAATACAAAGGTTTGTTTTGCGGAAACAGTAATGCATATAGGTTGGATGGGTCCCACCGGATATCGCATCGACAGAGATTTAAGATTGCAGTAAGACGTTAAGAGGAAAGGCTAAACATTGCGAGGTACAAAGTGTGTGAAAGAGGTAGGTGATACGGCAGGAAGGGAATTTAAACACAAAGTGATGGCCGAGTACAACTTTCTGTACATTATGGAAATGCATGAAGTGAATAAGCTTGAATACTTGTGCTTGTCCTTCTCCGTACAAAAAAATTAATTGATGGTATGGGTGATGCCAATTTATTCAAGACGGTGGTTGGGAGTAATTACCAACACACCCCCTTAATCACAACTACCGCCATTGACCATTCGAAAACATTCTTTGAGATAAAAAAAAATTTTCCGTGCCAATGGCTTTGTGAAGATGTCTACATATTGTTCCTCTGACCTTCAATTTTGTAACAAAATTTAACCATTGTTAAATAATTCTCTTATAAAATGATATTTAGTATCAATGTGCTTTTTCCTCTTGTAGAAAAAAAAAATTCTTTGATAGTGCAATTGTTGAACTGTTATCACAAAAATTGTGGTTGCTCTCTCTTGTTCATGACATAAATCCCGCAACATCCTTCTCATCCAAATATCTTGACATGTTGCTGATGTTGCGGTGACATACTCAACTATTGTTGTTGACAATGAAACTATTGGCTGCTTCTTGGAAGCCCATGAAATTTCTCCCGAACCCAAATGAAAAACATATCCCGATGTGCTCTTTCTGTCATCAACACTTCCATCCTGATCACTGTCAATGTAACCAATCAGTCTAAAATCATCAGTTGCAGAGTATAGAACACCATACTCCTTCATCCCATTGACGTACTTTAAAATTCTTTTGGCTTCTTGCCAATGTGCCTCCTTGGGTGTCTCCATGAACCTTGACACCAAACTAATTGTATACATTATAGGAGGCCTAGTTGTAGTCAAATACATTAGATTGCCAACCGTGCTTTTGTATAATTTCAGATTGACATTGCTGTTGTAATCTTCCTTTCTCAACTTCAACCCCATGATAGTTGGAGTTGGTGTTGGCTTACTGTTCTGCATATTGAACCTTTTTAAAATCTCTGCAAAATATTTTGCTTGAGAGATAAAAATTCCACTTTTTGTTTGCTTCACTTCTATGCCAAACAAATATCTTAACAACCCCAAGTCAGACATCTCAAACTCACTTTTCATGACTACTTTGAAATCAGTGATAAGAATATCATCACTGCCTATAAAAATCAAATCATCTACATACAAAACAAAACAAAAATAAGAATCTTACTGTCATTTTCTTTGATGTAAAGAGTAAGTTCACCATCAGATTTGTTGAATCCATTTTCAATTAGGAAAGCATCTATCCTGCTATACCATGCATGTAGTGCTTGCTTCAGCCCATAAAGATCTTTCTGTAGCTTACAAACTTTGTGTTATTGGCCTTCTTTCTCATAGCCAGGAGGTTGTTCAACATACACCTCCTCTTTTAGCACTCCACTCAAGAATGTTGACTTCACGTCCATTTGATACACTTTCCATTTTTGTTGTGTTGCTATTTAAAACATTGTCCACACTGTCTCCATACTTGCAACTGGTGCAAAGGTTTCCTCATAGTCTCTTCCATGCTGTTGTTTGTAGCCTTTGAAAACTAGCCTTGCTTTGTGCCTTTCTATCTTGCCATCAATGTTTATCTTGTCCTTATAGACCCATTTCACTCCAATGACTTATTTTCCTTGTGGAAGGTCCACTAACTCCCATGTGTCATTCCTTTCTATTTCTCCTATTTCTTCATTCATTGATTCAACCCATTTCTCTTCTTTAACTTCATCTTCAAAATGCATTGGGTCATCTACATGACAGAATAATGCAACTAAAGAATTCATACCAGCACTATTATCAACTTCCTCTTGCTCATAAATTTCAATTAAATTTCAGAGTTTTGGTCTTCTTGTAGTTTCTAAAGATGAGCTTGGTGTTGAGCTTGAAGTAGAAGGAGTTGCAGAGTTTTGTGGTGTGCTTGGAGAAGCACTTGTTTGATTTTGCAATGTTGTCCTATTACTTGCTTGCGATGTATTTTATTGAGCTTGTGTGGGTGGAGGAGGAGTCACTGTTGAGGAATTAATTGCTACAGTCAATTCCTCTTTGTCTTCATGTGACATACATGTCTTCACATTGACTAAATTCTCTAAACTTCCATCCCATGCTTCCTCTTCTATGAATTTAAAATTTATGCTGATTATTAACTTCTTGGTTAATGGATTGTAGAGCTTGTATGCCTTGGATTCATCGTTGTATCATAGAAAAATACATTTCTCCCCCTTGTTGTCCAACTTCTTCCTCAACTCATCTAGGACATGTGCATATGCCACACATCCGAACACTCTATTATAAGTGATAAATTTCTTTCTTCCACTCCATGCTTCTTCAGGAACCTTATTCGGGACACTTTTGATTGTACATTTATTAATAATATACGATGCACAAGCGACAGCTTCAGCCCAATAATAATTTGGAAAATGCTTTGCCTTCAACATGATCTGATGCCATTTCCATGATGGTCCTATTCTTTCTTTCTGCAACACCAGTTTTCTAAGGTGTATACCTTGCAGTAAACTACTTGTGAATTCTATGCTCCCTGCAAAAACATAGAAAGTCTTTTGAGATATATTCACCACCTCTATCAGTCCTCAACACTTATATGTAGTGTCCACTTTGGTTCTCAACAAGAGCTTTGTAGTGGCAAAAGTGATCAAACACTTCAATTTTATGTTTTATAAAATAGACCCATATCTTCCTTATGTAGTCATCTATTAATGACAAAATATAGTGGCTGCCACACCAAATGATGGTGTTTGCATTGGTCCACACAAATCTAAGTGGAAAATCTCCAAAGTTGATTTTTCCCTTATTGACTTTCCAGCTGGAAATGATTCTCTGCGTTGTTTGCCCAAGATGCAACCTTCACATAGATTGTGTGGTTTCTCTATGAGTGGCAGTCCTTTCACCATGCATTTTCTATGTAATAAATTCAAACCTACGAAGTTGAGATGATCAAATCTCAAATGCCATAACCAATTCTCATATTTCACTTCTTCTTGAAAGTTTTTTTGTGTGAAAACTGCTATAACACCTTCTTCCTTCAAGTCTGATCTCATCTTGAGACAAAAAATTCTGTTGTTTGTCATATGCACTTTTGTAATGAGTTGTCTACTGGGAGGATTATCCATGATTGTGCACACATCATCTTTAAAAAATACATTGTACCCTTTTTGTATGAGTTGTGCAATGCTTAGGAGGTTATGCTTCAAGCCAAGGACATAACACACATCTGGCATGAAATTATTCTCTCACTTCTTTTTTATTATGTCTACTCTTCCTTTTCCCATGACAAATACTGTGCTATCAGTCCGCAATGTTACTTTTGATTTCACACTTTCATCTAGATTGGAAAACATTGCTACGTTTCTAGTCATGTGGTTGCTACATCCTGAATCTAAGAACCATGTATCTCATTTTTCTTCTGCTACATTACAAGCTAAAAGAAAACTACCATGGTTCTGATTTTCCTTTGTGAAATTTACACTAGGTTTGCTATCCATGTCATATTGCTTCTTTCTACATTCATTTTCATAATGGCCATATTTTTTACAATAATGACATTGAACTTGAGATTTATCATACCTCTAACCTTGTGCTTGATTTTGGGTTGAGCCTTGACTTGGATTTTGATTGCTGCCTCTTCCACTTGTCCTTGGAGGGCTACTTCTTCCACCTCTGTGTGGGCTTCTTCCTCTTCCTCGATAGTTTTATGTTCCTCGACCTATACCTTGAGAAAAATACACTTGTGTCTTGAATGCATGCTCCAATGAGGAGTTTGTTGCTCTATTCAGTCTGTGCTCATGAGACATCATTGATGCATGAAGCTCATCCACTGAAAACTATGAAAGTTCCTTTTTCTCTTCTGTGGCCACGACTATGGAATCAAACCTTGATGAAGGACTTATTAAAAATTTCTCAACTATTCTCCTTTCCTCAAGTGTCTCACCATGAGACCTGATTTGGGTAACCAACCCAATCACATGTGTAAAGAATGAGTCTATATTCTTAAACTCTTTCATACATAATGTTTCAAAATCTCTTCTCGGAATTTGTAGTTTTTTTGTCTTCATCTTTGCCATGCCTTTGTAGGTTGTCTGGAGTGTATCCCATGATTGCTTGGACTTCATTGTTGCTGCAACCCTTGGGAAAATAATTTCATGAACTTCCTGGAAAATATATAAGAGAGCTTTGGATTCCTTCTTCTTATTGTCCCTCAACAAATCTCTTTCTACTTGTGTCAAAGCATTGTATGCTGTTGCATCTGCTAGTTCATGGAATCCATTCTCCACCAGCTCCCAAATATCTTGTGAAGAGAACAGGGCCTTCATTATAATAGCCCAATAGTAATAATTCTTTCCATTGAACTGTAGTATTTGTGGATTATTCAAGCTTGTGCTTGCTGCTACCATTTTCACTATGTAAACAAAAAGCCTTCTCACTACTGGAGAATCCACTTCTCAAAATAAACTTTCAACTCTTCAGTAAAGAAAACTTTCTTTCACTAAGAGATTAAACCCGCTCTAATACCACGTTGGACAATCTTGTAGAATTCTCTGATAGCATGTTGGAAAATCTAAAATGATAGGGGAAAATGCTTTTCCCTCAAAACACAATTTACACATTTATGAGGAAAATGAAAACTAAGCAATGAAAACATAGTTGGGCATAAAAATTTACAAAGCCACACACAGAGATAAAAACAAAAGAAATTTTCTATTTCATTCTTCTACTTTGGCAGGCTTTTTCCTTCTTACCAAACATATGAAAAACATCCTACTTAATACCAAATAGCAGAGTTTACCATTAAACGGTAATTCAATGCAAATGCAATGCTGAAGTGGATGGGTAACCACCAATCATCCTTTTGCCATGAAATACCAATTCTTCATAAAACAACACATAGAGCCTTTGTATGCTGGACTAGAAATCCTTCAGGTTTCAACCTTGAAACCACATCGCATCCGCACCCACATCACATATCATATTTCGGAGATGTCAAAACTTACATGGTAGTTATCCTCCTGTGCTTGCACAATGTGATTTGTGCACATCGCATCATTTAACATTTCGCACGGTGCAACACTTAACCATGGAAACTTAATGGATAACTTAAGAACATGCGAATGCGATGTGTGATGATGATATCGCATCGCACCATCGCAAAGTTTTGGGATGGAGCGCAAAAGGTAAGGGCTAAGGTTTTCGACACGCTAAATGGTGGGCAATGCGAAAAGGTGTGGGTAAAGGAAAACATGAAATACAAAGGTTTGTTTTGCGGAAATGGTAATGCATATAGGTTGGATGGGTCCCACCAGATATCACATCGGTGGACATTTAAGATTGCGGTAAGACGTTTAGAGGAAGGGCTAAACTTTGAAAGGTGCACAGTGCAAGCAAGTGGTAGGTGATAGGGTGGGAAGGGAGTTTAAACACAGAGTGATGGTTGGGTACAACTTTTAGAACATTATGGAAATGCATTAAGTGAATAATATTGCAGACTTGTGCTTTTAATTCTTTGCAAAAACATTTAACTGATGGTATGGCTGCTCCCAGTTTATTCAAGGCGGTGGTTGGTAGTAATTTCAAATAAATTGGTCACCCTGAGCCTCTCGCGTGGGCACATCAGCACTGCCAAGATAGGGGAATCAACCAGTGAAAATATCTAATGCAAACATACATATTAGTGTCTTTAATTAACATACATATATATTAATTTCTTTAATTAAAAATGTGATAAGTGTTAAATAAAAAAATGGTTGTTAATTAGCAAAAAAAATTCTGGTTATATAAATATTTATTGTAAATTAAAATATATAGTGTACATTAAAAAATATATATTATATAACAATAATAGAAATAAGGTAGCTATGTCTCGTATTGTAGTAAACTATTAAAATTTACTGTGCGCATAGCATTTCAATTAAATATACATGAAAAATAAACTTAAACTAAAAATATATATACATAGTGCAATCCGCTGTTCTAAACGATTAAGGTACTCCAAACCGTATTGCACAAAGCCGTGTTGTCATATATATATATATATATATATATATATATATATATATATATATGATGATGATGATGATTATGATGATGGTTAACACTCACTAAGACCAAACTTTGGTTTATGGGACCTACATAAACTAATTATTTAGTTTATTTTAAAATTGTTCTTCTATGCTCAAAGAACTTTTTGACATGCTAAAAGACTAGGAAGGTTGGTATTGCAATAAAAACTATGAAACTAAGATCTAATACAAAGATTATGAAACTAATATCTAATGTGGGTGTGCTCAGTGCACTCTAAGAGGAAGAGGAAAAAAGAAAGGGATAAAATTATAGATTGAGCAAAATAAAAGAGAGAAAAAAATTAAAATAATTCAAAAAAACCTCAATTAAATAAATTTATTTAAGAAGATAAATTGTTGATTAATAAACATTAAAAAGTAATTGAATAATGTTTTGCTAATAAACCAAAAAACATAAAATAATAAAAAACATATATGATAAGGAAAATATAATGTGAAAAAAATTATTTATAAATATCTTACATTGAAAAAAAGATGGAAAATTTTAAATGATGATGAAAACCAAGGCGAGTGTTGCAAGGATATCAAAGTAAGCCTATGAAATTGGAAAATATATATATATATATTTTTTTTGTTTCTAAATGAGGAAAAGGGAGCAATTGTCCAAAGAAAGCATTTACCCCTACGTTCGGAAGATAACTCCATGGGATTTGTGTCCATGTTGGGAACAAAAGTGTAAATAACAACCATGGAGGGGAGAGAAGGTATATTGGGCGGGTGTTGTTGCCAAATAACATCTTCTGGATTTTTGTGAGGTGTGGTGAATAGTTCGGTTGTGTTGCGCTTGCAGTTTGTTGGTGATTAAATTTTCTCGGTGGCCTGGGTTTGCAAATAATTTTTTTGACTGGGTTGCAAGGAATTTTTTTGGCGAGCTTCCATTCATTTGTGTTGTAAAAAAATGTAAGCCAACATCCGTATCGTTTTGATTTATAGTCTGAATTGGGAAGTTTAAGGCTTTTTTGGGCTTGATGAATGGTTGTGTGGTACCCATTTATTTTTATTATTTTTATTTTTTGGAAAATTATCTTTATACCTGGGACCGAGAAAAGAACAGAGTAAATACATAAATAACGTAAAATAACTTGTACCAAGAAAAGAACAAAGTAAATTCTAAATAAATCTGGAAATCAAACTCACTCCTTGAATAATATCTTGTCTTGTAGCTGTGAGATACATGAGGCTGCCAACCAATGTTTTGAATAGAGTTGGATTGACATATGATCCTTCATCATCCTTACTTAACTTTGTACCTGTTGCAACTGGTATAGATACATGTTTGAAATTATCCATCCTGAATGTTTTTAGAAAATCTTTGGCATATTTATTTTGGCAAATAAAAATTCATTTTTTCAAATTGCTCAGCTACTATTGCAAGAAAATATTTCATGAGACCAATATCTACCATCTCAAATTATTTCATCATGGCTGCATTAAATTCATCTAACTCAAGATCACCTGTAAAAATCATATCATCAACATATAAGAAAAAAATCAAAATCAGTCCATGCTCATTTATCTTTGTGTATAAGGTAGGCTCAATGTTGCTTCTGAAAAATGCATTCTTAATCATGTAACTGTCCATTTTGTTATACCATGCTCTAGGTGCTTGCTTCAGTCCATAGAGCGATTTCTTCAACCTGTAAACTTTATCTTCTTTACCTTCAACTTCATAACCTGGAGGTTGTTGCACATAAATTTCTTCTTCTAGAATTCCATTCAAGAAGGATTATTTGACATCCATCTGATATACTTTCAACTTTTTCTAAGCTTCTATGGCTAGAACTACTCTTACGGTATCCAATATGGCTACTGGATAAAAGTTTCTCCAAAGTCTATTCTCGGTTGCTACGAGAATCCTTTTGGTACAAGTATTGCTTTAAATCTGTCAATTTCACCTTTTTCATTCAACTTTGTCTTGTACACCCACTTCACACCAATGAGGTTTTTATCCTTTGGAAAATTAACCAAATCTCATGTATCATTCTTTTCAATTGAATCAATCTCTTGATCCATGGCTTGCATCGAATTTTCATCTCTGATTTCTTCTTCAAACGAAGAAGGTTGGAATGACAACAATGAAAAATTTGAACTAACATCCAAATCATCATAAATATCTTTTAAACTTCTTATCTTTTTCTTACCATTGCTTGATTCATCACTTGTTTGGTTTATTGGATAATTCTATTCTGTTGATCTGCTTGAAGATCCATGTTGCTCTGAAAATATTGGAGTCCTTCCTAGTGTGACTTTGTTTGGTGTCTACTCTTTTGATTCTTGCTGCTCGTTTTCCGCTACATCATCATCTTCCATTAATGATGCTTGTTCATCGATTGTTTTGTCTACAGTCCAATTCCATGGCTCTTGTTCTTTGAACACAACATCTCTTCTAACTATTTTCTTGTTGGTGATAGGGTTATAAAATTAGTAAGATTTTGGCTACTCACTATAACCATTAAATATACATTTTTCACTTTGATCATCAAATTTTCCTCTTATCTGCTTAGGCACATGTGCATATACTACACATCCAAAAACTCTAGAATGAGATACGTTGCATGAAATACCTCACCATGCTTCTTCTGGTACTAAGTTCATCACACTCTTTGTAGGAGATTTTTTTATCACATGAATAACACATGCAACTGCTTCTGCCCAATACTCATTGGATAAATTTCTTTCTTTCAAAATGCTTCTTGTCATGCTCATGATTGTTCTATTCTTTCTCTTTGCAAAACCATTATGCTCTGGTGTGTATCTGGTTGTAAAATATCTTCTGAATCCATGTTGTTTACAGTACTCATGGAATTCTTTCAAATCATGTTCTCCACCACGATCTGATCTCAATACTTTGATCTGTCGATGACTTTGGTTCTCTACTAAGGCTTTGAACTCTTTGAACATTGTAAAACTTTTAGACTTCTGCTTCAAGGAGTAAACCCAAGTCTTTCTCCTATAGTCATCAATAAAAGTGAGGAAGTAACACCTTACACCAATCGATTGTATCCTCATAGGTCCACACAAGTCTCTATGCACCAATTCAAGTGGTTTCATTGCGTTGTATGAAAATCTCTTTGGAAAAATTGCATAGTGTAGCTTTCCCAAGATGCAACACTCACAAGTACTAGAAAATTCTTTAATGGAAGGTAATCCTATGACCATCCGTTTCTGCTGCAAAAATCTTAAACTGGAAAAATGCAAGTGTCCAAATTGAAAATGCCATAATCAATAATCATTAGAACATGCAACTGTAAAAGAACTAACCTGATCTTTTTTGTTCATAATTAGAGGAAATATTATGTTCCTCATCATCTGCACCATTTCTATCAGCTGCTTGCATGGGGTTTTGCCATAAATAACACACTCTTGTCCTTAAAAGATAACTTTGCATCCCTTTTGTGTCAAAAGACCAATACTTATTAGATTATGTTTGTGTCCAAGGACATAATACACCTCTGATATTGTCTTTGGCCCCCCCTTCTTGGTTAGAATGTTGACCACTCCTTTGCAATCTACATCCAAAGTCTTGTCAGTCCCCAACTTTACCTCTGTCTTCACAAATTAGTCCAAATTTGCAACCAAATTATTTTTTCCTGTCATGTGGCTACTTCAATCACTGTCTAATAGTCACACCCTATCAGATGGTTCATGCATGGTGTTATATGCTAGGAACATCAAGGTAGTATTGTTTCTACTAACATTAGCTCTCTGATGTCCTTGATTAACTATCTTCTTCCTGCAATCACGAGCATAGTGACCAAATTTATTGCAATAATAACATTTCACCTTTGATTTGTGAAACCTTTGATTATTGTGGAAGCTTCTGTTGCTGCTACTTTCAATTTTATTTTCATGCTCTTCTCACCCATCTCTATGACCACCATAGCTTTCGCATCATCCTCTGCCTCTCTATCTACCTCTGCCTCGACATTTTGAAATAGAAACTTGACTTTTGAGAGATTTTTGTAAAGTGGAAGCCTTATTTCTGTCTATCCTTACCTGATGTGATAGAAGTGATCCCATTGACTCATCAACTATTAGTTTTTCCAAATCCTTGGCTTCTTCTACGGCTGCTACCACAACATCAAACTTGGAAGACAAAGATCTAAGGACCTTCTCAATCATTGTTCATTTTTTACTTTCTTCACCATATATTTTTAACTGATTTACTACAAACATGACACAATTCATGAAAGAATCGATGTCCTATGTCTCCTTCATATGCAGACTTCCAAAATCTTTGCTAATATTCTATAATTTAACAATATTAATTTTTCCATACCTTGATAGCTTGTCGCCAAACTTTCCCATGCTTCCTTTGTTGAAGACATGATCATAGTCTTCTAGAACACTGCTCGGTCCACTTCCTTTGGATAAGAAACAACGCTTTTGCATTCTTCCTTTTGTCTTTCTTCCATTGTTCCCTCTATGCATTACTGAGGGTTCCTTCTTCTGTGTCATTTTTAGGTTTTGCAAACCCAAACTTTACATGATCCCAAACATCATGCACTTTTAACATAGTCTCCATTTTAATGGCCCACACATCATAATATTTCTCTGTGAAAGAAGTAAATTGTGGATGGAAACTCGATGTGGCCATCTTTCTTCAAAAAAGAAAATTCTTTGATAAAACCCTAAATTATCTCTTTTATAATACTTTGCAAAGCTCTTTTTTTTCTCTTTCAATAAAACCCTAATTTTCTTTTATATATAATAAATATTTTATAAAAAATATTAAATATATAAAAAATCTTCTAATAAGAATCCTCTCTTAAAAAAATTGTATTTAAAACCTTTGAAAAAGAATATTATAAAAATACCTTTTAATAAAAGATTTTATAATACTCTCTTATCAATTTCCCACACATTGCTAGGATGTGGCATTTTTTTAATAAGCTTAATACCTTTTAATACTCCATCGTATTAAAAAAAATGATTTAAGAATCAAACCTTCATTCCAGTAAGGTTGATATGATTCTACATACTCCTCGTTGACCTTTGAACAAGGTTGTCGTCTTTAACGTAAAACCTGATTGTGCACTCACGAATCTAATTAACCACGCTATAAACTGATTTTTCATGAAATCATAAGTTTAACGATATTTTCAAAGTTTTTCAACTAAAAGGATGTGGACCTCCATGCTTTGTGCACTAAAAAAGTGTGGACCTGCGCATTCCTTATCTTTTCAACAATTTTGAAAAAATAAAAATAAAAAGAGAAGTAACCGGCCTTGTGCTCTTGGCCTTTGTTCTCTGGCTCTTCTTGCTCACGAATCTTGTGACCCTTCCTTAGCTCTGATACAAATTTTTTTGAAAGGAAGAGGATATAGAACACAAAATAACACAAATATTTCACATACAAAACACACAAGAGCTGCAGCTCTTCTATTAATCAAACGAACTTCAATCATGGTCACTTAATACAATGAACTCGGTGAAGGGTATTTATCGTGACTCACATAACATGCACACACATATATAACTCAATTTGATCATTACTCACTAAAATAACTCTCTAACTCACTTATCAAATTCATCTATCATACAACTCGACTTACTCAACGCTCACTTAATTGATTGTCTAACTCTACATGTGGGAGTTGATTAACTATTTTAACAATTATTGTGTCTCCTTGAAAATAAAGAGCTCATGACAGAACGAGTAAGAGAGGGAGGTGAATTACGTGACCAAGGGTTGGAAGGTAAGGTGAGACGCTTCCTAAGGGTTATTTTTGAGCTAGACGTGAGGGAGTGGAAGCCCTTATAATAGATCGAATTTTGTGTCTTCTAGGTTGGGTTGGAACTTGATGTGTGAGAACTGAAACTGTTATAATATGTTTCTCGAAGGTGAAGAGCTCGGGGAAGAACTTGACGTAATAGTCGTTCTCATTGGAAGGGTGGTGTGGTTTTTTCCTAGCCTTCTTTTCTAGATGAGTTTTAACTGCTAAAAATAAAATTGTGAGTAAAATGATGTTGCTACTATCAACTTTGTAAGGAGGAATGATGTTGCTACTGTCAAAATGAATATATATTAATATGACTCTGAATATGGTAATTATAACATAACGAAAAAGGCATAAAGGCATGTGGTAGGATATGATACTATAAATATGAAACAATGAATAGAATCAATAGTCAATATGTAGCCTACTAAATAACAAATCGAAGTATTTAAATCATAGGAAAAGTATGTGGTAATTATATTAGGAATAGTTCTCGATGGCACAAATAAATTTAATTCATTTGGAACCCTAAGGTGAGTGTATAACAGAATAACAAGAAGCAAATATAGAGTATTACACCCTAATTTTTTTGATTTATTTAAGAGTTGAGAAGTCGTAGCCCCTGGTTGAGTTCGGTTGTCCCACTGTGAGGACTGGATATTGAACTATTTCGAGGCTTGGAAATTATTCCTAAGAAGCACTGCATGGGCCGAGGAAGGTCCTACTATAGGACCAGACCTCTATTGGGTATCGTGAATAAATAAAAATAGGATAATTAATAGAAGATGTTTGAGATACACTGTGAACAAAAGGAATAAGTAACCTAACATGGCACACAAAATTGAATTGGAAATTGATACCAATAACGTCTATAATTACCATTTTAATAAAATAAATACTTTTCTAGTTACAAGAGTGAAAATAATACATAGTTCATACAATTTTAATAGATATAATAATGAAATTGAAAATGAAGGGGTACAACAATTGAAAGTAGAAGCCTTAATTTCAAAACCCAAAATATAAGTTATAATGAAACAATCCGAGGGTTATTAACTGTGAGGACTAATGAAATTATTCTCAACATGACAAGACAATATGATAATCTTAATTACACAATGTACGTAACAACAATAATTTAAGCTAATTGTACAAACCCTATTTGTATTTCTCGGTAGGAAACTCTCGAAATAATATTCGAAATTTGTAACCCTAACTTGCTCCACACACAAGGACGTGGACCTAGACCACAACATAATGCTGAGAATTTGACACCTGCAACATGACAGTTTGAAACAAAGGTATCACGTCGAAATTCGAAAGTAGTATCTTTTGAAAAAGAAACCAAAAAGTGGTGAAGTGTGCGCAACTCCAATTACCTATAAAATCCTAGAGCAAGGAACACAATTACTATTTTCTTATGGCCATTAAAAACCAGAAAACCTTGAAAAGCAAGCGATAAAACTTAAAGGAAGTTGACAGAAAAATTTGTACCTATGAAAGAGCTGACATGCGCTTGCTCGGGGAAGAACTCAGGTGAGATAAAACTTCCTTGTCCAGGGAGGGCTCAGAAACAACTAGAAGATGAAAATATTAGCTCCAGGTGATAGTCACAATGATTTCTCATGACTATAGACAGTTTCCAAGGCAGAGAAATTGTTGGCTAACCCCATCCTGTATATAATACATACGCGGTTTGGAAAAAATGTATTTGTAACCCGGTTAAGAGACATTAGCCATAACCTTAATGTGTAAAAGTAAGAATACCTTCAACAAAGCCCTCATGACTAGAGATTATGAAACATTGTGCGGACTAGAGTGCCATCGAGAGAGCGATAGAATGACAGCAGAGGGTTTTGATTCAAAGCTATTTGGTTATCATAACTAACCTCCAATCATGTCTTTCATTTGATTAATTGGTGGGAAATCCACGACGGAGATACTGACACATGCTAATCCAGTGAGGGTCAGTCCAACCCTAGGAACCTTTGAGATACCTTGAGAACATGATCAAATCATGGTTATACAATAATTGACTATGGTTAGTCGAACATAATCCACATAACCTTAAATATTAAACCTCTGAATGCAAACATAACTTCACAATATAATGTCAAACGATATTTATATGTGCCTTAGTTTTTTATAAAAAAATTATGTGTATATATTAGCTAAGTCAAGTGGGTTGGATGGAAAATATTAATATTGTCTATGGAGGCGATTGTTACAATTGTAAAAAGTTAAAAAAGGGGTAAATATTAAGGTATTAAAGCATTGTTTTTGTGATGTCTTTGAGTGTTGCAAATATTATTAGAGCCAAGTTGCAGTGTTGAGGCCTGTTTGGGAAATTGTGGAATAACACTAGTATTGATGATACACAGAGGAAGCAATGTGTGAAGGGGAGCGGGTAACACCCCACCCAGGGGACGATGAATCAGATCTGGACTTGGGCCTTGTCTGAAGTCCAATCCATAGATGTGGGTTTAGTTGGGGGAAGGGACGCCCAAAAGAAATGCGTTGTTATTGGATACAATCCAATAGCTTCAAGCATAAATGAAAATTTTGAGAGCTGATAATGAGAGGTTGTGCATGGAGCATGAAATAATTTTAAAGAGTCTCTCTGATAAACAAAATGAAAGAAATATGAATCCCATCCCGGATGATGGAAATCAAGTTGACATGCACTGGGTAGGGGAGGACCACCCATACATGGAGGCAGGCTGAGTAGACCTTGAAGAGGAATCTAAGAATGCTTCGAGAGGAAGAGGAACTAAGAGGCAAAAAGTTGAATTGTCGGGTGAATTAAAAAACATCAAACAACCGACATTTGACGGGGAAGTGGAGGAGGTTTTTGAGGCATGGTTGATCAACATAAATAAATATTTTCAAATTTACGAATATGATGACAACATAAAGGCCAGTCTAGAAATTTATCAATTACAGAGTAAGGCCACCTTATGGTGGGAGGAAGCTAAAATAGTGCAAGGAATTGATGAGAAAGAAGTAACTTGGGACAATTTTCAAAATAATTTCAAACATAAATACTTAACATAACAATTTTATGATGAGAAGGAAGAGGAATTCCACGCTTTGAAATTAGGACACTAATCTATGGATGAATTTGTAACTAAGTTTACTTCCTTGTTAAGATACATACCATATATTTGTGAGGAGAAGGAAAAATTACAGCAATTTATTAGTAGCCTACCCATTTTTATGAAGGAAATATTATATTTTTACAATCTTAAGACAATGGATGAAGTCATCCGAAAAGCTCAAATCCACTACTAGAAGATGAAACAAAAGGGATAAGGTGGAAAAGGGTGGCCAAACAAGAAGGGGGGAAATAGTTTCCAAAGTAATAAAAGTATCAAAGTTATAGGAACTAAAAATACCTTCACAAAGTAGTCCAATGGGTATTAGGGAAGGAATCAACAAAAAACCAGATCACCAGGTGAAGCTAGACCAGTTGAAGTATCAAGTAAGAGAAAACCAGGATAGACACGAAAACATTCCTTGAAATGTTGGGGTTGTGGAGAACTCCACTATTATAAAAATGGTCCCCATCACAGAAGACCTGAACTAGCCACTAACATTCAAGAAGCTTACATGGTTGGGGATTTAGTTATAAGTATGTCGAGGATTAATGTTTCCCTCGAAGATCACCAGGCTGAATATGAACCTGCAATGATGGAGTTTGAAATTATTGTAGCTAACTGTCATGTCTCTATTTTAATAGACCCCGGTGAGAGCTTAAATTACATTAGTCCAAAAATGGTTGAATTATGTCAATTACAAAGTGTTAAATTTAGAAATTCATGGTTGGTACAACTCGCCACTAGGGAAAAAAGGAGGGTGTCAACCATGGTAGAGGCATTAGGGGAGTTTTGAGGTCTAAAATGGGCCTTATAAGAAAACAATAAAATAATAGTTAAACCAATAAAATAATATTTATGAATTTTCAATTCACTTTTTGCACCACAATCCATGTAACCATAGTTAAATTCAATTCAAAAGTTGTACCAAAATAAAATTAATAAAAAATTGTATTGATGTGACTATAAATAAGAATGAGCTTTTCAAGAAAAAAACATTATCATTGAAAAACTAATGCATTTTTCCTTTGTACTTAAATAAATTAAAATATAAATATAAATATAAATTTATAAATTCTTAGTTATATTATATCCTATTAATTAAAATTTATATTATTTAAATTGTATAATAACATGTAATTAATATACTATATAAAAATAATATAATATAATAAATGTATAGGGATATACATTATTTCTTTCAATAAATATGAAATGACAATAATATATTTTTACTCAAAAAGTGTGAAATGACATTTATTATGAGTACTTTACTTTGACTTTAAAAGTACTTAGAGCACTAACATGGTTAACCATGTTTTTTTATCCACCATTGAGAATGTGACAAGTAAGTACTTTTAACTCAAGAAATTCCACCTCAACCATTAGGGATGATGTCATCCCCTAAAATGTGATTGGTTCTCATAAAGTGAATTTTGATTGTACATTTTCCTTAGGAGGCCCATTTTAGACCTCAAAATTCTCCTAATGATTGTCATATTGACATAGGAAGGCAACAGATTAATCTTGATTTAAATTTAGTACCAGTAGGATTTGATGATGTGATTATAAGTATTGATTGGTTAGAAGGAAATTGGTCCTTAGTAAATTTTAAGGACACAACTGTTAGTTTCGTCACTGATAAAGGTATTATACAAGAAATTCAAGGAATTAAGAGAGCCATCAAATTACGTACTATCACAGCTAATCAATTAAGAAAATTTATACAAAAGGGATGTCAAATTTACATTGTGCAAGTTGGTTATAATAATTCCAAAGATAATATGGATACTCTAGAAAAGCTACCAGTTATCCAAGAATTTGTAGATGCCTTTCCGAAATAAATTCCCGGACTACCCCCAGAAAGAGAGATTGATTTTACTATAGAGCTAGTTCTGAGATCCACCTTAGTTTCAAAAGCCCCTTACTGAATAAGTATACCTGAATTAACATAGCTTAAGATGCAGTTAGAGTATTTTTTGGATAAAGGGTAAATTTTCCCAATGGTATCACCTTGGGGAGCTCCAGTATTGCTTGTAAGTAAGAAATACGAGACCCTTCACCTGTCTATTGACTATATGAACCTAAATAAATTAACCATTAAAAACAAGTATCCATTACCAAGGATAGATGACTTGTTTGATCAATTCAAGGGTGTGATTGTCTTTCCTAAAATTTATTTGCGCTCACAATATCATCATATCATAATAAAGGAGCAGGATATGTGCAAGAGAACATTCTGAACCCTTTATAGTCATTATGAGTTTGTTGTCTTACAATTTGGGCTTACCAATGTCCTTGCCAATTTTATGAGCTTAATGAATGGTATTTTTCATTCTTGCCTCGATAAATTTGTTTTTATTTTTATTGAAAACATTCTTATATACTCAAGGAACCTAGAGGAGTATAAGGAGCACCTTCACATAGTCTTACAAACCTTAAGAGAAAATCAAATTTACGCTAAGTAGAACAACTGTTATTTTTACAAAGATATAATTCAATATTTGGGACATGAAATCTCGTCTAAAGGCGTAGTTGTGGACCCCGAGAGGATTAAAACCATCATGGAGTGGTATGTTCTGAAGAAAGTTGGAGATATACGATATTTTATTGGGTTAGCAGGGTATCACCGTCGTTTCATTGAAGCATTTTCAAGAATTTCTTACCCAATAACTTCCTTGCAAAAAAATGGAAGGAAATTTAAGTGGACAACAAACTACCTATACTACTTTGAACCGCTGAAGCAGTTATTAAAAATAGCCCCAGTGTTAAAAATTGCAGATATGGAAAATGATTTCATTGTTTGCACGAATGCTTGTGGCGAAGGAGTTGTAGGTGTCCTGATGCAAGAAGGGAGAGTGATAGCCTACAAATATCATAAGTTAAAGGAACATGAACATAAATATTTTTCATATGATTTGGAGTTAATTGCAGTGGTCCATGCTCTGAAAGGATGGCACCACTATTTACTCAGATTTTTTTATATCTAAATAGCTGATCATAGTAGTTTGACTAGTTTCTTTAATCAACCCAACTTAAACGCACGCCAAGCTAGGCGGACTGCTTTCCTAGGTTAATTTGACTTCGACATTAAACATCTTAAGGGAAAATAAAACCATGTGGCTGATGAATTAAGGAGGAAATTGCATCATATGTATGAACTCTTCTACAATCAAGTAGAAATCAATTTTTCTAAACAAATTAAAGAAGCTTCTCTTCATTACCCAAATAAGTATACACAGAACTTCGGGACACATAATATGCTATAAATAATAATGATTCATTGATATTTAGAGGCAAAGTACATGTATTTAATTAGTGAGCAATTAAACAATTAATTTTGGATGAGTTTCACCAAAATCCTTATCCTTGCCACCCCAAGTATCAAAAATTGGTTTCTGTTGTTAAGAAAAAAATATTTTGGCCTAGTATGAGGAAATATATTGAAAATGTTTGGAACTTCAACAAGTCAAGGAATAACCCTAGCACCCTATTGGTCTGCTACAGCAGCTTCCTATTCCTGAGTGGAAATGAGAAATGGCTACCTTGGATTTTGTAACAAGTTTTCCCAAATCTAGAAGGAAAAATGATTCAAGTATGATAGTGGTAGATAATTTGAGTAAAAAAACTCATTTTTTCCCTACGAAATCCAACTACAAAATGGTTGAAATTGCAAATATATTTATAAGGGAGACATTTTGGTTGCATGGTATGCCGAAATTAGTAATCTCCGAACGGGATGTAAAATTTACTTCTGCATTTTCGAAAGCCTTTTTATGGGATTAGGCACTCAGTTTCAATTTAGTACAACATACCATCCTCAAACAAGTTTTCAGAAAAAATGAGTTAATCAAGTCCTAGAATATATGTTATGAATTTATGTGATGCAAAAACCAAAAAAATGGGAGGAATACCTTCATTTGGTTGAATTCACATATAAAACAAACTATCATGAATCTTTGAATTTGTAGGTGCATGATAACTACAAATTGGAACAATCCTGATGATAATTTGATCCTAGGGCCCGACACCTTGGTAGAAATGGAACAATATATGAAGAAGGTATGACAAAATTTGAAAGAGTTGACATGTGGCTTTCTCAGGGATGACCTAAAGTGGGATAACACTTCCTTTTCCGGGGAGGGCTCAATCAATCACCAACAGATGAAAATATTAGCTAAAGGTAATAGTCACGATGATTTATCACCAATGTAGATGATTTTCAGGGGAGGAAAATTGCTAAATAATCACATCCTATACAAAATACATACGCGGTTAAGAAAAAATTATTTGTATACCTGTTAAGAGACGATAACCGAAACCCCAATGTTTCGAAAGAAAACATACATTAGGGGAATTTCGAGGTCTAAAATGGGCCTCCTAAGAAAAATGTACAACAAAAATAAACTTTATAACAACCAATAGGATTCAAGATGATGATGTCAACCATGGGGGATGATTTACCATTTTTTAAATAAAAGGGTAAAAATATTAAAAAATAATAAAATAATAAAATCATTTTCTTTTCTCACCGCTAGAACTTATCTTCCAAAATTTTCAATTTGGGCCTCCGAAAGGGGATACTGGCTGACGGTTTAATTCCTCATCCAAGGAGTACCCATGTTGCATACTTTCAATGAACCCTACTACATGAAAAATGGGAAATACATAAAAAAACGTGATTACAATCACATTTTTTATGTATTTCTCATTTTTCGTGTAGTAGGACCCATCGAAAGTATGCAACATGGGTACTCCTTGGATGAGGAATTAAATTTCGCATCCAACGAGTACTCCCGCTCAAAATTTGAGTAAAAATCTTTGGGAGATAAGTTGAAAATAAGAGTTGAAAAAGTTTTTTCATTTTTCCCTCTAAAATTTGATGATGTCATCAAATCTTATTTGATTTTTTCCACTATTATTTTATAATTTCCTTAGGAGGCCCATTTTAGACCTCAAAATTCCCCTAATGCTTTCAATGGAGCCCTCATGACTAAATAATGTGAAACACTATGTAGATTGGATCGCCATCCAGAGAGTGATAGAATGAAGAATGAGGGTTGTGATTCTAAGCCATTTGCTTACCCTAACCAACTGCAAGCAATTTTTGTTATCGGATCAAGCGGTGCGAAATCCACGACGGAGATCCCGACACATGTTAACTATATGTGAGTTAATACAACCCTAGGAGTGAACCTTCGAGATACCTCGAGAACATGATCAAACCATGGTTACACAATAATTGACTATGGTAATCCAAATATAATCCATAGAACCTTAAAGATTAAACCTCTGAATGCAAACTTAAATTCACAATATAATCTTGGGGGATATTTATATGTGCCTTGGTTTAAATAAATAAATAAATGTGTATCTATTGGCTAGGTCAAGTGGGTTGGATGGAAAATATTAATATTGTGTAAGGAGGCGATGCTTACAATAGTAAAAAGTTTTAGAAAAGGGTGAATATTAAGGTAGGAAATCAAATTTTGTTTGTGATATCTTTGAGTGTTACAGTTATCCATACAAAATTAATTGCAATTTGAATAGATAAGGAACAAATAAATGTGTGAAAGTGAAAGAAGCAAGGCGTGGGATTAGTACTCGAGAAACCACTGTGGGATAGACCAGCTATTAAGTGCAAACCCGAGCCAAGATAGGGGTTGGTAGTTAACAATAGATACACAATAAATTCAATATAGCTTCAATACATATAACATAAATAGTAAATTTTTCCATTTAATTAACAATAAATTTAGAGTGAGTTCACAGTAAATATGCAGTAAATTATTAGTAAATTTACAGTAATTAAGAGTAAATTTACACACTACTAAACCTTGTCAAGTATACAAAGAAGAAGAAAAAAATTTAAAATTAAAAGAAATTAAATTAAAAAAATAAAAAAAAATATATATATATATATATATATATATATATATATATATATATATATATATATATATATACATATACTTTTTTTTTACCAAAGCACTATACTTGGTATTGTAATGTAAATATTTAAATTAAAAAAGAAAAAATAGAATTTATAGTCAATAAAGGGGATTTTATTTACTAAAGAAATATATATTGCTTAAATTATATATATATATATATATATATATATATATATATATATATATATATATATATATATCAAAAAAATATTATAATTAAAACAAATAAGTAAATAAAAGTAATGACATTATTGTAATTATTAAAAAGATATAATGAAAAAATTGAACACTTATATATTAAGCCAATAAAAAGGGAAGCTACAAATCAAAATAATTAAAAAAATGGAAAGTAAAGAAAATTATTTGAATTATGGAAAGTAAAGAAAATTATTTGAAAAATAAATTCTTGATTAATAGAAATTTAAAAAAAGTAATTGAATAAAGTTTTATTAATAAACTAAAAAATAGTTTTATTATTATTTCATGGGCAAGCCTCTTGAAAGCCATTGGAAATTAGTAAAGGGTTCCTCCAGTACCTTAAGAGGAATGCTTATTATGGTATTAGATGTATGAATTCTTGTGATGTTTAATTGGGAGGGTACTCTAATTCATATTGGGTCGGTAATCTTAATGAAAAAATATCAACTTCAAGGTATGAATTCAACATTAGATTTGGGATCGTGTCATCGAGAATCAAGAAACAAATAATTGTTTCTTTATCATCAACTGAAACTGAATATAAAGCTTTGTGTGGTTCTACAAGTGAAGCAATAAGGTTGCAATGAATTCCGAAAGATGTTGGAGAAGAAAAAAAATGACCTACAATAATCATGTGTGACAATCAAAGCTCCATAAAATTGGTCAATAATCATATGTACCATGAAATATCAAAACATATCGACACTCAAGATCATTTTGTCAGGGAAAATATGCAATCTAATGAAATTACTTTAATGTATTGTAGTAATTTTGATAATATGGTGTACATCATGACAAAGCCTCTTGGAAAGGAAAAGTATGAGTCATTCAACGATATGTTAGGTGTTGTAATAAACCCATTTCTCGATTAAGGGTGGTACTTATAATTAATGGATAAATATGGTGATTTCTAGATTATTTGATTATTAGGTGTTTGTTGGAGCATGTTAAGGTTATTTTTTCTCATTTAGGATTCAAATCCTATTTCTTAGGGAGTTGCTCATACCTCCCAACTAATCTATGTTTCTATATATGTACATATATTTAGTAATAAAATGTGTGTTGTGGGTTTTGAATATATTTAGGTGAAGCAAGTATCACTTGAGAGCTACTCATTTTTCCTTCTCATACGTGTGGGCTCTGATAGAAAAATAGAATGAAAGAAAGATAAGCATGAAGAAGAAATGTGCATCTTTCAGGTGAGACCAACTAAACCTGGAGATTATTTGCACTCAACTCTATATACAATCAACTAGAAAGCTCATACATATATAGGGTTACAAATCGGTTAAGGTGTTAGAACAATATCATAAATAGGATCTATAAACTAAATAAAACCCACAAGTTGAATGAAACACAATAAACAACTAATAATTACATAATCTATAAACTACTACATTTCTCCATTAGTTCTAAGTAGTGGTGTACAATCTCTTAGCCTTAATAACCTTTGGTGCTAGTGCTTGCATGTGATGTGCACTTAATTAGCATTATTTAAACCTAATTCTTATAGATGGTCTGCAATTGGCTTTAGTTAGTTGACTCTAATGATTGCATGTGGTGAACATGCACATTAACATAACATAAAGCACACATAGTTTTAGTTAGCATTAATTAGCCTTAGTGCTTGCATATAGTTAAGCTTAATTGAGTTGCTTTATGTATTGATTATGAAATCAATATTGAGTAATCAAATTCATTATTATTTCCATTTTTTCTTTTCAATTCTTTCACGTTTGTGGAATTATTCTTCAACTAGATATTTATTTTTGCTCTAATAATTTTACATTGTATCACAACTACAGGGGTTTGGAAAAGGTGCAAGAACTATCTTTTGCAAGTTTGAAGATCAAAGGATTGAAAATTTCTGGGAGATATGATTTTCAGATCAAAATATCAAAGAAATTCCACAAATGTTTCTACAACAACAAGGTGAAAGAATGGAGTTCCCCTGTTAAGCTATTATAACTTGGTATAACTATTTCCAATGGAAAACATAGATTTTTATTCACCTCAGACACAAAGTATTGTATCAGATAGTTATGGATACAGAAGCTAAACCCAACTCTTCCATTGAAAAATACAAATATTTCAATAGGATGGATAAGGATTTTGGTCTTCTATTGTTGACCATATCTCCTACATTGAGTTTCCACGTGGACACATGTACCACTATGAATCAATTTTGTACAACCTTCGAGAATTAATTTGGAAATAATAATGAGATGTGAGCTCATATTCTTCAAAATGAGTTAAATTGCTTAGATCCAAACAACTTTGAGAACATTCAATATTTCTTTATGAAATTTAAATCATTTCTTCTTCAATTACAAGATTACGGGATTAATAAATCCAAACATGAAGGTCAATTAATCCTTTCTATTTTGCCTAAATTAGGCCTTCAATATGTTGTTTTGTTTCTGAATTTCATATTGTTATACTTTCAAGAGGAGATAAATGGAAAATGCCAAAATTTTATGCATTTGTTTAGTCCCTCATTCATGAGTATGATAATCTCATCAAGATTGGTTCATTAAATTATTCAAATGCACGTGCACTTACCATGCACAAAAAATCAAAGTCCAACTCAAAAACAAATCAACAATCCAAAGACAAAGTAACAGAAAGAGCTTCAGATCTAAGGAAGGGAGGAAATCCAAAACCTCCATATGGTTCTTAAATATCCAAGTGTAAGAAGTGAAAGAAAGGAAACCCCAAGTGTCCTTATTGTAATATAGGCTATGATCCTAAATCCTCTTGCATGCGAATCTTCAACAAAATAATCTTGGTCATCACATTCTAGAAAGTGGCAAGAATAAGACAAAGGATAAACCATCAGAAATAAGGGGTAATGGTCATGCTTTGATCGCCCTTCATTATTCATTACGAGAATGGATCATCGATTTAGGAGCTTCACATCATATGGCTTATTCAAAAGGATATTTTTCTTTTTCTACATGCATACTCACGACCTCCTATTCTCATGGGGGAGGATTTTGCAGTTGTGGCAACTGGATAAGAAAGAGTGCAATACGAAGATAATTGTTTTGACAATGTCTTGCATATTCTAAGTATTTTTTGTGAATATTATTTCTATGTATCAGATGACACACACTAGCACTAGAAGGAACGTGGAATGTACCCCAGATTTTGTGAGAATTTATGATATGCAAACAAACTTGAAGATTGCATCTAGAAAGGTAAATGTTCAATTTTGTTAGTATACATTTTCTACTTTTGCTCTTCACTTATATTTTTATTTTGTTACTTACACGTGAAAATTAACAAAATAGGATTGGCATGGGAGATTTGGACACTTAAATTTTAGATATATGCAACAATTTAGTAAGCAAGGGATGGTTAAAGGACTACCAGCCATTAAATTTTCAAATGGTGTTTGTAATGGATGTGTTATTGGAAAGCATCCATAAGAGAAGTTCAAAAAGGGGAATGCATGGAAAGTATCTTCACCTTTGGATCTTGTTCATGGTGATCTCAGGGGTCCATTTCCAGTACCTTCAATGAGAAAATAAATAAACATGAAATTCATCTGGTTGACTTTTTGAAACTAAAATTTGATTTTTTTCAGCATCTAAATATTTTTGAAGCACACCTTGAAAATGAGTCTAGAAAACACATCAATATCCTCCAGACATATAATGGGAAAGAATATGTCAAAAAACATATCCAAAATATTTGTAATGAAGCAATAATATAGTTACAACATACAATTCCTTACACTCTGCAACAAAACTGTGTAGCCAAGAGGAAGAATAAACCTTTGAATTAGATGGCCAGTTGCATGTTGCATGCAGGATATCTTCCATCACATTTTTGGGTTGAAGTTATCAATTTTTCCTCATACATCCAGAATAAATCTTCTCATAAATTTTTTACTATAAAAAAAACTTTTGAGGCTTGAACTAGCATGCAACATGAATTTTTCCATTTTTGGATTTTTGGATCTTGAACATGGGCCCACATTCCTAAGAGAAGAGAAAGACTTTAGAGCCTAAAATAAAGGAATGCATGTTTCTTTGATATTATAATGAGTTCAAAGGGTAAACATTGCTTGGTATCAACAATGAAGAGATGTTTATCGAAAGCAGTGTAAATTTTGAAGAAAATACTTTGCATGCACCACCGTATCAACTTGTTAGAAAGTTTCCCTCTCCACTAGTTGATGAGTATGAAGATGAAACTTAAAATCATCATTCTGATCTAGATGAGCCTTTTCCCAAAACACCTGTTGGACCACTAGTTGTTGAACATTGAGATAATATTTCTTCATGCAATTCCAAAGATTTTCAAACAACTTCAACAAAAAAATGGCACAACGTGAGTGATCTCTTATATGATCCTAAAATTATACCTCAGTTTGAGGAAGTTCCAAAAGCACTCTGAACTATGTAGCCATGCATGCCCATGCACACTTATATGATGCATGTATCTGATCCACATAATTATGTAGAAGCAGTTGGACATCCTAAATGGGAAGGAGATACGAATGGGGAATATAACTCTCTCATTGTGAACTAAACTTGAGACCTGGCTCCACTACCTTCCAATCGTAAACTTGTAAAGTGCAAATGGGTTTATGAGACCAAGAAAGAAATAAATGGCCAAGTTAGTTGATATAAAGCTGAGTTGGTAGTGATTATTGTGGCCCAAAATTGAAAAGATGACTAGGGTTCTCAACACTGCTCTCCTCATTTCCATTGTCGACTCGCTTCTGCTCGGTCTTTCGGCTCAAGGAGGCTAACAACCAAGCTTTCTGCACCCTCCTACCTTGTCAGGTTGCAAATAATGCACTGTAGGCCGTGATGAAGCTAAACAAGAAAATACTGCGAAAGATGGATCAAAAAATTTCACCTCCCACATGCGCTTAGAGAGAGTTGTAGCCTCTAGCATGGTGCAGGCCGTTGTGCTCGTAGTCAAAGAGCAGGGTTTCGCTGCACTTCCTGACCTCAACACCATCAGAAAGACCATGTAACAGTGTCTCTAACCCCTCCGCAAAGGAAAAGACATGCCCCCTCTGGCAAGGCCTGCGCATGCAACTACATTTCTCTCCCCATTACAGATGTCAACCTTCCTCTGTGCTCAGAAGGGGCGAAGCATGATGATGAAAAGAATAGATCCGGGAGAGCGGCCCTCGATCTCACTTGGACTGAGGGTCAGATCTAGAAAATCCATAAGGCTCTCATCTGCAAACTCATTCTAGGTACGGACGCTCGAGGATTAGCAGATATCCTCTCCCATATCGAACAGAGTCAAGAAAACCACTGTCTAGTAGACAACTCTGAAGCCTCCCCTTTCTTCTACGATCCTCCGCTCAGAAACGCATCCTTAGGGCGCAAAGGCCACAACCTCACTCTCCCCCTGCTGTATTCAAATGTGATTCTTCACCCTTGGGAGTACCCCCAAGGACTAGGGGTAAATTCAATCCTCTCTCCTTCTAGATCTAAATTTCCAGACTCTGCGGTAAAACCCTACTTTCCTGGGTTAGATCTATAGATCTAGTGTAGAGCCTTGTGCAAGATTGCGAACATAAGCTGGGAATCCCTACAGCCCTTCAAATATTTATTTGCAGGGGTAAGCAGCTTGAAATCTCTCTTCCTATCTGTTTTTAAAACATAGGGAAAAATGCTTCTCTGGTTTTAATCCTTTTACTGTGCGGAGGAGCATCCGTGCAACCTTCCTCTTCCCAAGCGTTCTCCTATAATGACGTAATCCATGCTTATCACCCTAAGAGATATGCGCAGCCTCTTGAGGCTCCCAAGCCCTTCTTAGTGGAGAAATCAGAGGACATTCCAGCTATTAAAATCTCCCACCCATCTATTGACAACCAATCTCAACTAATGGCAGAAAATGCCATTATTTTCTGTTTCAATGGACTATGGCCTCACTGAGTAGATCTCTATCAATGGATCCACTCAAACTAGACCAATAACAACAAGGTTTTCTTCTGCTCAAAGGGTTTTTTCATAGTCCTGTTCGCTTTCAGCGAGGACTATCGAAAAGTATTAACACAGGGACCCTGGTTTTGGGGAAAAGTAGGGATATTCTTCACACCATGGTTCCCAGATTTCGATCCCTCCATGACAGTCATCACCAAGCTCCCTATTTGGGTCAGGCTCCCTAAATTACCTACTCATCTCTGGTACTTTTCAGTCTTTCAAGGAATCGGAGACACCCTTGGACGCTTCCTAGCAACAGGCACCTATAGGGGGGAATCAGGCATATATACCTATGAAAGAATCTGTGCTGAAATAGATATCAGCAAAGGCATTCCTGACCAAATCATCCTTAAAGTGGGAGACTTCCATTGGACTTAGACCCTGGATTATGAGAACATAGCTTTTCGATGACATCACTATCATCAAACAGGGCATCTTCAGAACTCTTTCCCCTCTTTCCCAGCCCAAAGGAAGAAGATAAACAAGAAATCAAAATCCAAAAGTTGGAAACCTTGTGTTCCACCACTTATGGATGAATTTGACTCCTCTAGCTCGGATGAAGAAAAGATTGTAACAGATGAGGAAGAGGACAAGCAGGAGACAAACATGACCTTGGAAAACCTTGGTGAGCCCAATGGTCCAACGAATGCTCAGAAGCGGCCTCATGACACCTCCTCCCCAGACTCAGATAAGGAGCCATCTCCTTTAGTCACTAACAATATTCAGGTGGTTCTATCTCATCCTCCTTAGGATGGATGGGTAAGAGAATAAAAAAATAAGGGAAATCAATTATGTACTGAGAAATCCTCTCCTTCGGATTAGTCCCCTGCTTTCTTGTACCTTTTAGCTCCAATGTTCATCTTTTGGGATATCTTCACCCCTCTCTTTGCCAATTATGGGACCGAGGTTGATGATTTATCATTTTCGGATCCCAACTTCTGTTGCTTGTAACTCTCTATGTACCATATGCTTTTTATTAATACAATTAGTCTAATTTACCAAAAAAAAAAAAAAAAACAAACTAAGTTGGTGGCGCATTAGAGGAGATTTCAACCTTAAAGTGATCTCCTAAGGAAAACTAAAAAAATTGATAAAACAAATCCATGTAGACAATTTTTTAATATTACTTTACTTTTATCTATGTTCCACAATATTTATTGGCACCAGATTTAATAAATTTTCTTAATATAATTTTTCAACTTTTTACTTTTATTAAAATCCCTCATTATATGACACTTATATTAAAAATATTAATTTAAATTTAAATTTAGTTCTCCATATTTATATTTTATAATTAACTATCGATATATACTTTATATTTAACTATTTGTTTGGTATTTTTTTAGTGACATTGTCTACTCATACCACAATTTCATCTGGAACATTTTTTTGGGCAAAATTTGGTAATTTGTTCTTTGTGGGACACATTTTTTTAACTAGTTACCTATTTTATATTTAACTATATTTAAATATTTAAATATTTTATGTCTAACTATATATTTTATATTTAGTATGGTAAGAACGCACCTTTCAATTACACATACATACACATACATACATACATACATACATACATATACATATACATATATATATATATATATATATATATATATATAAAACTGCTTTTTCGTATTAAGGATTTAATCCCGTTAGTCCCACATTTTAATTTATATTTTTTCATTAATATCAAGATTTACAATGCATTAATATTTTTTTGATATTCTAATTCATATGGGTAAGGTAAATAAATCAAATTAATAAAATATTCTACAAATACCCAAATTAATAATAAAATATTTCACGTATGCCCAAATTAAACAACTTAAATTTATTGAAGACATCTACCTCTTTTTAAATTTAAAGAATTTTTATTGGTTTACATATTATGACATGAGAATTATGTGAAAATTTCATGGGCACTTTTAGGCTAAAATTTCCTCATATAAAAGTTTTCAGAAAGTACATGGTGTTGTCTATGATGATACTTTCGCTCCAGTGGCAAAAATGGATTATATTCAAATAAATCTCTCCATTGTCGTAGAAAGACGATGCAAGGTGCATCATGAGGATGTAAAGAATCACCTTCTTCATGGTGATCTCGAGATGGAAATATACATGGACAAACCACGGCAATATGTGCAAAATTCATCTCTAATATGAAAATTAAAGAAATCTCTCTATGGCCTCAAGCAGACATCTAGAGCATGGTATACAAATATGGATACCTATTTATTATCTAAAATTTTTATGTGTAAATCTGATTCCAATTTTTATTTGTTGAAGAAAATTGACTCTGTGTTGATCATAGTACTTTATGTAAATGATATTTTGAAAACATGTACTTCAGTTTATCTCATTGCTGGGATTAAAACTAAATTTATTCCTTGGAATAGAGATAAATCATAATGGTTTTGTGATTACCATTTCGCAACTAAAGTATGTGAGAGATGTTTTGGCACGACTTCACTTAAGTGATTGCAAGCCAACATCCACACGTTTATTATTAGGGATAAAGCTTGACAATGAGAAAGACACACCATTGGTTGAATGTACATTGTAGTATTAGCTTGTGGGGAGTCTTCTTTATCTCACTCACACATGTCTTCACCTCTCATATGTTGTAGGAGAAGTTTTCAGATACACGTAGGAGTCACATGAGTTACACTGGAAAGATGAAAAACACATCCTTCGATATGTTTAGGGGACAATCACCTATGAGATTAATTATGAAACAAATTGTTCTTTGGATCTCATTGGGTTCGCAAATTCAGATTGGGTTGGTGACAACCTTGTTTGCAAGTCCACCTCCAGTTATGTACTTAGCTCGGAATTCGACCCCATTTGTTTTTCAAGTAAGAAATATGCTACGATTGTTTTATCATCAAGAGACGCTAAGTAGAGAGCAGTCAATGTTGCCATTCAGGCCATTTGGCTGCAACATTTCATTTTCGGAGCTTGGTATCATTGTCCATTTCATGGTTGTTATATGGTGTGACAATTAGTAAAGTTTTGTACAGATCCAGTGCAACGAAAACTGACCAAACGTATTGAGATCTACATGCACTACATCAAAGAATTGATTCATGATGAAATCATCAATCTGCAGTATTGTCCCCACACTCACATCTTCCCCAAGAATTTCACTGAGGAGAAGTTTCAATTTTTGTGAGATCATCTTGGGGTAAAGGACACGGCTGCCTAGCAATTGTCTTTATTTTACTTTTTGCATTGTATTTTGAGGGAGGGTTTTCTTTCGACTAGGTTTTCCCTCTTTCCTCTTTCATGCATCATACATGGGTACCTAAAATGGCCTTGTTATTGGTTCTCATTCCTTTTGCATCATACTCACCTAAGTTATGCTTAGGGGGGAGGGGTGTTTGTGTAGATGCACTTAGTTAGCCTTAATTACCTTTGGTTAAACTCTAGTGTTTGCATGTGATATGCACTTAGTTAGTGTTAGTTAAACTTAGTGCTTACAAGTGGTGTAAACTTGGCTTTAGTTAGTTAATTCTACCACTCGCATGTGATACACGTGCACATTAACATAACATAGATCATGCTTAGTTTTAATTGGATTTAATTAGTTTAAATTCTTGTATACAATTAAATTTAACTTAATTGTTTTATGTTTAATTCTCAAATCAATATTCAGTGATCAAATTCTTTCTTTTTTACATTCTTACAAGCTTGTACAATTATTCTTGAGCTAACTCTTTATCCATACTCTAATAATTTTTGTACACAATTATTCCCGACATTTCTCATTAGAAGTTGAATCATTCCCTTATTTCCAATAGACATTTCTCATCAAAAGTCGAACCATTCCCTTAATTCCTTTTATCATGGGAATTATTCCTTTACGGAAAATATCGACCTTTTCTTTTTATACGAGATCGACATGTCTCGTTAAAATTCCAATTATTCCTTTAATTCCTTTAAACACGATATCCGCATTTTTCATTAGAAGTGGAATTAATCTTTAGTTGCTTTACTATACATACGGACTCGAATTATTTCTCCAGTTCCTTTTTCGCCTCGACGATATAGACATGTCTTATTAAAAGTCGAAATATTCCCTTATGTCGACACTTTTCATTAGAAGTCAAATCATTTTCATATTTCCTTCACAAACGTTAGCGACATTTCTCATTGGAAGTCGAATTATTCCCTTAGTTTCTTTATGATGTCGACATTTCTAATCAGAAGTCCAATCATCTCCTTTGTTTGAATTGACATTTCTCATCAAAATCGAATCATTCCATTAGTTCTTTTACTAAAGATATACGGAAGATATCGACATTTCTCATTAGAAGTCCAATTCAGTTCCTTTAAAGAGAATGATATCCGTTAGTTCTTTTTCTAATTATTCCGTTAGTTGCTTTATGGTGGGAACGATATCGACACGTCTCATAGAAGTACAATTATTCCTTTAGTTCCTTTAGAATAATTATTTCTAATTAGAACTCGAATTATTCCCGTAGTTTCTTTATCGACCGGACGATATCCATATTTCTCATTAGAAGTCCAATTATTCCCTTAGTTCCTTCATTAACGACATCGACATTGACTGTAGATATGGACATTTAGTTTACTGTAGATATCGATTAATTATAACTAGAAGTCGAATTATTCGTCAGTTTCTTTATCGTCCGGACGATATCCACATTTTTCGTTACGAGTCGGAATACTCCCTTGCTTCCTTTACATCTTAGATTGTATCGACATTTCTCTTTTGAAGTCGAAGTAATCTCCTAGTTCGCTTATGGAAGATCAAAATATCTACATTTCTTATTGGAAGTCGAATTATTCACCTAGTTCCTTTATCTACCTGATGATATGGACATTTCTCAACTCATTCCCATAGTTCCTTTACCGAAGATATTGACATTTTTTTATTAGAAGTCGAATTATTCCCTTACTTTCTCTATCGACATTTCTCATTAGAAGTCGAATTAATCCCTAGTTACTTTACTGTAGATATCGATATTTCTAATTAAAAGTCGAATTATTCCTCGTTATATGTGAGATTATATCGACATGTCACATTAAAAGTCAAATTATTTCAATACTTCCTTCATATGGACATTTCTCATTAGAAGTTTATTTTTTACGTAGTTCAAATAAACATTTCCCATTAGAAGGTATTTTTTTTTTAAAATTTAAAGTGAAATTATTTCAGTGCTTCCTTCATCTGGACATTTCTCATTAGAGTTTAATTTTTACGTAGTCCCTTTAGAAGTTATTTTTTACTTTTTATTAAAAAATTATACATATATTGGACCATAAAACCTACCAAACCAAACTTTCACAACTAATCATTAAACCACATCATTTCTTATTTAGAAGTGCTATAGAGCTTTTCCATTAAAAGTCAAATTATTTCTTAATTCCTTTATTATCCACGGGATATAGACTTTTTCGTGACAAATCCAATTATTCCCTTATACTCTTCAATGATACACGTCTTATTATAAATCAAATTATTTGATTTATATATATGTTTTATTACAATGTTCACACAATAACATTTAACATTATGAGTTCAATTATATATCTTTTTTTTTACCTAAGATTTCTTAATACTACTATATGCAATATTGTCAAAAGTATATTTATGTTTTATTGCAATAATCATATAATACAATATTATATTGATGTATTATAGATACAATTGCTATTTTCATGCTATAATTTTTAGATATTTGTATGAACTTTTTATTTTTATTTTTTAGTTTAACATGGAAACTATCCAAAATTAAAATCTTTGAAAATATCTCATATTTAATTAAATAACTTATTTATCATTCACTATAATTTAAGTAAGTATTTTCATAAAAATGGATAGAAAAAGGAAGTAAATAATAAGAAGTAAAAATGTAAATGTGTAGACTTACAAGTGGTTACTACCACCAAAATTTATGGAACATTTGAGTAGGAAAGTAATTTCTACACTTTATATATCAATTTATTAGTCCTTGTCAAAGCATGAGTATAAAAAATTATTTTTCTACTACCTATTATTAATTTAGTATTGACCAATGCAAGTTTTAATTTTTAATTTTGGAAAATAAATACTTATTTTTAAATATTATTAAAAAAATATTTTTCAACACATACCCATTTCATATTTCCAATTTTCCTATCATATCCATTTCTTTGAAGTTCGCAAAATTCCTATGAGTTACAACTAAAGCTCAAGTTTGACAACCCATCAAATGTTTTGAGTTAATTTGAGATGACTTTATATGCATTTTTTATTAGACCTTAATTTCCAAATTCAGTGGCATAGACTAAGCTACCCTGCAACACTTGTTTCTTTTATGGACATGTTGGCAAGGCCTCTTAGGTCTATGTAATAAGTCAACATACTTAATATATGTAAAATTGTGTAATAAGTAATCGAATCACATCAGAAAAGTAATGAGTAATTGGTTGGAGTGGGTACAACTGTCCAACCACATCATCTATATATAATATGCATGAAGAGTTAATGAAAAAGTTTTTAGAATTCCTTTTCAAAACTGCATTCTCATTTATGTTCATTTACATGTGTCTTGTTTTTCTTTGATGTAGCATTTTTTTGTATTTCTCGTAAGATATGATTACAACATGTGGCAAAATTGTCTCCTTCATTTGGTTAGGTGACAATAACTACATGTAGGAGAGGTGGATGGACCGACAAGAAGACAAAAGCGATGAGGACTAATCCCAAAATTGAAGATATGTTTGAGAAAGATGTTATTTCAAAAACATTCTCGTACTTGGAAAAGTGAACATGAGTACTAAAGGTTTTATAAAATAAATAAAATTTGTAAATTGGAGATTTTTTTAAGAACATGCTAGTTCGATATTTTACTCAAGAAATGAGTTTTCATTCCATCTATGAGAAAATTAGTAAATTCATTAACTTATTGATGGTTTTGTGCTTTGACATATTCAATATTTATGACTTCATTGAAAAGAAATACAATTTCATGCATATTATGGAAATACACAACAATGCATATGCAATGACAATGATGAATATATCTTTGACTTGGATGAAAGATATCAATGATTTGACATCAATATGCATTCTTAGTCAAATCACAGTTGGATTGCAAAAGGTTATCTAGAGTGCCAAGCCACTAGTAATGTAGGATGTGGTATAAAATAAACCATAGTTGATTCTGGATTGACTAGAAAAATTAACAATGGATATCAAATTAACTGATTAGTATGTTTAATTACGATGAGGTTGACCAACATGAAATATTTTTGAGTGAAAAAATCAATTGAACTAGGCTTAAGTCACTTCCAAAAATAAAGGCTAACTAGAAGAAGGATGAGGTCAAGTGAACCGACTACCTTGTTGATGGTTGACTTGACCAAAAAATTTGGTTAAGTCGACTTCGACCATGAATTTAAGTAAACAATGAATCTTTCAAAGTATTCCTCTTGAAATAATAGTGGATAAAATCACCGACTATGGTTACTTTTTCAAGCTCATCGACTAGGTTCTAGACATATTCAGGTTATGAAGAAATTTGAGAAGAAAGCCTTGGAAACATACCCACTTAAACCCAAATTTTGGATTAGGTTTGTTGATGACACAAGCGATTTTTTGCCACATGGAGATAATGAGGTAATAAACTTTCTTGACCATCTTAATAGTTTATCAAAAGCCATCAAATTCACATTTGAGGTTGAGGAAAACAACAACATCTCGTTCTTGGTCATTCTCATTCTTAAATAATAAGATGATTCAGTTGGAAACAAGGTGTTCAAAAAGAAATCCCACCTAGATAACTACCTACATGCTGAGTCACACCATCACCAAACACAAAATATGGGGGTGCTCAACACCCTCTTCACAAGAGCATTAAGAATATGAGATGCAGAGTATGTTGAGGAGGGAATAAATTATTTGAAGAAATTATTTACTAGCATTGGATATAGAAATATAGACATCATCAAGACCATCAATAAAGAAAAATACAAAAAAGGAACTAGAACCCCTACAACAGACTCCAATACTATTAATGAGAAGTTTTATCTTCCTTAATTTCGAGGAGTCTAAGATAAAATGGCCAAGGTTCTCATAAAGAAACACATAGATACCTCATTCAAGCCCTTGGCAACCATAAGGTAGAAGCTGAGATCTATAAAAGATAGACTGCATCCCCTCCAACACAAAGGGGTCTACAATGTCATGTGTTCACGTGGAAAAACTTACATTGGAGAAACAAAAAGATCCTTAAAAATTAGACTCAAAGAATATGGCACTGACATAAAAAATGGCAAAGCCAAGTGTTTAGCACTTGCAAAGCACTCATTGAATACTTGCACCATGTTTTCCTCAAGGACACCAAGACAGTCACTAATGAAACACAATAGTATAACTAAAAGGTCTATAAAGCCCTAGAAATCATAAAGCACCTTAACAATCTCAATAGAGATAAGATTATGGAGGTAAGTAGGATTTGGATCCCCTTACTCACTTAAAGTAAATAACCTTACCTCTTTGGCTTAACTACTCACCCTCGTCCTCCTCCCTCCCTTATCCCCTATTGGACTTCTCCTTTCTCCCCTCTCCCTTATATTCATTAACTCCTCTTAAAATTATCACTAAATTTACTTTATCCTTATTCCTTACATATCTCCCCTTCTCCTTATTGCTTATATACCTTCCCAAAAAATTCCTAGACTAATTTAATAACTATAACAACTATACTTCAATTTAAACTATATAGTAATAATAAATATTGAACGATCACATATAAGAAAAATAATCTCTATACTAATAATAAGTATTAAACTTCATTCATTTAAATTATTAATAACATGTAACATTAAATAACGATCATATTTATTTTAATTCTATAATACTAACAAATTCTAACCTCAAATATTGTAATAATTATTAACTTCATTAATAATAATAACACTTATTAACATAAGTTAATACTTTAGATAAATGAATTCCCTTATGTTATTTTAATAATTTATAAAACACTCCTTAATAACTAATTTTTGGTTGGAAGGTTAGCTCATTCTCATTTCTCATCCTTCCAACCCTTATTTATTGTTCGTCACTCATGCTCATATCCTTGACTTCGGTCTTTATGATGAGTCTTGTTATAGATTTGAAGTGTCGACAGAAAAATGAATACTATGAATCAAATTCTGAAACAACATCCTCAACGTTTGATGTTGATTCATCTCCTTCACTCCCAATTTCGACTTTGTCTTCCCTTTATATTTCCATTTAATTTGGATCCATTACGTGAGGCTTTTATTTTACTGCAAAATTCCTAAAATCTTCCAGCCAATAAGGGCATGATCCTTCATATATTGAATGCAATTCCTGATGCAACTAGAATGAACTTTGAATGTCAGATCAACAACTACCTTCAGTAAGTAGCTTCTAGGTTTGCACCTCCTTGATGGTGGAATTTGTTGATTACCATAAGCTTTTTTTCTTACATTAGGTTGATTTGTGGCATATAGTTTCCTTGGTTTATTGAGATTTGAAACAAATTGGCTATAGGAAGAAGATTTCCTCCTCTGCTGGCATTTTCCATAGGAAGAGTGTTAGGGGAGCCAATAGAGATTTAGTAGACAGGGTTTGGTTTTTGTTTAAATTTTACAGAGATAGCATTAAGGAGTTAAAAAAACTTCCCACTTAACTAAATGAAATTTATGTGTATTAGTCTTGCCCCATTCCAAAAAAAATTAATTATTTGAGAGATCTCATGAATCACTTGTACAAGCATTGGAAGGGAGACAAATGATGAGATGAGAGGACAAACATTATTAAAATCACTCTAATTGTTGCATTTAACCAGTTAACTCTCCACTATTGAAATATGTTCCCTAGTTTATGTATAATATAAAGTTAAGATGGATGGAGAAAGGGCTTAAGAAAAATAGAAATTTCCAGATATTTAATTTATGTCCATAATCAACCAGACCTCCAAAAGTTGCAATAAATATGCTTAATACTAACTTAAATCACTCTACCATGACTATTGAAGTTTGTCCTCACAAGAGAGTATCATCAGTGAATTATGAGTGCTTAATATTTTTCAAATTATTTTTCAATCTTATTCTATGGATTGTCTCCATGTATCTCTAATAATCACAACATCTAGTTAACTAATGAACCATAAGAATGTAAAACACTGAAGATAATGAAGTCTTTAAAAAATTAGATTAACCTTCCATTTACCAAAGGGTAAATCCAAGGGCTCATAATGTAGACAAACATCCATTGCAAATTTTTTTTCAAACACAATTTTCTCCGGGACCTCAAAGAGAAAGGAGTGTTCTACATGGTCAAATCTGATTCAATAATAATCACTTTCTCATCTCTAAGTTTGCTTCAATGGATTTCTTTTTGAACAAATATATTGTTGATATTGTCCACTAGATGGATATCCATCACAAACGCCCTTGATTTTCAAAAATAATCTTAGGGAGTAGAGGTTTGAGTTGGAAAGATATAATTTAAAAATAATTATATGATACCAAATCTAATCACAATGAATTTAATATTTAATAAATATAATTTTTTTATAAGATATTAAATTAAAATTTTATTTTTTAAATAATGTTAATAGATATTATTATTTTTAGTGTTTAACACATTTTATTGGAGAAGTCTATGGAGATGGAGGAATTGCCTAGAAAGTCAAAAGTGCTTGGAAGATTTTGAGAAAAAAAATTCAAGAAATCTTGCAGTGTTTTTTATGGTGGAAGTAGATTCAAAACCATTAAAAAACTTTGGAGCACCCAAAGTCTTGAAGTTTGACAGCTCCAACCTGGGATTTCAAAAATCTGTACCATATTTTATTAAAATCTTGCCTCAATTTCCATGATTTTCAAGGAAAAAAGGTAAGCTGGTTAGACTTATAAACAATACCTCTTACCTAAAGACCACCTAGAGCAAAAAAAGTCTTGAAATCTAATATTTTTGAAATTTTTTTATCAAATATTGATTTTTGTCATTTAAAATCAAATTTTATTTGAGATTTTAATAAATATCTATAAAATTTTTAGTAAATTATACCAGAAAATAACCCTAAAAACCTTCAAAAACATATAACAAATAAACTATAAGTAATAAAATATTTTACAAATTTAATAAACACCATCATGAACATTAAGAGGCTAACAAATTATCGTTTATAATATAATAACTATTAACATTTTATTATCCACATAAGGATTAATATAATTACCATACTATATATAATAAATTACTCAACATTTTGTTATGGCAGACTGCTATAATTACCATTATATATATTATATATAGGAGCTATCTATGAGGGATGGTCAAAATTGGCTAGAATCCGGCCAAAAAAAATTAAATTTAAGAAATCTTGCAGTAACAGTATTTGAATCAAGTTTTTGATGATGGAAATGAGTTCAACCCCATCAAAAACCTCTAAGATACCCAAAATACTGAAGTTTGATAGATATAACTTAGATTTACAAAAATCGTTAACAAATTTTCTTAAAATCTTACAAAAATTTCCATGATTTTCAAAAATAAAAACATACTACTTATATATATATATATATATATGACATCACTATATTAACATATATAATATCACTATATTAACATTTTATTATCTCAGAAAAAATAAGTACAAAGAAAATTTCTTACTAGATAAATTCTGTTTATAACATTCACCTACATTCCTCTCCATAACAATTGGTAAATTGCCAATAGTTGGTTGTAAACTTGACAATATAGTGGGAACATAAAATTGGAAAATTGACAATAGTGTACCCTAGTAGACATACGATTATGAACTGTGCTGTGCAGTAATGTTACCCTGCCACCCCTTCAACAACACCACCAACAGTGCCGTTGTATTTGCCTTGACGTATCTACATATTAAACAAAATCACAAAGTTACGTGAATAACTCGAGTTAAAGCACTAATAATGTCTTACCATTTGATAGTGATGATATTTGTGGTGTCAAACTGCTAAATTTGTACCTCCTTGTTGCCGCACTCCTTTGGCTTTTCCTGTTAAGAACGATGCATTCCTGTGTCATTCCAGTGTCATTCCAGTATTTTTTAGTGTGATTTTTTGAAAGTTTTTTTTTTTGTTTAATTTTTCTAAAATCCAGTAGAAATTTTGATAAATAATCTTGCACGATCAAAATGTCCAAAAACTCACACTAAAAACAATTTCATAAAAAATAATATTACCCAATAAACATCTTAAATTAACTTTCCAGATTTTAAATAAAATAATTTTTGCAGGAACAGCCTTGAAATCCATGGAGTCGTGTTAGCGTATCCACGGAAGGGCTTGTGTGGTCTTATTTGTCGCCCGCTCTCTTCGACCAGCTGGTTCATATTGACGTCAAGTGCCTTCTTCCACTGATTGTCTGACACTTTCTCCTCCTCCAATTAGTTCCGCTTGAAATTTGTAACTAAAATTTTATTTTATTTTTAGAATTTAAAACATATATACATTTGAGATTTGCTTTATTTTACATTCGGAATTTTACATTTAATGAGGATAGAGAAATCGTGCAAGCTTAAATACAGTTTAGCATAGGAAAAGCGTTGAGTTTTCATTACATATTTGACCGATATGCAAGCATTCAATGTTCTTAACAAAAATCAATTCCATGTACATTCTGAAAGCTAATTTCAGGTATTAAATACAATTATAACCTAATGCTTTTTTAGTTGAAAATATTTCATTAAGTTCTAGACGGTGAATTTATAATTAATTTTCATTTATCGTTATGTTTTATATCTGAGAATTTCTCTTCTTATGTAAGAAGAAATATTTACGGGATTGAAACCTCGAATATTTGAGCGAAAATTGTTTAAATAATTGTTTTACATAGTTCAATAATTATTATTAACTTAATTTGTTAACTTAATTTTAGTTGGGAAGTTACACTAACTAAATAGGAAACTAATTCATAGAAATATGAGAAGTTACAGTAATTAAATAGAAAACTAATTCATAGAAATATAAAAGAGGATGTAAATGTTTCTTTTGGGAGGTTTTTGGCAGATTGAAGGTAGTAGGCTGGAAGACTAATTATTTTTTACCGCCATAACGTATTTGCTACCGTTGTTCTTCTCATTATGCTTATGACATTTTTATTTAATAATATCATGTTTCATTTCTCTCTTCCTTTTATTTTTATGTGTTCTTTTAATGTGATGGTTGATTTACTAGTGCATTGTGCATAGTTATTGATATAATTAGATTATATAGTAATCTTCAATACAACAATGATTTAAATGCTTGAATAGTTGGTATTTAAGGGTTTTTAAAAATTAAATCTGAGTAAAATTCTAATGATACAACTTATCTATTATTTTGTATATTGAATTTAAATGTCATAAAAACGAGTTCTCTTTTTCATTTCAATTACTATTTTTTATTATTCTCTATTGTATTTACTTCATTAGTAAATGTGATTGATTGGAAATAGTTTCACTTGATCAGATTCTTTATTCTTTCACACATCAATCTAATTTATTTTTATTTCCAATTTTTAGTATTAGAAATAATAAAATCAAATATTTCAATTGATCGAGGATAAATCAATATATTTTTTATTATTATTTGTTAAACACCATGTTGAAGCACACACATGGTGTATGAGGAAGATGAGCACACACACAAGAGACTAAACACACAATGAAAGATAAGCGTGAGGCTTTCTTTTTATTATTATTATACAAAGATGTACATTTATAATACAATGGTGTGACTCTTGGTTTCATATTCCAAGGTCACTTGGACTCCATTGTGACTTTTCATATTCCACACCTACCCATGTAGGATTAGGTGTTCCAACATCCCCCCTTAATCCGAAGGGGTATGTGTGAGTCCAAGAAAAGAGTTGTAATACAAATCTGCAGAGTATACATGGCAGCACTTGGCTGAATCAACTCTATGAAATGATGGAAAAAAGAGGTGGTTTTAGGATGACCACAAACACTGGAACGCAAAACTTGTTGCAGTTCCCGGAACTCTTCCAAAACTGGCAAGAAGCTGAAGGCTTCTGCTAGAGGAATTGTCCCTCATAAAAAAGGAAGACCTTCGACCTAAAAGAAGGGAGGTCTACTACCTGTGGTGGTTTTAGGTTGTCCACCAACCAAAGATGATGGTTTTAGGTTATCCACCAACCGAAAATGATGGTTGTAGGTTATCCACCAACAAAAGATGATGGTTTTAGGTTATCCACCAACCGAAGGTATGCTCATGGGCATCCGTATCTCTGGCTACATCTCTGAATCCGAAATGACAAATTGTGGCTCAGGCTCGCTTGAACTGCTGGCTACAACTCTGAACATGGAATGAGAGATTGTGGCTCGGGCTCGCTTGATCTGTCGTCGAAGCTTGTACATGACCACCATTTTCCCCCCTGTCAGGGACAAGGTGAGATGATGGCGAAAACTCAACTGCAAGTTTGTTCAATATCCGTGAACAAGTTCTAACATGTGTCGTAAACATCTTCTTGGCCGCTGATGCCCATTGCCAAGAAGCGATCCATCCAAGATGAATCTTGGTTCTTGCAGGAGGCTTGTGTCTGAAGCATCTGTCTGAAGAATGGGTGTGTCGACCACAGTGCTTACATGGATGAAGATCAAAACAATGATCTTTCATATGGCCAACTCGATCACAGTGTTGGCATTTTTCAATCTGTGATTGTTGTTGTGGAGCAGGATCTGGAACAGCTGCAGGTGAACTGTCATACAGGAATCCGGAACTCTGAAATATGATAGGCTTTGTGTAGTCTGGAATATGAAAGGACACATCCTTGTCATATCCAAGACCAGTTCGGTGCTTGTTGTGGACAAGCTCTTCCCAAGGTCTGATGATGGGCTTAGGAAGTGCAGGCTGAGCTGCTGCATCTGCATGTACATCTGCTGAATGTGAGTCATCTTTGTCTTCTTTCTTCTGATGAGAGTCCTTCACAATGTTCTGAACAGAAACAGGTTCAGAATGGTGACTCTTTTGCTGAAGTTCTTCTTGTTGGAGCTGAGATTCCAACTGCAAAAACTCGATCTTTTCATGTGCATCTTGCAAACAACTTTGAATTTTACAAAGAGCATCCTTGCTCATTTTTATCACATCATCAACATTTGAATGAATGAGGTCATTCAACAACATTAATGCCTCATTGATTTTAGCCATTTCAACAACTTAGGCTCAAAAATAAATGAAAGGGTGTCGGCTTCAACTGAAAATGCACCCGTTTACAATGTGATGCAACAAGATACAAATGACTCAAAGGAATTTCCAACTATGGAAATCTCAAGTACAAAGTCTGCTCCTCAAATGATGGAGGGCAATCAACAATATTTCAACAATCTCAAGTACTGGATGAAGATACAAATTCCACTCAAAATACAATGTCAGTTCAATACATGTCTCTGCAAAATATGTACAGCTAAAAATACGTGCAAGAATCTTTTTATGGCAGCTGAATTTTCTTCTTCAAAGAGCTGTTTTGAATGATGGCAAACTGTCTTCAAATGTGAAATTCTTCAAAAAATCAACCTTTATGTCAATGTCAAAAATCACAAAGCAAATCTGCAATTTTCTCTATGTATAGTCTATCTGCTCCTCATATGCCAATTTCTTCATTATTTCTGCTGTTCATACTTCTTTCTCTCTCTCCTCTCTCTGTTATTTTTTTTTTTTTTTTTTAATTAATTGAAAATTAATTAAAAAATTTAAATAGGGAAGGAATTTTATTATATGAAATGGGAGGGGAGGGAAATATTAAAATGGGATTAAAGTGAAATGGGAGGGGAGGTATTATGTATGGAATGAGGTTAATAAAAAATGAGAGTGGGTATTGTATTATATAGGGGAGGAGATAGCGTATTAAAATTAATTAATGAGGAAAGGCCAAATTAAAAAGTTAACGAGGGAAATAGCGTATTAAATAATGTATGAGGGAGGGCAGATTGAGAGGCTTTGTCTGCAAAGTCGTTACCAAATGTAGCTTTTATGGACATAGTAACGTAGTTATAGCGACAAGTAGAAGGAAAAAACAATACCAATACTGGATGGCATTTAATTCCCTCAGGTGGCCAATAGATGTGGTTTTCTTTGGATAGGTTGAGGCTATGACATGCATCAGTAGCTGTATAGCAACTTTCTTTTTGATAAATAGAAAATATAAAGGCTCTACCAAATTCACAAAAATAACGCCCATCATTGGTTGTTTCTCTTGTGTGTGCATTCTTCTCCTCATACACCATGTGTGTGCTTCAACATGGTGTTTAACATGGTATCAGAGCGGGCGATTGCTGGCCCTGCTCCACTTTGAGTGAGCCATTTGTGTTTATGGCCTATGCATATCTGCAAAAAATTGTTGGTTTTTGCGGCACTCAATGTTTGTAGCAGGTGTTTTTACCACATTCGAAGAGTAGTTTTAAGAAGGGCTTGTTCGTGATTTGCAACTTGATGGAAGAAGGAGCATCATTTTGTTTTGAAGAAAGAGCGACAGCAACCTTGCCCACATACGAAGGTTTATTTTTAACAATCTGCATTTAAATTCACGCATTATGAAAATTTCTTTGAAATTGTTTTTAAATTGAATTTATGAAGAAATCAAGTGTTTAGAGTTTTCGTGGAAGATTTTTGAGAATTAAGGTTTCTGCGCTGCTATGTGGCCCTCTTGCATTTTGAAGAAAAGTTGCGGGTTCTTGAAGTAAAAATTTAAGGTTTTTGTTGGCAAATTTACTTCATTTCACGAGAAGTCAAACTAGTCAATTTTGTCCAATTCTTTCAGCTGTTTGGACCCCATATAAATCATCCTATTTAACTGCCAGTTACTGGAATCTCTCTTTTCTCTGTTGTTTTTAAAATAAAAAAAAAATAAAAAAAAAATAAAATAAAAAAAATAAAAAATCTCTGCAACTCACTCCCCTACAACTACGCCCTCCACACACCTATCGACTGCTCACTCCACCCTGCATCGAACCCTGCTCCCATTCGCTCTTGGCCATCACGGCCTCTTTTCATCTAAACACACCTCACACCTTTACAACGGGCCCTCCTTACAACGCTCAGCTCAGCGCTCCACCTTACAGCTCTCCCTACGCCCTCTCTGCTCACAAACTCTCGTCCCCCCTCACCTTGGCAGCTCCGTCCTCTTATCACCGCTCCAATCTTCCCATACGTTTTACCCTGCACTCAATTCTCTGCGACCCCTCCTCTCCTCGCTCTACGCACACACTGTAACTGCGCCCTCCCAAACGCTTACATCAATACTCGACTCCTGCAACATACTGTCCCCTCACTTCTGCATACATACAGCCCTGCTCCCACGAATCTGCCGCTCCTCCCGACCCTCTGCACGCCCCTTGGCAGCTCGGCCCTCCAGCACCTATGCACGCCCTTCCAAAACGAATCTTCAACCTGCGTTACTTCCCAACGCTTCTCAACACACCCTGTACACCTCCCTACGCCTCACTGCCACGTTTATACCTTCTGTTCAACGCTGCACCTGCTCACTTCATTTAACTAATAACGCCCATATAACGCCCCCTCTCCTTTAATAACGACTTTGCAGACAAAGCCTCTCAATCTGCCCTCCCTCATACATTATTTAATACGCTATTTCCCTCGTTAACTTTTTAATTTGGCCTTTCCTCATTAATTAATTTTAATACGCTATCTCCTCCCCTATATAATACAATACCCACTCTCATTTTTTATTAACCTCATTCCATACATAATACCTCCCCTCCCATTTCACTTTAATCCCATTTTAATATTTCCCTCCCCTCCCATTTCATATAATAAAATTCCTTCCCTATTTAAATTTTTTAATTAATTTTCAATTAATTAAAAAAAAAAAAAAAAATAACAGAGAGAGGAGAGAGAGAAAGAAGTATGAACAGCAGAAATAATGAAGAAATTGGCATATGAGGAGTAGATAGACTATACATAGAGAAAATTGCAGATTTGCTTTGTGATTTTTGACATTGACATAATGGTTGATTTTTTGAAGAATTTCACATTTGAAGACAGTTTGCCATCATTCAAAACAGCTCTTTGAAGGAAAATTCAGCTTCCATCAAAAGATTCTTGCACAAATGTTTTCAGCTGCACATATTTTGTAGAGATTTTGTATTGAACTCACATTGTGAGTGAATTTGCAGCTTCTTCATAGTTGCAATCAGTATTTGAGTTGTTGATGTAAGTCATTGTTGATTGCCCTCCATCATTTGAGGAGCAGACTTTGTACTTGAGATTTCCATAGTTGGAAGTTCTTTTGAGTCAATTTTATTTGTTGTTGAGTCACATTGTAAACGGGTGCATTTTCGGTTGAAGCCGACACCCTTTCATTGTTGAAATGGCTAAAATAAATGAGGCATTAGTGTTGTTGAATGACCTCATTCATTAAAATGTTGATGATGTGATAAAAATGAGCAAGCATGCTCTTTGTAACATTCAGAGTTGTTTGCAAGATGCACAAGAAAAGATTGAGTTTTTGCAGTTGGAAACTCAACTCCAGCAAGACGAACTTCAACAAAAGAGTCACCATTCTGAACCTGTTTCTGTTCAGAAGATTGAGAAAGACTCCCATCAGCAGCAAGTCAGTAAAGTTGAAGTTGATTCCCATTTAGTTCATTGCACAATAGAAGATGTACATGCAGATGCAGCAGTTCAACCTGCACTTCTCAAGCCCATCATCAGACCTTGGGAAGAGCTTGTCCACAACAAGCACCGAACTGGTCTTGGATATGACAAGGATGTGTCCTTTCATATTCCGGATTACACCAAGCCCATCATATTTCAGAGTGCCGGATTCTTGTATGACAGTTCACCTGCAGTTGTTCCAGATCCTGCTCCACTTCCACAGTAGATTGAGAAATGCCAACACTGTGATCTAGTTGGCCATATGAAAGCTCACTGTTTTGATCTTCATCCATGCAAGCATTGTGGTCGGCACACCCATTCTTCAGACATATGCTTCAAACACAAGCCTCCTGTAAGAACAAAGATTCATCTGGGATGGATCGCTTTCGCAATGGGCACTAAAGAATGGTTAAAGATGCCTCTACGACACATAAGAACTTGTTCACGACATGGCTATCTTACTAGTAGCTGAGGCTTGCCATCTCACCTTGTCCCCTGAGCAGATGGGGGAAATGGGCATCTATGCATCTGTTCTTCCATGACAGATTGTTAGGCTCGAGCCACAATCTCATTCCGCATTCCGTGAGGCTGGCGCTGCAGAGTCTGCTGTGCAGCCCGAGCTTTGGCAACTACATCATTCCTGATTCGTAGATGTGTAGCTGCATACTACGCCTAATGAGCATACCTTTGGTTGGTGGTATTTAAAAAGGATGAGAGGGATTTATATGGAGGGAGGGCATATATGAAAACGAAATTAAATATGAGAGGGTGGATTAAAATAGCGTAGGTGTGAGCGTTGTTAAATGTGAGGTGGAGGAAGGAAGTGTAAGGGTTAAATGTGAGATGAGTGATAGCGTAAGGAATCGGTGGGAGTCGAGTGTAAGGAGGCGGGTTGAGTGTGTGAGGGGGTGGGCCAGAGGGCCAGCGTAGTGTGAGAGAGATGGCCTGCGTGAAAGGGTTGTAAAGGGGGTCGTACTATTCAAGCATTTAAATCATTTAAGTAGTCCAGCAGCAAAGTATTGGACAAAATGCAGAGATTTTTCTCAGGAAATGGGGCAGAAATTTGCCAATAAAAACTCAGAAATTTTTACTTCAAGAACCCAGAACTTTTCTTCAAAAATTGCAGAGGGCCATATAGTAGCAGAGAAACTCAGAATTCTCAAAAATCTTCCAATGAAAACTCAGAAATATTTCCAGATATTTCTTCTTCAGAAATTCAATTTAAACAATTTCCAGCAGCTCTTTAAATGCGGAATTTAAAATGCAGAGATTGCAGAAAAAATAAACCTTCAGATGTGCAGTGCTGCTTGCTGCTCTTCTTCAATACAAATGATGCTCCTTCTTCTGAATGCTGCAAAATCACTGAATGTTGCTCCTTCTTAAAACCACTTTCTGAATGTGGCAAAAACACTGCTACAAACACTTGAGTGCTGCAAAAAAACCAACAATTTTTGCAGATATGAAGGCCATAAACACAAATGGCTCACTCAAAGTGGAGCAGGGCCAGCAATCGCCCGCTCTGATACCATGTTAAACACCATTTTGAAGCACACACATGGTGTATGAGGAGAAGAATGCACACACAAGAGAAACAACCAATGATGGGCGTTAT
>JAXQQM020062476.1:0-50506 GCA_034641835.2 Pinus albicaulis | reverse complement strand
GGTGAGGCAATAAGGGATCCCCAACTAAAGCACGAGAGAAAATAGTAGAGTGACTAACAGACGGACACTAATGATGATGATGAAATGAGGGATACTGAGTAGCGGATGGACGACTTCCCTTGTTAGAGCATAAAGGGCATGAATGGCTTGGCAGCAACTGACACAATATCATGAGGGATAGGGGACAATGGTACTGAAGGCCATAATGTGCAACACGAGAGAGGGACCAAGCAATGAAGGATGGAGGACTATAGCGTACAAAGGGACTCGAGATAGACTCCATGACTGCGATGATGACTCAACTCGGATGCTCTAAACAAGGGCGACTCGATGGTGCTGCCACACAGTAAAGGTCCAATGGGGGACCATAAAAACATGAGTACAATAGGGTATCTCATGACGAAAATCAACACGAACAAAGACAAGTAAGGAGGAAAAGTGGTTCCCCAACTACAAGTGTTGTAAGTGAAGAAATTTGATTTGGAGGAGAGGTGAATAGACCCTTCGTGGAAAAAATGTGTCCTGGTGAAGTATCAAAACATGAAAAAATAATAGATACCCATTTGAGTGCTCGGTGAGAAATTTCCAATGGTGTAGACGGTGTGTCAAACGGGGCTATGGTTTGGTTGCAGCGGGCGAAAGAAAAAACAAGGGTTTTTCTTCTAATAAGGCATTTTCCCTCCAAATACATTCATTTTCTTGTGTAGTTGTGGTGAATGTGGAGAGGAGAGAAGGCTCTAAATCTTGCGGCGATTGTAGCGGACAAACCGACCGTTGGAATCGAGAACCGTCAGTTACAGGTAAGAGGCCTAATCCTACTCTTTGTTTTTGATGGATTAAAAGTTCAGATTAGGATCCCAAATCTCAGTAACAACATATACCTCATCATTACGGCCGGGTTGCACTTTTTGGGGCAAAAACTGTGACCTGGGACGCAGGTTTGGGCCTGAAAAGTGCGACCTATCCCACGATTTGGCCAAAAAGTGTGACTTGTTAGATGGAGGTGGTTTTGGTGCTGTTTTGGGCCGAGATTTACTTTTTGTGTAATTGAATGTAGTTTTACCTATCTGTAGACTAACAAAGATGATGGGTTTGTGCAGATATGGCAGATATATGGATCAAGTGGAGAGAGAGAGACCTAGGTACATTACAGACGGAGATCCAAGCGGATCAGGGTGTCCGTTGTGCATTGGCCAGGTTTAGGGTTCTGAAATTTGTGGAGAACCATTTGATGAGGGCTGGGGAGCCCTTGTTGGCCAGGATTTTCAGTTATTTGGATCCAGACCATGAGGTTTTTATAGTGCAGGGGCACAGGATTGAGCTGACAGTCCAGGATCTATATTTCCTGACTGATCTCCCACCATTAGGGATGGTGGGAAATACACAGCCAGTGTTACCGCGGGGGCGTAACATCATGGAGTTCGTAGAGTGGCATTGTCGACTAGGTGTCCGAGTCAAAGGGACTCGGATATTGATTGGGGATCTAGAGAGGTTGGAGACTCGGGCAGTGGCGGTAGCAGTGTTGCGGATCTTGGGCAGCCAGGCACTCCATCACATCACTGGAGGGAAGATGATGATTGTAGAAAGTGTTTTGAGTGGGACCTACTATGGGTGGGCCCAGATGATGTTGGTGTCATTGAAACGACAGCTGTCGCTGTGTAAGCAGAAAGTGAACCATGATTGTGCTTATGGGACTATATTGCCTCCTTCTTTTTTGAGAAGATCTCGACCTTGTGACCTCATGTATAGCTACCTGATGGGGGTCTGAGAGAACCCAGGATGCGTCGGTGGGGACGACTACTATGTAGAGGAGGGGGAGGGGCAATCGGACAGGTGTTCTGACCAGATTTCTTCGCCCTTTGGGATCAGATGCCATTGTACATAGATGACTATCCCTATAGTGGGATGAGTTATTGGGAGATCCGGACTTGTCGCTTCCGCCTGGTCAAGTATGGGGGCCTGATGGTAAGTGAAAAGTAACTAATCTGTTATGTGCATGTTAAAGTTTGTGAATAGTATTTATGGTATTGATCCTTATACTTTTTGGAATGCAGATATAGCTCCGGTGAAACTGGCCGGACATATGGGACGACTTGCAGCAGCCAGAACTATAGGTGCTAGTGGATCGAGGATGGCACAGAACTAGGATATGGCTGCTCTTTTGGAGGACATCCGTTGTAGATATGAGGGGCTGCTGACCGGTGTGTCGGAGCAAGGTTGGAAGGATTTAGATGATCAATACATAGAGCTATGTATTGGGCTACCCTCTGAATGGAAAGGTATCATGCGACGCATGGCGATGGCTGGTCAGACTGTGCGTGATCTACGAGTTGCAGGAGCGGAGCCATCGACTCGGGATCCTCCAGAGAGTGATTAGATGTAGGGCAGGTGGTGCCCCCCAGTGTGTATGTAGGGGCAAGTGGTGCTCCCCAGTTTTTGAGTTTTGTGTTTTGTAACATGCTAAGGGCATGTCGTATGTTTTAGAGTAGATGGACTCTAAAATCATGTTATATGATATATATTATGTATATGCATTACGTTGATGGTTTGAAATGTTATTGTCTTGTGTGTGATAAATGCCAGTCTAGAACATGATTTGCAATTCTATCTACGTAGTGATTTTGACTTCTAGGTACATGGTTGAAAGTAATGAATCTAAAGTCACGTATCAAAATTTTCACTCGTAAATATTGTCTAAATAGGATAGGGTTATGCACATGATAGACACCATTGATTTGTAAGACAAGAAGCAGGGAATCTAAACGAACGTGCAGATGGAGGATGTGATGAGAGAGGGCATCGACTAAGAGACCACGTACTGCATCATATTCGGCCTGATTATTGGTGGCATTACCAATGCAGACCCCATTCGAAAGAATGAGGGTATGCAAGGGGGTAAAGATGGCCCATGCAGCCGAGGAAAGATTCCGGGAATAGTGACTTGCCCCATCGGCATAGCCAATATAATGTGTGGATGAGAGGTTCGGTGTAATAGTGTCACAAGACAAGAAATGGGAGGAAGGAGAATAATGAGGGTAGCGTGAGTATAGGGTAGACATCAAACAAAAACTATGGGATGGAGTAGTCTGGGTAGGACGGCTAGGACTCATAGATCGACTATAGGGTGATGAATGAGAACTATGGGAGGAAAATCGGGAGCTCATGCTGCGAAGGACATCATAGATACGGATGGTATCATCCTGGTTATGGGAGGAAAGGGAAAGGTCGAAGAAACCACATGATGCTGTAAAGCTACCTAAATCATCAGCATGGGAAGAAAGGTGCACATACGGATCATCATAGGGGATGACCGAAGAACAAGTAAAAATATGGTCAAAGCATGTAGAGCCCAAGAATTTTGCTGAAGGGGAATCAAGCAAAATAGATGGAGTGGATTCAGAGGGAATGTACTCCGAGGGTCATGCAGATGATGATAGGTATAGGAGGGGGGTATCAGGTTCCGACATCTCAACATCAGGGGGATGAATGTCAATGGCAGCGGGGGGATCCTCAAGTAAGCTTGACACATACTGAGCAAGGATGGGAGAGGAATATTGATTTTGTTAAACCTCGTACTCGCGAATGACCTCTAAAGAGGCTCAGTAATGCGTGAGGTGAGGACAATGGTGAGAATAATGGCCATGGACACCACACAAAGCACATGGTTTGTTGGTGCAAAGAGTCTTTGGGTTCTTTGCTGCGGATGAGGAAGAAATAGAGGTTTCAGGGACTGTAGATTTAGGGAACGCACCTTAACCATGGGTTGGATATGGGGCAGCTCAGGACAAGTATGGGTGGCATGACTGACACCATCACACAGGGCACAAGGCTTGGCGGGTGGAGGAGGCATAGGGTCTAGTGCGGTGGCCTTGTCTTTGGATACCCCCTTGTGAGCTTTTCTTTTCTTGCCCGTAGCTATCGTAGCATGAGGAAGGCCTTTTGGAGGGGATAGGGGCATCGTAGTGATGGAAGGAGCAAAGGGAATTAGTTGAACCGGTGTCACAGCAAGGTATGGTTTGGGGTGGCTGAGTGGGGTCTCGGCTAGAGGAGTAAGATACCATACCAGTATTCCCAAGGTCAAATTAGGGAGGGAAAGGTTGGCCATGATGGGAATCGAATAGACTCCGGGAGGGGGAGCAAGGAAAGGTATCTGACCGGCGGGGTAATGGCCAGGAGGGACGACTCCCATATGGTGGAGACCTAGGGGAACCGACTTAAGAGGGTAGGGAGGTTCTGGAGTGCTAGGTGGATGGGAAGGTCTAGACGAAAGAGGTTCAGTCAACTGAGGCGAAGGGCTAGGAGTAGGTTGCGGAGGGTGAGATTGAGGTTTCTGACTAGCCGAAGCAGGTTGTAGAAGGTCAGCCTGAGACGAGTGCATCATGCAAACATTCGCGAAGCTAGGATCAGAAACAGGAGGAGGGGGAGGACCCAGGAAGGTTCCAATCAAGAAGGAGTCTTTGTAGACGCCAAGGGAAACATTGGTCAAAGAATCAATAGTTTGCTTATTGGTGATAGCAGAGATGGTGGACTCAGGGGAGGTCTGAGATTTTGGTTCATGATATGTCAACTGGTTGATGGTGACAATATTTCCATTATGAGGAAAAAAAATCTTGCAGTGGACTGCGGATGGGACGGTAGACATGGCATAGGTGTAACTACGTCCAAAAATAATGTTATAGTCAAGAGGGGCATCAATAACTTCAACGTCAACACAAACAGTATTTCCCACAAGGGTGATAGGACAGTTACGGAATAGGCCAATGGGCTGAGAGGCATGGCCATCCCACGCATGAAGTGTGATTGTGGAAGGGGTCAGCTCAGGAGATCTGATTTTTTTCCAAACCGAAGCAGACATCACATAGGTAGATGCCCCCTCATCAATAATACACTGAGCGATGTTGGCATTCTGGATTTTGACTCGGATTTCGAAAGCAATAGAAGCAGGAAGGGGGGGATGGTCTGACTAACAAACATCGAAAATAATCAATTGGTCATCAGCAAGATCTACAGCACCCACGGCAGATAGTAGAGCCTTCTTTTGAGAAGGACACGACTGGAGAAGTTCCAGTGTTGAAATGGCAGCAGGAGATTGTGCCAGATCATCTACTATGCTATATGAATGGGTAGCCCGACCAGAGGCAGCGTTTCAGCGTAATGGGCCCTTAGGAATCTTGGCATGAACCTCAGCGTTGGGCGGAGGGATTTGCAAGGGACCATTGGGTGTTGACAGAGGCTCTGTAGGACCTGAAGATGGGGACTCGGTGACAGACGGAGCGGGAGGCGTGGAGTACTGATGAGACCGAGTTTGAAGGTTAAGGTCGACGGTGAGAGGTTGGTTAGAGGCCATCATGAAAATCTGATAATCAGAGGAACCAGAAGGGGAAGGTTGAGTGGTTACCATGGCATGAGGTGGTTGTGTAGCCACAAATCCTTGTTGATGAAAAGGATCGGTAAACACAGCAGGTTGAGAAGTAGCCATATTGGGAGGGACATTATGGGAGGAATGTTGTCCCCGCACAGTGGCCTGAGACTCCCACATATGCCGCATCTATGGTAATAGGGGACAATCATGTGTGTAATGACCATAAACACTGCAACACGAACAGGGCTTATTGGTGCGAAGTAGCCTGTCCATCTTGGGCTGAGAACCCTATGGCTGGTTGGCAGTGTTAGAGTCAATACTGGAAGGATTGGATCCACAATTACCAGAGGCAAATTGATTTCCTTTCCTCTTTCTTTGAGAAGGAAGAGAATTAGTCGCACCCTGCTACGCAAATACTTGCCCTGGAGGGGGTAGTAAGTGCGGCTGCGAGGGTGGAGGAGGCAAGGGAGTGAGAGGTCCAAATGCTGGAGGAGCTGGGATACCAGGCTGTGGGTAAGGATAAGGGTTAGGATGGGAAACATTGAGGTAAGCAGGAGTGTGGGAAAAAGGAGGAGGCATTCCATATCCTAGATACATGCTACCTAGAGGGGGAAAAGTGCTGGAGGTGTTGGTCCCTCCTGGAGGGAAACCATAGCCCATAAGAGGTTGAGCAGAGGTATGTGAAAGAGCTCCAATGATACCATCATCAGAGTGATATGCCCCTGGGGCATTAGCGCCACCGGGCTTGGGGAGGTCAGGAAAGACGATATAAACATAACCAGATTGAGCATAGATAAGGTCATATTTCAAGGTTGTTTGGAGGGCGGCTTCTTCGGTTTGAGGGAACTGGGATGCGACATATTTGCCGATGGGAGGTAAGAGAGAGCGAAGGAACCAGTCCATATAAAGCCGATCTTCAAAGGTGGGGGCTCGACATAGGCTCCTTCTTCGCCGCCATTCCTGGACATGAGCAGAAAGGCGGGTCGAAGAGGATTGACGGAAAGAAGTCAAGAGTTCTGTACCAGTGTCGTATCGGAGAGGGAGCTGGAAATAAGATAAAAAGGCTTGGGCAATGGTCGCAAATGTGGTATGGGAAGAGGTGGCCTGATCAACATACCATTTAGAAGCTTCGTCCGTAAGCGTGCGTTGGAACAATCTAAGACGGATGGAATCATCAGTAATGGAATTGGATGAACACCACATATGGAAAGATCGGATATGGTTGGAGGGATCTTCATTAGCAAGGCCTTCGAACTTGGGAATGTTGGAGGGGAGCTTGGTTGGCATAGCAGGCCAACTAACATCGTGGCAGATAGGATCATTGATCAACTGATTGAAATCGAGGAGATTGAGACCGGCCATATAAGGGAGCAAAGGGACAGTCGAGGTAGTTCCCGTAGTGGTTCCACTGGAAACGAACCCAGCAGTAGAACTGGGGTTGCTACTAGCGCTAGGCCCTGAACTAGACATGGTGAAGGTAACAGGGGGAGAACTAGGAGTAGGGGGAGAACCCGAACAATCAGAAGAAAAGTCGGAGTGCGGACTCGGGGGAGGACTTACTCGATGACGACGGGAAGGAGGAAGTCAACTAATCGAAAACTGAGGGTGAAGGCCAAGAAGTCTCCGGGATAAACACCTTGGAGGCGCAATGATGACGGGAAGAAGAAAAACCGACAAGAGCAGGGAGGTGAAAAATCAAGTGAGGTCAATGTCGAAACAAGGGTAGAGTGGTGTAGTGTCAATTGATTTTAAAGTCTTTTCCAGGTAGTGTTAACCAAGCTCTTCTTCACTTAGGGTCAGTGTGTGGCGTGTGTTAATTTTAATTTTTAAACCCAGACGTTTTGAGAGTAAAAGAAAAAGTGTGTTGCGTAACTGAAAATGAATCTGCAAAGAACAATATATAAGACTAAAATAACAGAAAATTAACATCTAACAATGCATCGATCTAACCCAAGAAGGCGGGTCTCTCAAAACTAGTCTAAAAGAGGGAAAAAATCAAATCAAAACACATGAAAAAGAGGCCAATATATCTAAGGTCGGGAGGGACAGGGATCTAAAGAGGAAATCTGCTGAAAAGAGGTGCAGAAAACAGCAAAGAGGAAGAGGCAAGGTTGTTGTAAAAAAAGGGGGAAATCAGCTAGAGGAAGGAGGGACAAGGAGATGACCCTAGAGGTAAACCCAAACAAACTATATGAGGTGATTTGAAAGGGATAAGATCTGATCTAGAGGGATTTGAAAAATAGGTATCAGATCTGAAAAGAAGAAGGCTGAAACTCTGAAAACTCAGACATCTGAAACAGCTAAAACTTTCCCACAAAATTGGAGGGTACTAAATCCCTAAGGGGAAATATTCTCACTTAGTTGAGTGAAACAAATGAGAAACAGGTCTAAACGGGCAGAGACAGAGGCTGGGAAACTCTGACAGAAGCTTCAAACAAACCCAGAAAAATTGCTGGAAAAGTGCAGAAAAAAGGGCAGGTCGCAGGTTCTGACCTGATTTCAGTCCAGGTCACAGTTTTGGGGCAGAAAAGTGCGCCCTCTAGTCCAGCTCGCAGTTTTTGGGCCGATAAGTGTGACCTGCAAATCCGGGTCTCTCGGCGGAAGATTTCAAAAAAAGTTGTCGTCTCAGCTGCGGCTGATGTCTGTCACCTGCGCAATAGGGCTAGAAACACACAGAAGTTAAAAATTTGAATGTTTGAGGGTTTTAGAGGTGAAAAACACCATAAAAATAGGAAAAACAAAAAACTAAAGAGAAACCCTAGGGTCTGAAATAGCTGGATATGAAGGAATATATAAAATGACAGCGGTTGCAAAAGAAAACCTGTGTGGAGTTGCCAATTTGTTAGTATGAATCTTTCGTCGGAAAATACCACTTTAGTTACGCATAACAAATAGCCCTAACATCGATTATGGCTGCCAATATCTTTAAATCTGCAGTTAGGTGATCCAAATAAAGTTGCACAAATCCAAGTCTAAGCATAAAAGACATTAAGCAGTGAAAATAAAATGTCACTCCACCACAAATTAATGTAGAATGGGCAGTAAATTCAAAATTGAGTACTACTTCAAGGTTCCCATGAACAATAAGCTCTACCATGCAACCTAAAACATACAAAAATACATGGATGTCATGGTAACTTGAGTATTTTGGAACTATGATATTATGAAATAATATAGATAAGTTCAATAATGCACCAACAATATTTGTATGGATACTATCAATATATACCAATTTCAAATGAATACCTTAGACATAGTGGATTACATGATAAACAAATTACACCCTATCATGTAAAAAACATGCATAAAGACAAGACAAATAGTGAAAACACATAGTGAAAGAAAATAATATGGAATAAATAAAAACATGACCATACTTATTTTTTTATTTTTTTGTATTATATGTATGTTTGAAATTTTATATTGCATTATATACAAATATACCATGCAAAAAATAGTTTGATAGGTTACACAATGTAGTTCCCATTGTTCGAAACATTCCAATGACTCTTATTTATGGATATAATCTCCTCCATCATTGTTGACAACATATGTCACATTGTGCTAGTTCCACACTGTAAGGAATTGTCTTTCTATGTTCCTTAATGTTCGTGATTCCAAGGAAATAATAGAACCATATCATGACCAAGAAATACATGAGGAGATAAATGATGAGTGGTCCCATGAGTAATTATAACTCCTTGATGATGGCCATAAAGACATAATCGAGGTTCAAGACAATTTGAATAAGGTTATATTAATTTTAATGATTATGTGGCAAGTTCAATACTATAAATCCCGAGTAAGACATGCTCCATGGGTGATGCTTCATTGGTTGATTGCGGAAATTCCCACTAGATTAATTTTTTTGGAACATACTGACTCCTAAGATGGGGGGGGGGGGGTGGGTGGTGAATCACAAGTGATTAATTTTAAAATTTATTACCATATTTAACTTATTTATATAAGCATCATTACATTAAACAACTACAACATGGAACACTACATGGAGCCACAATGTTTCTTCGTTGGTTTCTTCTATATTATTCTTAAATATATTTTACATAGTTTAGCTAACCACTACTAGCAATGAGCCCCCTCTTCTAAAATAATTTATTGACCACTAGCAGCTAGGAAGCCTGAACTCTGTATATTGGCAAGACACCACTTTCTAGAAACCCCAACCTCCTCAATCTCTCTAGGCCACCCTTTCATTAATTTTCAATATGTACCCCAAGAACTATTTTCTCAATAGAAACAAGATGCAAAACCACTGTATTACATAAAAATCATATATATTTTTTAAACCCTATGAGAAACCAAATCTGTCAGTGCTATCAATAATAATCTCACCATACTACAAAAGGAAACATATCGGAAAAAATCTCTAATATTACTCTAAAAAACATCTCAACTACATATTTGGAATAGAAACCACAGGTGAAAATACATTTACTCTCAAAATAGGCACTCTCTCTCTCTATAAACACTCAAACAACACATTATATAGTAATAGGTCAATGATAATCTACTGTGGTATACATATCCCCACGTGTTCACTCCTTATAAATTCTGATCGCACAATCAATAGATGTAATATTTTGTGCACATAGACAACCACACACAAGTTTCTACAAGTATAATCAACATGAAATATCTAACATAAACTGACTATATCTCTTCCCTTGCATTAATCTTACATTGGTTCTCACCATGCCCATGATCAAAATCCAAGGCATACACACTCTTTGAGATTGAGCCACACACTTTGGTCATAATCAACAAAAAATAATCATGATCTTAACACTATAACACAACACTTCATGTACATTATGTGCTTATTTTCCTTCACAATGCTAATCGTTCAACCCATTCACAGAGGTATAATTAATTCACCATTTGCCTCTCTTTCATATTCCCATCGCACTAGTTCATGTACATACTCTCCCAAATGTGCTCTCCTACAATTACAAACATTGGAATCTCTATCTCACCTCATTAAACCCCTAAAAAATATAACATGTGGTGTTTTAATTATTTACTTGACCATCAATATGTAAGGGTTTACCACAACACACCATACATTTCTCAGTTCAAACTTGATCAATCATTTTTAGCATGATTGGTCCAATTTATACATTCACACCTTGGAGAAGACTAGTCTCGAGCCTCCAAAATTTCCTCTCTTTTATAGTTTATTATATATATTCCACTCATTTTTTTATTTACCTTCATATCACGATACCTCTATTTTTAATAAAAATATGTCAGATGCATAGTATTTCATTTATGAGGGAAATGTCCATTATTATCTCCAATCTATTTTTTTTCCTTCATGAAATTGATTTCATTAGGCATAAGTTACTGAATCTTGCATATTCCACAACTCAACTAACATTTTGCGGATAATTTGAGGTTTTCTAAGATCCCACAACCTATAAATCAACGAAATAATATAGCAAGTTACCAAATGATGTTGAGGTCATGATCCACCTATTAGCCACACCTAGAAGTCCATGGTTCAACTAGAACATTAAATGAAAATTGTTAGTTAGAACAATACCTGACTCATATTTAGAAGGTAGAATCTGCACTTAGAGAGATCTTATGATTAAAGAAGGAACAAAACATAAAAGTTGATGATGTGTCCCTTTATGATTTTCCTTTGATAGTAAATCTTGAAAAGGAAATATTTTTCTTGGAACAAGTGACTAAGATGTCACTTGATGCATCTATATTTTAACCAATTGATTCTCAAAAGCGTTATGTTAGAAACTTTATAACTTTATTTATAAGGTAACGAATAGATACTCCCGATAGTTGATTTAAATTCTAGGCTTATTATTATTTTGCAAACTTTGTGTACACACCTTCAATAATATAATTCAGCTATGACATTTTTATGAAGTAATGGTTGTTGATTTAAGCCTATGAACTAAGTTTTACAACTACTCATGCATCTTAGAAGGCCCCCCCCAAAGAATTATGAGTTAGATTAGTTTAGTTTTTCATTATGAATTGGCGTCATTTTAATTCTTTGTTTTATTTTAGGATTTTGATTTAATGCTTTGGTTTATTTAGCTAGATTTTCTATATACTTCACTCACTTATTTATTCCATCTTGCTATAGGTCAAGAAATTGAGTAAACATAAAAACAATTTTTTTTTTTTTCTTACATTCATTCCTCATAGATTTTCATAGAATATATTGTTATATGTTATGTTTACATAATTAACTATAATTTATGTACACACATTCACAGGTTTTAATGATTTTTCTCAAATATTTAATTTTCATTTTAAATTTCTCTTAGAATAAAAATTGTGTTTCCTTTCTCATTAGAATGTAATTTTATTGCTTTATTAAAAATAGATTTTTATCCGTTTCTATATTAAGAATTTTCAAATGGATTTTCACAGAATAAATGGTTTTCAAAGAATATATTATTTTGCACGCTTATTGAAATATAATTTAGAATAAGGACATAGACTTAATAACTTTAAAAAAATATTCGATAGTATATAACTAGAATAGAACTATGATTTTAATTTAGTAGATTCAAAATTTAATTTCTTTCTAGTTCAGATTTTACTTTCTTCCATAGATTAAATTTTATTGAAGTTTTTCCTTGATTTGGAAAGTGTTGTGTTTATTTTTTTAGATATCATTTCCTATATAGGAATTTATTTTGATCTCTGCAATTCGCTTTAATAGAGTAATTTTTTTTAAATAAAAAGTTAATTCCCTATCATATACAGTGCAAGTGTGACTCACAAGAATGAAAATCATTGATTGATATTTGAAGTAAGTAATTTAAGAGACAATTAAATTACCCAAAAACTGGACCAACTACTAATACATCTCCAACACCTCGATGCATTCATACCATATGAGATTGGAATGCTATAGAGTAAGTCAAACCAACAATAAATGACCAGATCGATCAAATTGAAGACATGAATGTGTTCCATTTGATTTTTATGATCAACTCAACAAAGGAATTGTAGACTTGATACAACACCTTAATCAGAACTGAAATCTTGGGAAAGTGAATGGATTAAGATTCAATGGTATTTCTTTTGCATCCTATAATATTGTCATGGGAATTGAACCGGGAACCTACAATAAGTGTCTTCAGAACATGATAGCATGATGATAACAATGAGGTAGTGATGCTAGAATTAGAGGAAGTTTTAGCTTGAATTTTCCCATGAAATTTTTAGATACATAACATGTAGACCAATCAAAATCATTTAAATTTAAAAATAGGTACATGTAAATATTTTGGATAGAAAATTAAAAAAAACTAATTTTTTTAGTTGTATTTTTGGCTTATCTCCTTATAGGTTTACTCAAATTTCAAGTGTATACACTCGTTAGATGAATAATTAAATTACACATCTAATGAGTACTCATTGTGGATACTTATGGGAAGACCCACATTGATAAAAACTACAGATACATCAAAAAAATGTGTTCAATGCGCTTGTTAATGCATCTGCAATTGGTATCAATTTGTTTCTTCTCAGAAGTATGCATAATGGGTAATCATTGGATGTGGAATTTAATTTTGCATCCAACGATTGCCTACACTTTAAATTTGAGTAAACCTATAAGGATTTAATACAAAAATACAATTAAAAAAATTTGGTTTTCTTCTTTTCCCTCCAAAATTCATCACTCTTATTTTATTATTTTCCTACTATTTTATTATTTCTCCTTAGGAGGCCACTTTTAGGCTGAAATTTCCTCTAATGGTAAGATTGTTGACACCACAATAGTATTTGTATGCATGGAGAACATAATTATTCACTACCCAGGTCTGCTTGTTTCTTCACCACAACATCATTACACACCTTTACAACTTCATTACACACTTTTGCAACATGATAAGTGAAAACAATTCATGACAAAAATAATCCACTGTCAGGCTGACATAATTAAAAACATGCAAACCTACCATAATTTTAATATTCTCCCCCTGTAATTTCCACGTTCTTGTAGGAGCCTTATGATGGATTCTTCTAGCCTAAAGTGATTCACGTAAGCTAAAGCGGGGAAATAATTTATAAGGTGATTTAAATTTTCCTAAGGAGGCCTTATTAAATAAGGAGAATGGATGATAGTTCCTAGGCAAGTCGAATGCCACCTTAACTTTATAATGTGAAGTATCATAAAGTGAATTAATAAAAATGAGCTTAATAAAAGAAAAATAAAGAAAAATAAAGAAAGAAAAGGGAAGTTGAATATAAAAATATAGTGTTAAACTCATTACAGAAGGGAATTGAGGAGACTCTAAATTCATGCATTGTGTGAGTTTTAAGAGAGATCTCCTTGAGAGAGTTGGAAGAGAAAGTTGAGGGATTTGGAGCCCTAGGTTCCATAACAAACTTTGGTCTTGCAACAAGACATACTAACCACTGTAATATTTTTCTTGGAAAAACTTCTAATTCTCTTTAGAAATTTTTGAGTTCTTAGTTGGATTCTCACTGAGATATTTATTCAAACAGTTATGTTACACTTTTTTGTAGTTGATGTCTTCATAACTTAGCCTCACTGTATATTGTTTTTAATTCATCCACATGTATCAACAGTCTACAGACAATTGTAAATTTGGCAATAGATAACTTCATAAATTTCATGCAATAGATAATAGATAAAAACCTTTACAAATAAACAATTTCATTCAAACTTGAATAGACAAAGAGAATATTGGAAGAATGAACACGATATTTAGTTGAGTGTCAACACCAGAGAGTACATAAGAAATTATTTATCTCACCATGATGATGATCCAACACTTTCGGTGATACACGTTGCCAAGAAGTTTTGTTTTGGCCCATAACCCTTCGAATATGACTCCAAAGGTGATACGCAGGCTTCCCAGTGATGCTACAACAATAAGGAATGAGGGATAAATATATTTTTACGTCCTCAATGTGACCTCTAGAATTGAGAATATGACCTTGGGCGAACAATCTCGTGCTAAACACCAAAAATATGACCAACCTATGGCTATTTGAAGCACGCTACGATCCACAAGTTCAATATTTTAATTAATACACTTCCTAAGAAGGTATACAACACATATTTTTCCAGCAAGAATGTTAAATTGTTCCTTCTAGAAATAAGGTCCAGCAACTAGAAATGTGTCAACCCACCATGGAAAATTAAGCCAACTCATTTTTCTTCACATTCAGGAAGGATCGACCCAACTCAATAATTTTTAATAAGAAGCATGATACCTTAATGTACTAAACCTCAGTAAGGTTAATTTTTACGCTATGTCTCTTTGGAGAAATATTTGGTCTCACCCCACCATAAAAGTATGGAGCTCTCTTAATTTTTTGTAGGTTCCATGAAAATGCAGTATTTACTGATATTAATTTTCCTTTAACACTTAATTCATCGTCACACCTTCAATTTTTCATAGGAAATAGGAAAAATGAGTATAAGGATATAAAAAACTGATATAAATCTTGAATACCTCAACACTTTTCATAAATTGTTTTCTCTTTATTTTCATTTTTTATTTTTTATTAAATTCACTTTTATAATGTCACTTTATGATAATCCACTTTACAAAGTTAAAGTGACATTCAAATTCCCCAGAAAATATCATCGTTTCTCCTTTTTAATAAGATCACCTTAGGAAAATTAAAGTTCCCTTATTAATTATTTTCCCACATTAGCCTACGGGAACCACATTAGGCTAGCAGATTCCATCATTATCTTCCTGTGGAAACAAGGACATCCACGCCCTTTGGTATTGTTAATAACCTCCTGCAAATACAAAGCCATCTAATCATTCCCTCTCCCCTTGTGACATCAATGGAAAAGGGGTACTCTCTATGAACTAGAGAATTGTAGGCTATTTTGTTAGGATACTCAGTTCTCACCTGAGACACATGGGTTTATGTTCTGAAAATATTTCCAAAACAATATATTACAAGCTTTAGAAAATAAAATATGAAAACATGTGGAGGCTTAAAACAACATACAAACATGATATCAATGAGGGCTCTCTACAATAAGAAAAATCTTACGAGCCACTAAAGCACAACAACAAACAATATTGATAAAACACTTATTTCAACAACATATCAAGTCAATCAACAATAGTGATCAGTTCTCTTAATAAATACCAGGGCAATACCAAAATGTATTGTGTCAACACTTCAACGAAAACCCACCATACTCAGCATAGCCTCAACAATACAATAATTTGATCTAGTAGTAGTAACACAAATAGAATAACATAGTGGTAGTCACATATAAATATTTCTTCAATAATCCTTCTCATCAATATAACGATATACATCCATACTCATGTATCACAACCCCTAATTATAGAGAACTAATAAACAAGTAATATAGCATCACTCATAAACATCACATATACTCTAATAATAAGGAAATTAAGCAATACAACAAGATTCTTCTCAACGAAACATTCACAAATCATTCACAACCAATGCATGAAATAATAAACATATTGACATATATATATATATATATATATATATATATATATATATATATATATATATATATATATATATATATATATATATATATATATATATTTGTGTGTGTGTGTGTGTAGCTATCAAATAAGTATCATGATGGATTATCGATATTTATATAATAATAGAGAAATTTGATTCATAAAAAACACCAATAATGTTTTTCCATGCAAACCCTAGATGCACCACCTCTAATGTAGGTAATTTCCCTGAATCGACCAACTGAAGCATCATACTAGATGTACATAGATATTTTTATTAGCATAAACTCAACCACATGGGAAAGTGACTACCCCTGCAATAAGATAATGTGAGAGAAATACAAGTAAAGCATGACAAACACCCCTAGATGTGTATTTTTCATTTTATTCTAACAAGGGATTATAATGGCAGCAATCAAATGTTCACTACAAGAAAAAATGACATTAGTGAGGGTCATTCTTGTGACAGACCTTTAAGGTTAGTCAGTAATGTCACATATGGTGACGATCCTTAAACAAACGTCACTTTAAGTGTATATAGTGATGGTCCTTTAAGGTTCGTCACCAAAAGCCATTTTCAATGATGCTTTTGGTGAGGGTCATTAAAGGCCCATCACTAATTGTCTCTTTGGTGACACTTCTAGTGAGGAAATTTTAATGACCCTCACCAATGTTTTTTTTGTTACTTTTGGTGACGCTCAAAAAATGTTTGCCACCATTGATCATTCCAATGAGTTTTTGTTTCTGCTACATGCCTGTTAATATATTTTTTTCAAAAGATAATGATTTAAGGCCACTATTGTGGAGTATTTTTTGTGATATTTCCAAGGCCATAGTGGTTATAATCAATCAATTTTTTAATAAGTAATTAGTGCGTATCATTTCCATCATTTAATCACTAATCGAATAGAGTTTTCCTATGAGTAAACACATGATTCATATCTGTTAAGTTTATTTTCTATAAAATTCCCTTTAGAGAAAGTTCCACTATTGTGTATAGGAAATATATTATTTAATACATAATCAAGCTCTGACAATTCTATCGATGAGAAATACCTAACACTCCTTAACAATTCGGGCACACATTAAATTAATTCTTTCTCACACACTAACATTTCTTAGCACCTCGCATGTCTTGGAACATATTTGTACCTAGAACATCTTCTCATGAAACTGATGCCCAAGCACATGGTGGCATGTGCTAGCACAACATTTAACTCTCCTAGCATGTGTTAGCATGCATGTAGTCCCTAGCATGCCCTGGAACACATTGGTTGAATACATTGACATACATTATCACTTGGCATGTATTGGGACCTATTATTAGTGTGACTAGCATGTCCCTTTTGAAAAAGATAAAGTCATGACTTATTAACCCTCTTATGTGTTCATTTCCTTACATTTTGTCTTGGTTCTTCCTTTTGTTTCCTTGACACTTCTTGACACATATTGACATACCCTGGCACCCTGCACATCCTTAGCACTTGGCATGTATTCACATATCTTGGAACTATTTGGAACATATAATTAGCACACCCTAGAACTCTCTAGCACACTTTGGCACTTCTTTACATGCCTCGATATTCACTAGCATGCCTTACCAATGCTTAGCATACCTTGTCAGTCCCTCCTTAGCATGATAACTGGCACTCATTAACACTACTCTCTAGCACGCGTTCCTCATATTCATTAACTTCCATGAATTTTGACATAGTTATCCCTTAATGTTTTATCCTATTACTCCTTAACACTCCTAAACATGCATTAGCACACTCTAGCACACCTTATCACTCTTCAACATGTCATTCCACTTCATAACATGCATAACAGTCCCTGAAACATATTGGCACTTGGCACGTGTTGGTGGTTGGAAAGTCTTAGCATGTATGGAACACGTTGAGATGCCTTGGTATGATTTGGCACGGTTTAATATTAAATTTATTTTAGATCAACTTTTTGAAAGTAGATGAGAAGCAACAAAGGAATACTTGGCACTTATAATGCACTAAGACTTTACACTTGGAACCTATTGGCGCCTAGTCATGTTGGCGTGCCTAGCATGCCCCTCTTAGAAAAAGTAAATTGATGACTAATTAACCCTCTTATGTGTTAATTTGCTTGTAGTTTAACTTTTTTCTCCCTTTTGTTGCCTTGACATTCCTTGGCACGCATTGACATAGCCTTGCACATCTTGGCATGCCTTATGACTTGGCACATCTTATCATGTTTGACATGCCTTCGCACTATCTGGCACATCTTAGCATTTTGGCCCTAGCACGCCTTGGAAATCATGTCCTCACAAGCCTTTACATTTTTTCACAACTTGGGAACCCGATCAATTCCTTGGCTACTATAGTTCATGTGAAAATGTTGGCCTGCTTCAAGCCCAACAACTTGACCAATTTCACCTACTACAAGTAGATTGTGCCTTGTTCACCTAAGAACTGCCTATAACTCATCTTATGCCACTCATGTCCAATATCAACTTGTCCCACTTAACTATTTACCAAGACAAGGATCACATGATCTAGCCATGGCCATAAAACAATGAGAAACATAGCTTACACAGGCAATATTTCACATGTATGTTTTGTTCATATAAACAATAGAACATTAACTGAGAGTTTTCAAGAACCACAAGATTCACAAGGCACACAAGATATAAGTTGAAATAAGATGAGTGCCCCAAAACCTCTTCACAAAAATGTATAATATGAAATTATATAGAATAATTTAAAACATGAGCATGTAGCCAAAGTGTGCCACATCTCATATAAAAAATATCTAAAGGAAAATAAATGTTTTTCCTAGCACAAAGTGATCTATCTTTGTCTAAAATTGCTATTTAGAGCCCCTTATAACAATCGTAGGCTTGCCTCCTGTAAATCCTATTCTAAACGTCTCCTAACACAATTTTTCCTTAGCACATTTGAATTCATTAACACTCCCTTTCACACACTCTTATTTGTTCCTTTCCATGCATTTTGACCTATTTATCCCTTGATATGCCCCAACACTCCCTAACACTCTAGTTCATCATGCATTGACATTGTCTGACATGTGTTAGCATGCCTTTTAATTACTTTGCATGCCTTGACCCTCCCTAGCTATCCTGCCCTCACAAATACCCTTACTTAATTTTTTACTTGGGAACCCAACTTAGCCCTCACTTGACTACAAGAGCTTGACCAAGTTATAGTTACTACAACTAGACTATATTGTTGAATTGTGTAGCTTGGGAGGTACTCCACAAGCCTAGTGAGATGGCTTTGTGTGAGTTTGGTCACAAAAGGCTTTGTGGGAATAGAAGCAAAGAAAAGGATTTTGGACCCAAGACAGGGTTTAAAATCTAAAAGAAAACTAAAAAGGAAAATGAATATTTCCTAAGGTCTAAGTGGATAAAACCTGTAAGTTCTAGAGGGCTCTTAAGAGGTCTAGGAAAAACTATTTAAGGAGTCCTTAGGATGAAGGAAATAAGATCAAGTGAGAAGGAGCTCATTTCATAAGGGGGCGAAGGGACATCTATTCTTAAAGAGGCAATGATCATTGTCATGTATAGTGTTCATTAAGATGCCTCAATATGCTTTGGCATGGTTTAATATTCAAGTTATTTGAGATCATTTATTGGAAAGTAGAAGAGAAGTAACAGAGGATGATTTGGCACTTAGAATGCACTAACACTTGGCACTTGACACTCATTTCCACCTAGTGTTGGTGTGCATAGCATGCCCCTCTTGGAAAATGTAAATTGATGACTTATTAACACTATGATGTGTTCATTTCCTTGTATTTTAACTTGTTTCTCCTTTTTGTTTCCTTGATAGTACCTGGCATGTATTGTCACACCATTGCAGATATTGGCATGCCTTAGCACTTGACACATCTTAGCATATTGTACATGCCTTCAAACTATCTGGTACATGTTAGAAATCCCTAGAATGCCTTGGCACTCATGCCCTCGCAAATATCCTGATATTTTTTCATGACTTGGGAACCCAATCAAGTCCTTAGCTACTCCAGTTCATGTGACATTGGTCTGGCGCTTCAACCGTAACAACTTGATCAATTGCACCTACTACAAGTATATTATGCCTTATTCAGCTAAGAACTTCCTATACCTCATTTTAGGCTAGTCATGTCCAAGATGAACTTTTCCAAATTAAGAACTTACCAAGACAAGGATCACATCTAGCCATGACCATGAAACAACTAAGAAACATAGCTTACAGAGGAAATATTTCACATTTATGTCTAGTTCATATAAAGAGTAGAGAATTAATTGAAAGTTTTCAAGAACCATAGGATACACAAGACACACAATATATAGATCGGCACAATTCAAGCTCCCCAAAACTTATACATAACAATGTACAATATTGAATTGTCTAAAATAGTTTAAAGCATGAGCATTTGGCCAAAGTGTGCCACATGTCATATAACAATAATAGATAAAGGAAAAATAATGTTGTGCCCAACACAAAGTCTCCCTTTGTTTAAAATTTCCTTTTCGAGCCTCTTTGCACTCTATAATTTAGAAGATTGGAAAAAATAAACTATAAAGCACAACATCAAACCACTTTGGATTCCAAGACCTAGCCTTGTTACACTCAGAGAGGGATCTCTCTATTTTATGATTCAAATAGATTTAACTTACTAGTTATACGTACTAATATTAGGCCAGTTAGAGTGATAGGGGTTGGTTGTTTGATTGATTGTGTGGTTGGACAGATAGGGCTGCAGAATCTATTCCATTGGGCAATCGAGTCAAAGGTTGGAATGTTACATCAAAATCAAGAGAAAAACACAGGGCAAGCTAGCTGTGCTAAATGGATTTTAAGAGCTGTATGAATTATGAGGTGAAAGAAATAGTAATTTTCCATACTATCTAAATAGAAATTAAGAATTCTTTAATCAGACTTCAGCATAAAACATTCAGATTGTAAATGAAGACAGAATTAAGGCACTTCGAAAACGAATCTTAATCTAAAATTTCTAATTTACAATTAGATGAGCATATGCACAGCAGAGAAAAAAATGGAAGCATTTAAAAAAAGATGAAACACATCACCTTTTTGACACAACTCAAGAATCCTGTAAACGGTCTTTGATTAGTGATGCCCAGCTCCAAAAATTAAAGTGCTTCAATAGTAGTTCTTACAATATAGGTGATAAAATATCCAACCTTTTATAATGATAATTCTAGTGGTATTTAGCTAACAACTAAGTCAGTTTTCCCTAATCTACCCTGGAAAACTTTCGTTGATTACAATTTAAGCAGAAAATGGACAAGTATGGCCATGCAAGGCTATGATGAGGTGAATTTGTCAGCCATAGTTGGTTGTATGAACTCCGATGACCCTTTGTGAATTATAAGGTGAAATCAATTGGGCTTTTAAAATTCTAAAAAGATAAAGTGAGACAAAATTGATGTTTGGCCCAGCCTTTCTCGCACTGCCTTCGCTGGATCATTAAATCCAATGCGGAACCAATTGCTTTGTTGTCCTAATTTCATAATATCTGGCACTATTTTTGTGGAAATCATTTGCCGAAATATATTATCCTTGTTCGCATCTAAGAACCATCATCAAAAAAAAAAATTCCTGAAAATATTGGGATGTTTGTCATGCCGTGAAAAATGGGCGAGATTACTGAAAATAGGTGTCAAATCAAACATTTTTTTGTCCCCAACGGTGACACCTATGTAAAATATGAGATATTTTATTGTTCTTTTCCTCGTGCTGGTAAAAAACCTCTCTCAAATTTTCAAAACTCATCTCCATCTCTCCACAACAGTCGCCACAAAATCATGACCAACACAGAAAAAATGGAAATCTGAAAAATAGGGCTGAGATATGGCTTTTTATTGTCCCAACTGAAGACACCTGTGAAAAATCTGGGAGAGGGTTTTGTTCTTCATCCCGTGTTGAATAAAATTCTATCTTGTTTTATCAAAATTCGTTCCCATCTGCCCGGAATGTCCCTCGAAAACAGACTGGTAAAACTGGCTAAAAAATGGTTTTTCATTTGGGGAAAATGGTTTTGCAGTCCAGAAAAGTGGTATTTCAAAAATTTATGAAGTGGTAAGTGGTAATATAAAGGTGGGGGGGGGGGGGGGTACGAATTCATGAGAAAGTGACACATAAGAGGGTCCCTTTCTTGAAAACCATTCATTCCGAACCCCCCCCTACAAGGATAAAGTAAGGATGGTAAAGGGGGGTCAGAATGCAACGTAGGCCGTCAGATTTAAAGATGATGGTGGCGCGATGAGGTGGAAAGACTTTGCTTATTGTCAGGTATTTTGGCCTATTTACTCATTAAATGAGCTATAAACCTTGTAGTCCCTAATTGACTTGTTATACACACAAAAAATAGTGGCAACTCATTCACCCGGACCTGAAACTCTATAAGATTTAGTTATGAAGTGGCATTGTATCCATGCACTTCACAACCTTTACAGTTAATTAATTTATAAAGAATATGATTATTGATGCAATGTGATGGGGAGGCGACATGTAGGGTAAATAACGTGGAGGGTAAGTGGGAGGGGACCACACCGCACATCGTAATTCGTAGCATTTAGTTATAAGCGCAGAATATGTAAACTCTAAAATCTACGAAGTCCGATGCGTGGGGGGTGAGATGAGTGATGTGGCATGGAAGAAGTGGGACTGGATCACAGGTGCACATCTCAATTCTTAATTTTTATTTATAAGTTGCAGGGTTAACTCCTTAAATTTGCGAAGTGTGGGGAAGAGGGGCCCACTAGAAATTGGCAGAGTGTTATGAATCGGTAGAATGTTTTTAAGTGGTCAGTGTTATGAAATTTTATATGATATAACAATTTATTGCAACGACTGTGTAATGGGGTAGAGCTGATGAGGTGTGGCCGGCTTATTGCATCGCAAACTAAATAAAATAGATTTCGGGAACTCATAATGTAAAACAATGCGATGTGATATCGCAAATCGGTGATTGCATTATTTAAAGTTTAGTTCCAATGCCAAATACGTAAGGTCTGTGAAATGCGATGAGGGCCCCACTTTGACTGCAGTCGAGGAATAAAAATCAATGAAATGATAAAGGTGGAAGGGTAAAGTGGAAAGGAAGAAGAAGGGTAAGGTAACGTATATTTCAAAATGGAAGATGAAATGGAAGAGAATCAAGGCAGTGAATGGGTTTTAGATCATGGGAGAATATGGAGGAAATGAGGGGGGCAAATAGGGTGAATGAAATGAAATAGAACGATCGCAAAAATGAAGTTTGATCACCATCACACCTTGTTAGCAATAAGTTTTCTCCTTTCCATTGAAATATAAGGAAAATTTATTCATTTGATGCTCTTTGATAGTGAGGGTCTCCCTTTCTTCTCTGAAAATAAATGACAGTCATAGAATATTATTTTCAGTATATCAGCAATATTATAATGAGTGATCAGTCACCTTGCGATACTGTGAAATACATGAGTCTAACATAGCCCCTTATCGCAATCATAGGATAGCCTCTTACAAATCATATTATGAACTTTTTCTAACACACTTCATCCTTGGCACACTTGAATTCACTGAGACTCCCTGGAACACACTCTTATTTTTTCATTTCCATGCATTTTGACCTAGTTCTCCCTTGTGATACCTCGACACTCCTTAACACGCCTCAACATGCATTGACATTGTCCAGCATGTGTTAGTAAGCATTTTCATTCCTTGGCATTCTCTAACCCTTCCTAGTTATCATGCCCTCACAACTACCCTTACTTAATTTTCAACTTGGGTACCCAACCAAGTCCTCGCTTGACTATATGAGCTTGACCAAGTTACGATTACTGCAACTAGACTATGTTGTTAATTGTGTAGCTTGGGAGGTACTCCAAAATACTAGTGAGATGGGTTTTTGTGATTTTGACCACAAAATGTTTTGTGGGAAAATAACCCAAGCAAAGGTGCTTTGGACGCAAGATGAGGTTTAAAATATAAAAGAAAATTAAACAGAAAAATAATATTTCCTAAGATCTAAGTATATAAAATTCATAAGTTCTAGAGCATTCTTAAGAGGCCTAGCTAGGAAAAGCTATTTAAGTACGCCTTAGTATGAAGGCAAGAACATCAAGTGAGAATGAGATCATTTTATCAAGGAGGCTAGGAGATATGTATTCCTAAAGTAGGTCTAGTTAGAGGTCTGAGTAAGCGTTGCTAAAGGGAGGCCATGATCATCCACCAAGAGTAAGATCATCATGTGAGGGTTCACAAGAATGTCACATACCTTAATGGGTTCGAGATAGAAATTAGGGTAGCATATTGTTGGTTCTCTTAGGGAATATAAAGCTCAAGAGAGGTGACTCATGATAATTTGGGCATGTGATTTCAGTGGTGTTTCTGTGTGAAGTACGCATCAAATTTTGAAATAGTAGAGAGGGTTGATATCCTACCTTGTGCTATTTACTAGGTTGCGAGGTCTGTGATAAATACCAACAAAAATGGAGGAGGGTCTACACTAGAATTTAGGGCTAGAATAGAGGTAGTCACAGGTGTAATATTGACTGAAGTAACTATAGTTTGAGGTTTGTAGATATCTAAAGTTCAAGTCAAGATTCAGTCAAAGAAATGACCAGAATCTATGGATCCATATGAGCTAGGCCGAGTCTCTTATGTAGGAAAGAGTTTTCTTTTTTTCTATGGGTGTATATGGTTTGTTCTAAATAAATTAGAATAGAAGTATAATTCCCTATTTAGGGAGGTTTCCTTGCATGTTCAATCCATAAGGTATGTCATTAATACTGTGACAAATCTTCATAGAAGAAGAGGGGTTGTGACCCTTAGAGATATGTTTATCTCTGCAATATATAGAAAAAATTTGGAAGATGGTTTGCATAAGTCTATGCAGAGATAAAAAATCCAAAGGAAGGTGGAACCTGAGTAGAAGATGGAGCAAACTAAATGTGACATATGAGGAATGGATTGACATGAAGAGGAGTTGATTTTGTTGGACTGTCCATAGAGTTTTGGACAGAGATCTGAAGCAGCCTATAAATAGACAGTGAATGGATTGTTAATGGATGATTTGTGACCCTAGTTCAGTCATCTACAAATTTTTAGAAGGATGGTAAGTTGATTAGTTCAGATTTGTTCATAGATTGGACAACAAAAAATTGGTACAAAAGACTAGTTATTTTGAGAGGACTCAAATTGCTATTAGGTGGCATATTTGAAGAGCCCTAGATGAGGGTAGTGTTTTGGGCACTAGATCAGTAAAAAAAATTACTTTGGTTGGGAAAATTGATGGCAGTCCAAGTACAATTGGATGGCTGTTAGGTGACTGTGAAAGAAGAGCTCTAAGTCTTGTACTTGTGAATGAAAACAAGATTGGTACAAGGGTAGGTGTATTGGGCCTAAGGACGTGCAGAATTTGAATGATTGAAATAGCAATCAAGTGGGCTAGCCAACTAGCCCTAGTTCACTGTATTGTATAGTATTGCGTCATTGAGAAGAAGGGAAACCTCCATACCCCTAGACTTGTCATCTTGGAGTAGCAGTATGGAAAAATTGGGTAGACCAAATAGTTGTTCGCAATAGGGTTGTGAACAGCTAGTTGAGAACATTAAGTGTTGTAGACCTTAAAGGAAAAAAGAGGTAGATAGAGGGATTTTTTTTTTTGAGCTGAGTTCAGTAACATAAGGAGTTTAGTTCATTGATAGAGGTAGATTGAGGAGCCACATAATGGGAGGAAAGAGGACCTTCCAGATGTGGTCAAGACATGTGGATTGAAACGGCTATGTGTTTCCACCATAAAAAATTGGTTCAAGTGTTTTCTTGATCAAGGTATATTGGTTGTCAAAGGACTAACACCAAGCCCTAGTTGTATTCCTTGTATTAGTGTGATTGTAAAGGGCCATCATCCCTGGTACGAGAGCTCTAACCTATTCTATTATAGTTTGTAATTTAACGAAGAAATGTTTGAAATAGTTAAAAACTTTCATGTGCACTAATTGATTCCCTGATGTGCGTATATTTCATTGTGAAACGTTGATGTGTTGTGTCACTTGAGTGTTTTTAGATCAAATATTCTAAGACCGAACCCAAATTATCATTTGTCATGGAAATTCAACATATGCATTGTTGAACTAAGAACTACATGTAACTCATTTAGACTACTCATGTCCAATCTCAATTGATCCCACTTAACAAGTTACCAAGACAAGGCTCATCACATAAAACTGTGGTTGTAAAACAACTAAGAAACATAGTTTACATCTTGACATGCCATAACACCTGATATGTCTTAAATGCCTTGGAATTGTGTGGCATGTGTTAGCATCCCCTACATTCCTTGACATGATTTTACACTCCCTAACACACCGTAGCACTTCCTGACACACCTTGGTAGTTTAACATACCTTGGCGTTTTCTAGCATATAACGTTGTCACTACCTCCTTAACACACCTAGAATTCATTGACACTACATAGCACATACTCTTATTCGATCATTTCCATGCATTTTGATGTAGTGCTTCCTTGTGTTTACCTAACACTCCCTAACACTCCCTAGCATGCATTGGCACACCCTAACACCTGACACATATTGGCATGCCACCCTAGCACTCTAGCATTCATTGCCACTACCTAGCATACCTTTTCACTCTCTCCTTAGCACACCTAGAGCTCATTGAAAATTCTAGTCACAAACTCGTATTCAATCATTTTCATGCATTTTTACCAAGCTCTCCCTTGTGTTTCCATATCATTCCTTAACACTTTTTGGCACATGTTGGTACACCCTAACAACTAGGACATCTTGCCATGTCTCCCTAGCCTCTAACATGCCTTAACACTGCCTAGAATACATTATCAATCCCTCCTTAGCACACTTGGAAGTCACTGACATTTCCAATCCCAAACTATTATTTGTTCATTTCCATGCATTTTGGCGTAGTGTTCTCTTATGTTTCCCGGGCACTCCCAGTTAACACTTCCTTTCATGCATTGGCACATATTGGCTACATCCCACCCTAGCACCCTATCGTTCTTTATCACTTCCATGCATGCCTTGCCACTCATCCTTATCACACATGGAACTTGTTGAAACTCCTTGTCACACACTATTATTCATTCATTTCCATGCATTGTGACATAGTGCTACCTTGTGTTTCTCTAACACTCCCTAACACTCCTTGGCACAACTTGGCATGCTTTCGTAACACTCTATCATGCCTTGGAATTGCCTAAAATACCTTGCCACTCCCTCCTTAGCACACCTATAACTTGCTAACACTCCCTCCTTGACACATGGCATGTCTTGGCATGCCTAACATGTCTTAGCACTATATGGAACATATTATCACACCCTGACACTTCTTGAAATGTGATAGCATTCCCTAGTATGCCTTGTCACTCCCCCCTTGCCACGCCTGACACTCGCTAACACCCCCAACACACACTCTTATTCATTCATTTCCATTCTTTTTGAATCGATGATTTATGTTTGTTTGGGTGCATGTATAGAAAGAGTTCCTTTAAGAGAATAAACAAATGATCTCACCATTACTGACATAAGTAATTGAGAGATTCTACTTCAATGAGATTAGGAAACTACACAATAGATTTTAAGAATGGCATTTTTATGGTTTTTTGTTATGGTGTGAGAATGGTAAGAATTGAGTGGTAAATGAGGTGTGTGATTTCTTAGAATACGTTCTTACTCCCTCCTTGGCATGACAACTATCACTCATTGCCACTCCCTACATACCATCACATTCATTCACTTCCATGTATTTTTACCTAGTATTCCCTTTTGTTGTCCTAGTACTCCTTAACACTCCTCAACATGCATTGGCACTCTCTACTTATTACTTTTCAACATGCCCTGCCACTTCATAATATGCATAACACTCCTTGACACACATTGGCACTTGGATTCTAAGTAATTCAAAACCTAGGAGAAGTTTGGGAAGGTCCAACCTCCTCATCAAAAAAACTTCACTATTGAACCTTATCCTATCAGTGTCAATATCATTCAAAATATAAACCTTATAGTGTTGTTGTACCCTATAATCATTATCTTTTCTCTTTGGATCTAATTTGGTTATCTTCTTAGCTAGAATACAAGTGTAGGCAGTACAACCAAAAAATTTAAGATGGCTTACTTGGAATTTCTTCCAAACCATGGTTCTTTGTGAATTTCTACTTCATCACCATCGTGGGAGATTCATTCAATAGGTATACTATTGTGAACATTGCATCAGCTCAAAACCTATTTGGAATAGACTTCCTTTGCAACTTAAACCTAGCCATCTTTGTGATAGTACAATTTTGCCTCTCAACCAATAAATTTTGTTGTGGAGTGTAAGGTGTAGTATATTGTCTTTGGATCCCATGTTTAGCAAAAAAATTATTGAAATATTTTAAGTAGAATTCCCCACTAGTATCATATCTAATAGAGGAAATATGAAAACCTAATTGTTTCTCTATTAATTCTTTGAACTTTTGAAATTCATTAAACACATCATATTTTAATTATAGAAAATATACCCACATTTTTCTACTGAAATAATCAACAAACGGAAGGAAGTACCTAGTACCAGTGGTTAATTTCATGTTCATTGGTCCACATATGTTTGAAAGTACCAACTAAAGGACACTCTACAATATCCAAGCTCGTCCTTCATAAAATGGTATTCAATGTCGATTCCCTACCTAACAAGCTCTGCAAACTCTGTGGATCTTCTACAAAATGTTTGGAAGTTAGTATTGTCACCATGACTTGGACCACCTATAGCTAGATCATAAATTACTAGTATAGGAGACTCATTATGCTAAAAATATTCCACCCCCTTCAAGTGCAGCTACCTAAAGCTTGACACCTAAATCCTCAACCCCTTCTAGCTTCTAATTAATTCAAAACATATGATAATTTTGGAAAGGTCCAACCTCCTCATCAAAAACAACTTCACTATTGAAGCTTACCCTATCAGTGTCAATATCAATCAAACTATAAAAATTATAGTGTTGTTGTACCCTATAATCATTATATTTTCTCTGTGGATCTAATTTGGTTATCTTCTTAGCTAGAATTCAAGTGTAGGCAATAGAACCGGAAACTTTAAGATGAATTACTTGGAATTTCTTCCAAACCATGGTTCTTTCTGAACTTCTACTTCATCGCCATCGTGCGAGATATATTCAATAGGTATACGATTTTGAACATTTCCTCAGCTCAAAAACTATTTGGAATAGACTTCCTCTGCAACTTACACCTAGCCATCTTTGTGATAGTATAGTTTTGCCCCTCAACCAATACATTTTGTTGTGGAGTGTAAGGTGTAGTACATTGTCTTTGGATCCCACGTTTAGCACAAAATTTATTGAAATATTTTAAGTAGAATTATCCACCAGTATCATATATAATAGAGGGAATATGACAACGTAACTGTTTCTCTATTAATGCTTTGAACTTTTAAAATTCATTAAACACATCATATTTTAATTATAGAAAATATACCCACATTTTTCTATTGAAATAATAAAAAGACGGAAGGAAGTACCTAGCACCAATGGTTGATGTCATGTTCATTGGTCCACATATGTTTGAAAGTACCAACTAAAGGACCCTCTATGCTCTCCAAGCTTGTCCTTCATAAAATGGTATTCAATGTAGCTTCCCTGCCTGACAAGCTCTGCAAACTCTGTGGATCTTTTATAGAATTTTCAAAAGTTAGTATTGTCACCATGACCTGGAACACCTAATCTAGATCATAAATTACTAATAGAGGAGACCCATCATGCTCAAAATCTTCCAACCCCCTCAAGTGCAGCTACCTGAAGCTTGACACCTGAATCCTCAACCCCTTCCAACTTCTAAGTAATTCAAAACCTAGGAGAAGTTTGGGAAGGTCCAACCTCCTCATCAAAAAAACTTCACTATTGAACCTTATCCTATCAGTGTCAATATCATTCAACCTCTTGTTGAGTCCCAAGGTGTCCTTTCCTTTCACCAAATTTCACTTCATTTCCTTTATCCCTTATCAATTATAGGCTTAAAAGATCAATAAGATTGATTAAAGCCACTTTAGGAATGCATACAATGACTGACTTGCTATATTTTCATGGTTTTGTTGTTGTAGTAATTTTTGACTAGAGTACGGCTGAGAATGTGACCATTAAGTCACTCTCCTGTCTATGACTATCTTCTTGTTTGCAATTCTGAGGGTCACTTAGAGTAAAGTGATATGGTTGAAATCCGGACTTCATCTACATCATTACTTTTCCTCTACGAAGTCTGATTGAAAATCTCCAAGTGGTTATGCATGTGGAAGAAATCAAAATTAAGAGGTAGACTTCTACCGGGACAAGAACTCTACAAATGTCTTCAACAAGAGTACGAGGCTTACACAAGAGTTCTAATTTGATTTTAATTGGGAAAGACACTTATCCCTATTTCCTCTCAAGGGTAGTTATGTATTTCTTTTATAAGAATGACTCGGGAGACTGAGAGACAGTGAGCTAGATTTATGTTTTGTTGTTAGATCTCAAAAGTCCGTAATACTTTGTTTTCTAAATAATTTTCCCTTTAATGAAATACATTCAACTTCATTGCATGATCTAAGGCAATCTTGAGGAGATTTGTATGCTAATCCGGTGGTAGAGGGCCCCTACTGCCCGAGAAGCTCTGTGCATATTGTTTAGATAAGTAACTTTAGCCTTGTTTCATTCCTAATTCAAGTAGTTTTCTAAACTTTATGTTTTTATGCTCATTCACATCAAATGTTACAGCCAGTCTTGTTCTTATGAATTATTCCAAAATATCACTAACACTGAATGAGACATAGATGTAGTATTTTAGAGCTTAGTTGCATTTTTCTGAACTTTATGTTTTTGTGCTCATTCACATCAAATGTTACAGCCAGTCTTGTTCTTATGAATTATTCCAAAATATCACTAACACTGAATGAGACATAGCTGTAGTATTTTAGAGCTTAGTTGCATTTTTCTGAACTTTATGTTTTTATGCTCATTCACATCAAATGTTACAGCTAGTCTTGTTCTTACGAATTGTTCCAAAATATCACTAACACTGAATGAGATATAGCTGTAGTATTTTAGAGATTAGTTGCATTTTAGTTCAGTTTTAATACTCCGGAGGTTAATGGCACTCTAGTTCAATTCTGTTCACTGTATTTTAAGTTTGAATGATTGCATTCTAGTTGAGTTCTATCCATTGTATTTCTAGTTTTATTAGTTAGTTGTATTCTAGTTTTGTTAAATTAGACTTAACGACCTTCATTATTTAAAAACTACTCTTGTTCTTAAATTCTACTAATACATCATTATCATAGGAACAAGAATTGGTAGTGTCATTTTGAAGTCTTGACTGTTCTGCAATTTCTCATAATTTCACAAACTGCCTCTTTTCCAAAAGCTATTCCAAAAGATTTCTAACTCTTGAATGAGGCTTAACAGTGATATTTTGAGTTGTAGAATGGATTAATTTTAGTGTCATAGGTTAGAGTAGAGTTCCTCACTATGTTGCAGACTATCTTTTCCAAATGTGTTCCAACAAATTTCTAGCCATGGATGAGATTTTCTCTGTGATATTGTAGATTGTTGTTTACTTAGAAGAACCTCATTGCATTAAACTTATCATTTTCTCAAGTTATTCCAACATATTTCTAATGAATGAATTGGACTGAGTTCATGTTATGAGTTATTGAGTTCATGCTATGAGTTATTTTTCTTGTTAAAGTATTGCATTTTCTGTTCTCAAGTGCCATACATAGTTTAGAATAGGTTTTTCTCTGTTTTAGTGTGACCAACAACTTCTCTTTACAAACACTTAGTTCTTTTCCTCTTAGAATAAAAACACAAAATCAAAAACATTGGAAAAACACTAAACACAACGTAGTGAGAAACAGATACCTAGGCACATATAGTGCACTTCACTTCAACAATTTACTAGCCCTGGTTGACAATTTATGACATGAATTTAGGAACACTAAGTTGAGCAGACATTTTGGCGCCGTTGCCGGGGAAGTGTAACTAGGTAGCCTTGTTTCTTACCTCCCAAAAACAATGACATGCGTAGAGAAAGAGACTCAAGGGGTAGATTCATAAGAAGCAGAAGCTTGATTTCTAGAACACCACTTGTTTCACCAAGACCAAGAGCCAGCACACCTCCAACTCAAACCCACATTCCATCCTTTACTGATCCTAGACTTCCAGAGAACTTAAGATCAGATATTCCATTAGAAAGACCTTCCACTTTATCCACTGAACCTATCTTAGAAGAAGATTCTGGGACCCCTGTTAGGGACATAAAATTTTCAACTTCCATAGAAGAATGAACTATGGCAGAAGAAGGGGGAGGAGGAGTTTTTAATGGAGAACACACACTATTTGGAGGGGGTAGAGGTAGAGGTAGAGGAGGAGGAGGTAGAGGTACAGAAGGAGAAGGAGGCAGAGGAAGAGGTAGAAGATAAATGGGAAGCTCTTTTGGGTTTCCTATAGTAGATGAAGAAACCAATGCAACTATGAAAAACATTTCACCCTCTGTCCTTCCAAAATTTTATGGACTCAAAAGTGAAGATCCTGAAACCTTCCTATTTGAATTTGAAGTCCTATGTAGAACCTATGATTACTTACAAGATGCCCAAAAAATTAAACTATTCCCTTCAACATTGAAAGGAGTAGCATTAAAATGGTTTATGAGTTTGATCAACAGTTCTATTAGGACATGGGAAGACATGAAACAAGCATTTCTAGAGAGGTATTTGGATTAATGTATGCCAGTCAACCATAAGGAGGAAGTGTTTAAAATGTTACAAAAAGAGGATGAAAATTTGGAAGATTTTTTGGAGAGGTTTAACTATAACATCAAGAGGGCAAAAATGGAAAACTTAGATCAAGACACTTTGAAAGCTCTCTTATTGAAGACAATTAGGGATGAATGGTTAGATATCCTTAACATGATGGGAAAAGGGGATATATATCAGCTCACATTACCTGAAATAGCTGAATTATGTATCAACCTTTCAAGAGGGAAATCTAAAACTGTAAAAGGACCAAGAGACCCTGCTCTTGCAAGGGCAAGTAAGTTTGCTTCTGGGACAGTAAGTAGGGAAGAAATAGGACATATGCTTGATGAATTCAAATCTGATATTTTAGGGAGTCTTAGTGAACAAATAGACACCCTTAAGTTACAAAACAAGAAAAAATCTGAATCTGATGCCTTAGCAATCTTTTGTCCCAAATGTAGAAAGAAGCATGCCTTGAGAGAGTGCCCTTTGGATGCAAAAATAGTAGAGACTTGTGTAATTTGTTCAGAAAAACATGAGACCAAGATTTTTCCTTCACTTCCTGGTCTTAAAGCTGTCTTTCAAGAAGAAACCCCTACAAATTCCACAGAATCTCTCAATTTTGTCTCTAGGAGGCCTTGGCAAGGACCTCAAACACAAGGATTCCATGATCAGCTATATAATCAACCCCCACCAAATTGGAATTCTTGGCAGCAACCTTGGCCCCAATTCCAAAATCAATCTCAAACTTGGGCACAAGGAGCAAAAAATCCCTATGGAAGATACTCTCAGTACTATCAATATCCACCATATCCACATTTCCCTCCTCAACAAAATCCTCAACAAAATCCTCAAAATCCACAACATCAAAATCCACCACTTCCATTACCATTTCCTCAGAAAAAAAATCAGTTACCTGCCCAACCCATACCAAACCCCAACAATAAAAATCCTCAGAACACATACATGATAGAAGGCCAATAGTTTCCAACCTATTTTATTACTCCTTTAGACCTTAATGATGTTCAACTTAGGTCTGGAAGAATACTTGAAAAGAAGAAACCTTCTGTAATCATACAAGAGAAAAACAATTCTGAGGAAGATTCTCTACTGGTGAATAAAAGTCTTGAAGAGAACACACCTTTCCAAGACCCAAACATTGAAAAATCAAAACAAAAAGAACCAATAATTTCAACTCCTATATTAGAGCAGCCATCAACATCCACTTCTACACCTCCCTTTCCAGAAAGATTAAAAATTGATAAGGGTGTAGAAAAACAAATTATAGTGCCTAATTATGATTTCTTAGATGAGCTAAGAAATGTTTGTATTAAGATCCCGTTATTACAAGCCATCAAGGAAATTCCAATCTTAGAAAAGACAATAAAGGAGTTGAGCATGAAGAAAATAGGAAAAAGAATAAGAGAGATAAAGAAAATTCAACTGGCAGGAAAAATAGCAGATATCATGATGGGTAAGATTGCTATTCCAAAGTATCTAGACCCAGGAAATCCAGTTGTTAAAATACACATCAATGGAACTGAGATCCAAAACACACTTATTGATTTAGGAGCAGAAATCAATATCATGAGTAGACAAATCATGGATAAACTGAAACTTCCTAATCTTCTTTTTACACCCACATTATTACAATTAGCAGACAGATCTGTGATCAAACCTGATGGGGTAATAGAAGACATTCCAGTGTCCCTAGATTCTTGGGAGTATCCTATGGATTTTATGATCCTAACTCCTAAGAATAATCTAGGAGGGCATCCTATTATATTAGGAAGACCTTGGTTAGCTATAGCTGATGCTTTCATTAGTTGTAGATCCGGTGATATGTACATCTCTGATGGTAGTTCAACCAAGAAATTTACCTTGTATCCTCCAGCAAAGACAATTACAGAATTAGATGATACTCAATGGATTGAGGATGAAGAAGACATACAACCTCTCTTCACAATTTCAGAAATTAGTGAAGATAGCCAGATTCTAAATACCTTAGAAAATTTTGAATCCTCTTCGAAATACAAACATGAAAATTTTCAAGAAGAATCCAACATTGAGTTTTTATCATCAAGACAGATGTCTCTTTACTCCATGGATAAATTTGGCAGCTCTACAATTGAGATATTTCCAGGAAAAACTTTAAACATAAACGAGAACCTAGAGAAATCTCAACAAGAAAAGCTAGTCAAGATATTATAGAGACATTCTTCTGCATATGCATGGGAGTACACTGATATGAAAGGGATAAGACCTAAGACTTGCACTCATCACATCTACATAGAGGAAAATTGTAAACCAATCAGACAACCTCAAAGATGGATGAATCCAAATCTTAGGGAAATTGTTAAAGAAGAATTACAGAAATTGTTAAATGTCAACTTTATCTATCCCATTTCAGATAGTCAGTGGGTTTCTCCTTTGGTAATTGTGCCAAAGAAAAATGGTAAATGGAGGGTGTGTATTGACTACCGGGAATTAAACAAAGCTACTCTTAAAGATCATTTTCCCCTACCCTTCATAGATCAGGTGTTAGATACATTAGCTGGCAAAAAGTACTTCTCATTTGTAGATGGGTTTAGTGGTTATAACCAAATTCAAGTAGCACTTGAAGATCAAGACAAAACCACATTTACATGTCCTTGGGGTACCTATGCTTACCGAGTATTTCCATTTGGACTATGCAATGCACCCGCAACATTTCAAAGGGCAGTACTAGGAATTTTTTCAGATCTAATACATGATTGTGTAGAGGTATATATGGATGATTTCACAGTTTATAGAAACACATTTGAAGAAGCCTTAGCAAACTTGGAAAAAGTTTTAAAGAGATGTAAAGAAGAAAATATTTCACTAAGTCATGAGAAGTGTTTTATGATGTTTTCTGAAGGAATTGTTTTAGGACATCACATTTCAGGGGATGGGATTAGAGTTGATGAGTCAAAAGTTGAAGTCATCTCTAACTTATCCATTCCAAGTTGTCAAAAAGATGTTAGGAGTTTTCTCGGATTTACAGGATATTATCGAAGGTTTATAGAAAACTTCACCAAGATAGCATCTCCACTTTTCAAATTACTTACCAAGGACTGTGAATTCAAGTGGAATCTTGATTGCCAGTTAGCCTTTGAGACCCTGAAAACAAAAATCTCTGAAGCACCTATTTTAAGGGGACCTAACTGGAAGTTACCTTTTCATATTTCAATAGATGCCTCGGATACAGCTCTAGGAGCAGTATTGGGACAAAAAGACCTGATTCCTTATGCCATCTACTATACCAGTAAAAATTTGACTCCTTTAGAGTTAAACTATACTGTAACTGAAAAAGAGTTTTTAGCTGTTGTTCATGCCATAAACAAATTCAGACACTATATAACAGGCTATGAAACTTTTGTTCACATAGATCATTCTGCAATTAGATACTTAATGAACAAATCAATTACTAATGGCAGAGTCATAAGATGGTTATTGCTTTTACAAGAATTCAACATTACCATTCTAGATAGGTCTGGAAAACAAAACACAGTAGTTGATTTCCTATCTAGACTCCAAAACATCCAAGACAATACCCCAGTTGAAGATCAATTTCCTGATGAATATCTTTTTGCAATTTCTACTCAAACTCCTTGGTTTGCTGACATTGCTAATTATTTAGTTTCAGGGAAATTTCCTTCAATAATGAATGCAAAAGACAAAAGAAAGATCATTTATGACAGTGCAAAATATTCATGGGTTGCTAATGAGTTATACAAAACAGGTCCAGACTTTATCATTAGGAGATGTGTTCGAGAAGATGAGGTGCCTGAGATTCTCAAGGCATGTCATGATGAACCTTGTGGCGGACACTTTGCTGATAAAAGGACAGCTTATAAGGTCCTTCATTTAGGATACTATTGGCCATCCCTTTTTAAAGATGCTAAAGAATATGTCAAAAGGTGTGACAGTTGCCAAAGGGTAGGGAAACCTTCTCCTTTAGGTGAGATGCCATTGCAGCCTCAGGTACATATTGAACCTTTTGAAAAATGGGCTTTGGATTTTTTAGGACCTATTAGTCCTCCATCAAGACAAAATAAATATATATTAGTTTGCACTGATTATGTTACTAAATGGGTAGAGGCCAAACCATTACTTTCTGCTACTGAAGCATCTGTAGTTAATTTTCTTTTTGAGGATATTTTTACTCGTTTTGGTGTCCCAAGAGAAATTGTTACAGATCAAGGAGCTCAATTTACATCAAGGCTAGTGGAAAAAATGATGGAGAGGTACAAAATCAGACACAGAAAATCTACTCCCTATCATCCACAAGCAAATGGTCAAGTGGAATCTACTAATAAGGTCATTGAAGGGATCCTAACAAAGACTTTTCATTTACATAGAAGAGATTGGGCAGACAGGCTTCCTGAAGCCTTGTGGGCCTATAGAACTACATGGAGAAGCACAACAGGTCATACCCCTTATGAACTTGTTTATGGAAAACAAGTCTTGTTTCCCATAGAGTTTCAGATTCAAACTTTTAAAATGGCAGTTCAGCTAGGACTTGATCTAACAGAGGCACAAAAGCACAGATTGGAGCAGATTAATGAATTGGATGAGATCAAACAGGATGCAGTCCAGAAAACAAGTATAGTCCAACAGCAAAGGAATAGATGGCATGATAAGTACATCAAGGAAAAGAAGTTCAAAGAAGGTGACTGGGCTCTCTTGTTTGATTCAAAGTTCAAAGATTTTCAAGGTAAATTCCAAACACATTGGCTTGGGCCATATGAAATTATGATTTTTTTTGACAATGGAGCAATAAAAATTAGGACAATAGATGAAGAAAATGTCACTTTTCTTGTAAATGGTCATAGATTGAAGCTGTATCATAAGCCACTTTCAAGAGAAGAATTTGTCAAGAGATTCCAGGAAAACAGTGATGTGAAGTTAATGAAGAAGAATTTTTCTTCTTCATCAACTTAGTTGAATTTTCTGAATTCAAATGAAAAATAAAATTATAAAAAAAAAAAAAATCAAAAAATAAAAAAAATAAAAAAAAAAAGTATAAACATGAAAACTAATCGCTGATTAGCATGTTTATACAGAAAAGATAAAGTGAAAATCAGAATCCTTCTGACACTATAGCTTTTCAAATTTGTTCTTTTTCTGCAAGCAGCTATCACAAAATCATAAGTCTCACTCCATCATGTCTCACTTCATTCATATTTCATTCACTCCACTCATCCATACTTCATTCACTCCATTCCATGGTCCACCTCATTTTCATCTCAGATTTTTTAAAATTTGATCTCTTTCTGCAATTGAATATTACAAATCATAAGTTGCAGACCACTTTTCATATTTCACTCCACTTTACATTTATAATCCATTACATTTCACTTCACTCATGCTCCATTACACCATATTTCATGATCCATTCTAATTCACTTCATACAACATTCCATTCCATGTCTCAAAGCTCCTACAAGTATATTCTACAGTTAGACATTCTGCAGCCAGTTAGACATTCTGCAGCCAGCTAGAAATTCTGCAGCCAGATATCCTGAAGGCAATTCTCCAGCAACCACTTGTTCAGTAGCAAATTGACCCTGCACACCTATGTCAACAAGCAAAATCAAATGGATTATGAAGACTGAAGAATCAATGATTTTCAAAGGAGGACAAAGCATATCAAAACCACAAAAATTAAAGGAAAGGCAAAGGTAAAGTTGTGAAATTATTATGATGACAGAATATGAAAGTTATAGTATAGTTAAGTCATGTATGATTCAAAAAGTTGTTTTGATTATTCGTGTTGATCATGCCTATTAAACCTATCATAAAAACTTTGGACAAAATCCCTTCCATTCCGCCATATCAAATCATCATTTAAAACTTAACGGTTAAATACTGAAGTGACCTATTCGGTCACGTCACTAGCCCGAAGTATTCAGTGATGATTTTGAATTTCTCACGAGATGTTTCCACGGTCTTTTCTTCCATGATGGCTCTCAAACTCATTAATTCATGTGAATCACCCTCACCATATTTCACTCATTCTATAACCTCTTCATATCATCCTTCCGTATCCAATTCCTACTGCATAAACAAAGAAAGCACCTTTGGGGTAAAAACAACTCTCTAACAGCCATTTTCACTGTGGATAGAAGAGCAGTAAATTGAAGGTTGAGAAGAGAAGCCATGGGTCTCATAGTAAGGTCCGAACCAGTCGGAACCAAATACTTAAAGGGTTACCCACAGATTAGAGAAATGCTACAGCAGGCTGGGTGGTTACAGTTTTTGGAAAAATTCAATGGTTTTCATAAAGAGGTAACTAAGACATTTGCACGGTCCTTCAATGGAGCAGAAGTTGAAATAGGAGATGTTAAATTCACTATTACAGAATCTTTCATTGCAGAAGTAGCGGAATTACCCAGGAAAGGTGAACGATGGTTCAAAAAATAGGGAATTTCATAATGAGGCATGGAGGCAAATGCTCAAAACACCAGGTATGGATATTTCCATTTTTAAGAAGGGCATTCCTAGCTCAGCACTGAAGAATAAATGGCAGAATATGTTGCTCATTTTGCAAAAGTTTATAACTTGTGAGGGAAGGTTTGGTACCTTATATATTTATCATATTCGGCTAATGATGCATTTCTTAGATGAAGAAATCAATTTACCCTTTTTCTTACTTCATAGCCTAAAGAGAATGGCCTCTAATGTTCAAAAGAGGGTTCAATTCCTGGAAACCACTTTGTACCACCATGGCCTAGTTAAAATCCTAATTGAACATCATTTGAGAAAGGTGGGAGACAATTGGGATGAGTTTCTAGTAAGGAATCACTTTGAAGAACCCAAGGAATCTCCATCTGAAGGCAAACTTATAAGAAGAAGCAAGAGAAGGAAAATTTCCAAATCTGTTGAAACTAAAATTGGTAAGTCCATACAAGAGGACAGTGAGGAGATAATTTCTGAGAAATTGGCTGAAATTAAGAAACAACTTAAAAAGGAGAAGATGATAAGAAGGTATGCCAAGGAGAGAGGTGAAGGACCATCTCAACCAAGACGAAGCCACAGGCTTAGAGGTATATTGAAGAAAACAGAGGTTAGACAAACGGGAATCATAAACATTGAGGATGAAGAGACACCAACTGCTAGATCACTTGAGTACCAGTACGAAGAGGATCTTGATGAAGGAACTCCAGAGATAGACCCAGCACAACAACAAATCTATAATTATGTTGAGTCATTAGAAAAGAGAGCCTCAAGAAGTAGAGGAATAACTCCTAGCCCATTAGAATCTACAATTGATGTACTAAGAAGAGACAAATATGAATTAGAAGTACTCAACAGGCATATAAAGAATGAAAATGAAATTTTAAGGGAACAGGTTAAGCTGAAAAGTGATATGAATACAACTCTCTCTCTGCAAATGGAAAAATTGTACAAGGCTAGTGAGAAGCTGAAGAAGATAAAAAAAAAGTTGAGTAGGGCACTTATAAATTTTAGATTCAAGTTGGTCATAAGGAAGCCTAGAAGGCCATGGAATATCAGGCAAAGCAGAATAAGGAGCCTATATGTCCCAGCAGAAGTCTCAGAATACATGAATTGATTGCATGAGGACATGCAAAAGCCTTGCAGTGGGGGTATGTTAAGCCCCAAATATGTCCTTCTCTTTCACCAAATTTCACTTCAATTCCTTTTTCCTTTATCAGTTGCAGGCTTAAAAGATCAATAGGATTGATTAAATTCACTTTAGGAATGCATATAATGACTGAATTGCTATATTTTCGTGGTTTTGTTGTTGTAGTAATTTTTTACTAGACTTAGCTACAGAATGCAGCCATTCTGTAGCCAGTCGCCTATTCCGCAGCTATCTTCATGTTTACACAGGTTACAGGTGTCACTTATAGGAAAAAAACATATGTTTGAAATCCAGACTTCATCGACATCGTTATTTGTCCTCTACAAAGTCTGAGTAAAAATCTCCAAGTGGTTATGCACGTGGAAGAAATCAAAACTAAGAGGTAGACTTCTACCGGGACAAGAACTCTACAGATGTCTTCAGCAAGAGTACGAGGCTTCCACAAGAGTTCTAATTTGATTTTAATTGGGAAAGAAACTTATCCCTATTTCCTCTCAAGGGTAGTTATGTATTTATTTTATAAGAATGACTCGGGAGACCGAGAGACAGCTAGCTAGATTGATGTTTTGTTGTTAGATCTCAAAAGTCCGTAATACTCTGTTTCTGAAGAATTTTCTCTTTAATGAAAGACATTCAACTTCATTGCATGATCTAAGGAAATCTTGAGGATATTTGTATGCTAATCTGGTGGTAGAGGGCCCCTACTTCCCGAGAAGCTCTGTGCATATTGTTTAGATAAGTAACTTTAGCCTTGTTTCATTCCTAATTCAAGTAGTTTTCTAAACTTTATGTTTTTATGCTCATTCACATCAAATGTTACATCCAGTCTTGTTCTTATGAATTATTCCAAAATATCACTAACACTGAATGAGACATAGCTGTAGTATTTTAGAGCTTAGTTGCGTTTTTTTGAACTTTATGTTTTTATGCTCATTCACATCAAATGTTACATCCAATCTTGTTCTTATGAATTATTCCAAAATATCACTAACACTGAATGAGACATAGCTGTAGTATTTTAAAGCTTAGTTGCGTTTTTCTGAACTTTATGTTTTTATGCTCATTCACATCAAATGTTACAGCTAGTCTTGTTCTTACGAATTGTTCCAAAATATCACTAACACTGAATGAGATATAGTTGTAGTATTTTAGAGATTAGTTGCATTTTAGTTCAGTTTTAGTACTCCGGAGGTTAATGGCACTCTAGATCAATTCTGTTCACTGTATTTTAAGTTTGAATGATTGCATTCTAGTTCAGTTCTATCCATTGTATTTCTAGTTTTATTAGTTAGTTGTATTCTAGTTTTGTTAAATTAGACTTAAAGGCCTTCATTATTTACAAACTACTCTTGTTCTTAAATTCTACTAATACATCATTATCATAAGAACAAGAATTGGTAGTGTCATTTTGAAGTCTTGACTGTTCTGTAATTTCTCATAATTTCACAAACTGCCTCTTTTCCAAAGCTATTCCAAAATATTTCTAACTCTTGAATGAGGCTTAAAAGTGATATTTTGAGTTGTAGAATGGATTAATTTCAGTGTCATAGGTTAGATTAGAGTTCCTCACTATGTTGCAGACTATCTTTTCCAAATTTGTTCCAACAAATTTCTAGCCATGGATGAGATTTTCTCTGTGATATTGTAGGTTGTTTTTTACTTAGAAGAACCTCATTGCATTAAAATTATCCTTTTCTCAAGTTATTCCAACATATTCCTAATGAATGAATTGGACTGAGTTCATGTTATGAGTTATTGAGTTCATGCTATGAGGTTTGTTTTGTTTTGTTTTGTTTTGTTTTTTTGTTCTCAAGTGTCATACATAGTTTAGAATAGATTTTTCTTTGTTTCGGTGTCACCGTACTTCTCTTTACCAAAACTTAGTTATTTTCCTCTTAGCATTAAAAAACAAACCACAAAACCAAAAAAAATAGAAAAACATTAAAACACAACGAAGTAGGAAGCAAATACCTAGGCACATATAGTGCACTTCACTTGACGGTTAGCCCTGGTTGACAATTTATGACATCAATTTATGAACACTAAGTTGAAGACGAGATACCTCTAAAACTTATAGTTTTTTTGTACCCTATAATCATTAGCTTTTCTCTTTGGATCTAATTTGGTTATCTTCTTAGCTAGAATCCAAGTGTAGGCAATAGAACCAAAAAATTTAAGATGACTTACTTGGAATTTCTTCCAAATCATGGTTCTTTGTGACCTTCTACTTCATCGCCATCGTGGGAGATATATTCAATAGGTATAATATTGTGAACATTGCCTTAGCTCAAAACCTATTTGGAATAGACTTCCTTTGCAACTTACACCTAGCCATCTTTGTGATAGTACAGTTTTACCTCTCAACCAATACATTTTGTTGTGGAGTGTAAGGTGTAGTATATTGTCTTTGGATCCCATGTTTAACACAAAATTTATTGAAATATTTTAAATAGAATTCCCCACCAGTATCATATCTAAGAGAGGCAATATGACAACCTATTTTTTTCTCTATTAATGCTTTGAACTTTTGAAATTAATTAAACACATCATATTTTAATTATAGAAAATATACCCACATTTTTCTACTAAAATAATCAACAAATGGAAGGAAGTACCTAGCACCAGTGGTTTATGTCATGTTCATTGGTCCACATATGTCTGAAAGTACCAACTTAAGGACCCTCTACACTCTCCAAATGTGTCCTTCATAAAATGGTATTCAATGTAGCTTCCCTGCCTAACAAGCTCTCCAAACTCTGTGGATCTTCTACAGAATGTTTGGAAGTCAGTATTGTCACCATGACCTAGACCACCTATATCTAGATCATAAATTACTAGTCTAGGAGACTCATCATGCTCAAAATATTCCACCCCCCTTCAAGTGTAGCTGCCTGAAGCTTTACACCTGAATCCTCAACCCCTTCCAGCTTCTAAGTAATTCAAAACTTAGGAGAAGTTTGGAAAGGTCCAACCTCCTCATCAAAAACAACTTCACTATTGAAGCTTACCCTATCAGTGTCAATATCAATCAACCTATAAACCTTATAGTGTTTTTGTACCCTATAATCATTATCTTTGTTATACCCTTAAACCCCTAAACCACTAACACCTAAACCCTTAATCGTTAAACACCTAAACCGTTAATGCTTAACCCATAACCTATTAATCCCTCACCCCTAACCCCTCAAATCCTTAACTACTAAATCCCCTAACCCCTAAGCCCCTAATCCCTTAACCACTAAATCATTATTCACATAACCCCTAACTATGCCTAAATCTCCTAACCCCTAAGCCCCCAATCCCTAATCCCTTAACCACTAACTCATTATTCCCCTAACCCTAAATGCACTTAAATCCCCTAACCCATAACCCCCAATCCCTAACCCCTTAACTGACCCCCGAATCCGTAAACCCTTAACCACTAACTCATTATTCCCCTAACCCCTAAGCCCCTAATCCTTAATCCCTTAACCACTAACTCATTATTCCCCTAACCCTTATAACAATCCCTAAAACCCGTGGGATTAGCAATTCCAAATGAGAGCAGGTCTAGTTGGGACCTATGATCAGGTTAATTCCCCCTTGTTGGCACGATGGAATAAAATGAGCAAAACCATGGGTGGAAAAAACCTCTCCTAAATTTACTATTTTATCTCAATTTTATTTTAATAATTAATTAATTAATTTCTTTAAAAACTCTCCTAGATAAATCACAAATTTTTAAAGGTGGACACCTTTCTATGTGGTTCATCATCAATGTTTTTAAAATAAATTTATTAGAATGAAATTGAATTGATTTTTGAAACTTCCTTTTAAACAATTGTTAACATTACAAAAGATCAAGGAGTGCGCTCACCATCCATCAAAACAACAATAGGTATGATATTAAAAATGATATTTGAAGAGCATAATATTAAAAATGATGTTTGGAAAAATGGAAAGCTGGAGTATTCATTTTTCGTTTAAATTTTAGACCTCGAGTTAAAATAACACATCTCCCGCCCAAAACACATCTCCCGCTCATCTCCCGCTGGCTTAGTGATTAGGGCTTTTGTTGTGGGTCTTATTCTATCAGGGTCGAGGGTAAGTTATCAGTCAACAACATGGAAACAATTTCGTCTCTCTCTGCACGTGCAGTAATTTCTTCTTCCATCTACGATAGGAAGGGTCTTGATCTGTGTAAGTTTCGAGCATTAACAACCTCTTTAATATTTTTGAAGCAACTTCTTTATCTTTGTGTCCATTTCCTGTGTATTTCTTAGTATCTGGTTTGGTTTCATAATTGCAAGGAGTATACTTTCGTCCCCTTAAGGGTATCGCCTTTTATACAAGGATTTCCTCTGTGGCCAATAGGTTCATTGTTGAACAGTGCGTAAGAACTAGGGCTACAAAAACTAGCAGAGGAAATCCTTGTATAATTCAAATAACTCCCTGCGGCATAATTTCTGAGCAACACCCTTGTCTCTGTGATTAATATAAATTGATGAATAGTAAGGGTTGTTAACGATCCATTCAAGCTTGTTTGAAAAACTTTTATATATATATATAATTTCAGCCCTCATTAGGACTTTATTACTAAGCATGAAAGGTTTGGTGGTATCACATTTCACTGACAGTTTGGCTCTAAAATAAATTGCATGAACAGTTGATGACATTTCCAGAATTGTAGCATAAGCCCTCGTCTCTGTGGAATATCACTCTAATCCTTGAATTTCAGCGTATTTTCTATCTTGTGAAGTGAGGAGCTATTTCGATCCTCCTGGGGCTACAAATCAATCAGCAAGGATGAGTTGTTAAGACGTGAAAGTATTGAAGTTCCTTTTGGGTTGGCTTGTATTTAGAACTTACACCAGTGATCCTTTTATCTTCTTTTTTTCAAATAATATAAAAAAAAAACAACAACAACAATTCATTGAAATGATCTATGAACTTTTGGAAGCACGCATGGTGAGAAACCAAAGTTTCTGCAAGGAAATTCAAGATCTACCTTCATATTTCTTTTCCCACCACTCAAAAAACTTCAGTTGGGCATCCATGGAGTCAAACTTATATGGATGAAGTGTATGGTTTGCAATTTCCTTCCCAAAAACCCAACCAAAATAAGCTCCTGTACCGAAGGAAAATATAGCTATGATTCCATGTCTAGAATATTTCCATGAAACCCCAGCTGTTCAAACCGCACTAATCAGACTCCCAGTGGTTGCTATCTTGGCAGCTTCTCGCTTCAGTTCAGCTAAGGGCCATAAACGGGATCTGATTGGATGAACTCCTCCACATCTGCATCGGTCCACTTGGGCAGAGGTTTGTCCCTGCCAAGGATCTGCTTATACTTGTTCAAATACGAAAACCTCTCCTTCCAAAATTCCTTCCTCACCCCTAGTTGTTGAAACCTCACCGATCAGACTCCTAGTGTCCACTTGGGCAGAGGTTTGCCCCTACCAAGGATCTGCTTATACTTGTTCAAATACGAAAACCTCTCCTTCCAAAATTCCTTCTTCACCCCCCAGAATGACGACTCATGTTCTGATGAAGTGTTCTCTCCCCCCATTTTTCTCCAACCTCCCAGTGATCCTTTTATCTTGCGGACTATTTGAACATTCCCTAAAATATTGTTTACATCTCCTTGAAGCATTTCAGTCATCTCTGGTTAGGGCAAGGGCATATGACCTATTTAAGATCTGTGGAGAACTATTTTACTGATATGTCTCCAACCCCTTTTAGATCGTGATTCTTCTGCACTTTGTTGGTCATCAATTCAGTCATTCTTCTGCACTTTTTTGGTCATCAATTCAGTCATCTACGACCCAACACCATTATAAATATGAATAATTCAAACAATTGATTCAGAATTCTGGAGTTTGAATCTAAATATTTCAAGGTCTATTCATACGTATCATAGTTTCTGAAGCATTAAAACTCTGCAATATGTAAGGTATTCAAGCAGAATTTTGTGTTTAAATTGGCTTCACTATAGCGTCATTATTGGGAATATAATAATTTTGTCAAAGGCTTCCTCCGTATGTAGCAGTATGAATAGACAGAGGACTACTATTCATAGTTCTCACGCTGCAAGCCTTTTATCTATATTAGACAGAAGTAGCATATAAAAGGCCTTGAAAGGTTTTGGATTGATGGCAGTCTTGACCTTAATAAGCAAAAAAGACTATACTTGACAACTACATATGTTGATGTCAGAATCCCTCACACCAAGATACCTTGTAGGCTTGAGCAGATATGTGACATAGCAATAACAGTAGTATTATATAAGACAGTGATATGATAGTGTTTTTGTTGTGACACTTTTTGGAGAAGGTTGTCTAGCAAGGATTGCATTTTTTGAAAGGTGATAATGACTATATTTTTCATTCCATTATACACTTGCGATTTCAATTACAGAATTTATCCATTCAAGGAATTGAAAAGCATTCATCAACCAAAGAAATTACAATGAAAAGTCTATATTTTCATCTCCACAAAGATAAAAATCCAATTTTCCATGATTAAGGCAGGAAGTTACAAGGTGTCTTTTAATATTTTAATATCATATCATAAACAAAAACACATACAGTGTACATGTTTCCATTACAAGTGCGTTAATGCTTAAATATTGGTTTACAATTTTATCACTTTTAATATTCTATCACGAATATTACATTTATGTTTGTTGTTTGTTTTGGCTCTTAAAGTAATAAAGAGTTTCTTACATAATCTGAAGTCCAGGATTTGAAGAGTAATAACACTCATTATTTGAAGATGTTTTGAATATGTGCAACAATTTCGTCACTATTGAATATGGGCAAAAGCTTAATTAGATGACCTTGTATATATATTGCAAGTTGTTGCAATGAATCCTTGAAATTGATAATTGGCTGACAGTAGCGGAAAAAAATTGGAAAGACAATGACTCAGGAAGGTGACTATAATTACCTTCTACCTGTATATAATCTATGATGGGATGATGTATTAGATTCAACACAGTGACATACATTGATAGTGAAGTGTCAATGATAGTTAAGTCAATGTTGATTGTACAGTAACCCTTGTCACAACAACAAACAATGGTGTGTACGCTAGATGATGTGCAACAGTAACATCAAACTTTATCACTATCATTTGAGGTTTCGTAAGCTTTGCAAGAAATTAGTAAGGGTCCTCTTTCATTGATCCTAAAGCAAGTCTGTAAGCAAAGGTTTTTGACGGTTTTAAGAACAGAGCATCTATTTAAGAAATGGCAGTGGAAAAATATAATAAAACTTTGGGTTTTTTCCGTTTAGCTTATTTAAAAAACAAACATGCCTACTTTTTACAAACTTTAGTCTCATCCCTCGGCGTGAAAGCAAAGAAACGTTTTGGCCAATATTCTATTATTGGTCATTATGAAACATGTTCTCATTTATTTAAAATTGCATGTCCTTTTTTCTAGGAGTCGAACTTGATAGCTAGGTAGCATTTATACAAACCCAACCTAATTAGTTACTAAAAAACGACTAAAATTTGCATATAAACGACTATATCATAACCTAGCAGTGTACCCAAATATTAAAGAAACTGAAAATGATATTGCAAGGTAAGCAACTAAATAGGTAGTATGTGTGATATGCTATTCCATAATTCACTACCTTTCCCATTTATAAAATAGTTTCTACAACAATTCCGCTACATATTAGTTCTTTATGTTGCTATTTATTGAGATTTTGGCTCACACGGGGATTACAATCAACCTTTCCATAGGAGATACATATAGCTTATGCAATTGGCATACCGTTGTTGTTACTGTAACTAACATTTCCTGATAAGAAGTTACAGTTGAAACATTGCATTTACTTGTTTTGGCTTCCTAATTGTTATGTATGGCATATATAATACCAACTATCCATTGGGATTCATACGTGACCAAATGAAAAAGGCTTTAACTGTTGCTAAATGCAAAAATGTGACAGGCTAGGAATGGAGGGATTTTGTGCAAATTATAATGAAAAATAAAAAAGTGAAGGCTTGCACCTCCAGTGCAGTGATAGCAGGGTTTCCTATTTATAATCTTCTAGAGTTATTATTATTATTTGTTCATTTCTTTCTGACTATTTCTCCCTGGTCAAGGTGTTTCTCAAGTTTGTCAGCTCTGAATGCTAAAGACTTTGCTTGATGTCTTGTAGTGGAAACACCTCATTTCTTAGCATAGGTCCAAGATCTAGTTCTGGTACAATAGCGCAAATTGTGGAAGATTTGGTAAGTGCCTACTACTGAAAGCCTTGCCACTATGACTCAAGTGCTATTTGGCCACAACTAGAAGGTTAGTGCATTGGGAAAAAGAGAATGTTGTGTGCGTTGATGCTACACACAGGGCATCTTTTTGCAAGCCCTTTTTCCCATCACATGCAAGAGCAGTTTGCATCTGCAAGATGCACATAGCATTCTCTTTGCCCAATAAAATAACCTTCTAGTGTTGCATGAGCTTCTAGCCTCTTTAGACTAAGGAATTGTCTAGAACTTTGTCACTCTTGGTTCGTAGTTATCCTGTGAGTTTAGTCTGATTGCAAGACTTTTGCCTTAACATTCCTTCTCAATGTTTCTGCCATAACCTCAGAGCTACTCGGGTTTGGGGTTGTTCCATAGATATCTCTTGGGGTCTATACCAACCTCCTGATCTGTTGGCAGCATTTCTATACCTCCAACAGGTATATCACTTATCATAGGCATTTTTGTTTCTCCAAAATGCCGTTACTCTCGCAGAAGGGTGCATTATAATTTAAGATTCTTTCTCCCACAACTCAACATGTTGTGTGCAATGTTGTGCTTGTTGGGTGATTTCGATGGCTTCTACAAACTAGTTATTAGACAATGTTTCTAGCCTCTTATGAAGGAGCTACTTAGTTGTGGCTGCCTCTCTGAAAATTGCTGGTATGGATTGTTCATTAGTATATTGAAAAATTCATCGTCAGGGATTAATGTTTCAATTTTATCAAGTGTCTCCTATTTCATATTCAACACAAGATGGAATTTGCATGCACTCAGTTCATTTGAGCAAGGCTTTCTGGCTTGCCTTGAATATTGAAAGCAAGTTACAAAAGCGATCCCTAAAGATGGAGCATCATTGAAAAAAAATTCAAGCTCCTCTCAGTGGATGTTTTCTAATCCCTCTTCTTCTGCTCCTTCCCCTTGTCATATTCATTTGTTTACAAGGCATGACAAAGATACCCATAAGTCTAAATTTTAGTCCAAAATCAATTGTAGTGATAGTGGAAATGTTACGAGAATATTGTGATTATCGCTAATGGTCTGCCCATTCTAACGAGGGATGTCTTAAGAAAAGAGTTCTCAACACATATTTCAATGGCTGAGCAAAAGGAAGGAGAAGGTTAAAATGATTATAGTCAACAATCCCACTTACATAAGTGGTTGTTGTGGACTTACCAATCCATGGTGGAAATGCCTCTACTACTAATTACAGTAATTCTAACAATTCAAAAAAAAAATGGAAAAACAATTCTAAGCCCACAATTAGTCTTAATCATCACCGACTACTTCACTTTAGACAAGGATTCTTTGTTTGTGCAAAACTATTGCATTATAGTTAATGGTAGTGATAAAAATCTTATTTCACAAGATCATGTGACTTTTCTTAATTTCCCTTCAAAATGTTAACCTTGGTCTAAAATTTTAGGGTTGGATGAAGGATAAGGAACCAATGCAAGTTATGAAGGTCCGTCAATTCACTTTTTCTATTGACCACTCTTTGATAGTATTAAGTATGATGACACTCTTGTTCACTGCTGTGGTCTTATTCCTTGGAAGGTTTTATCAACACGATTGCCATGAAAACTATTATACATTGTCTTGAAACTTCCCTATTTTTGCAGAGAAGTTAGCGTCATGCTATTGATTAGTTTGAAACTGTATTTTAGGGGAAAAATTCACTGTTTTTTGGTGTAATAGTTCATAATTTATTCTAATCTTTTTTTGCAAGTGTACTAGTCACGATGATAAATGGGTGGTTTACTTCAGAGGGTTCTTAGTTCTTTCTAGATACACTTTTCATCATTTGCTTTGAATACTTCTCTAGTGCTTTACCTTCATATTTTATCCCCTGCACAATTGCTCCTGAGGTCCATGTTGTTATGTTTATTGGTTGTTTCTGTGGAAACTTTTTCCTGAGGTTCTGCAAGGTAAATCCAAATGCAAAAAATACTATTTTACATATTGAGATTTGTTCAAGACATTGTTGTGT
>JAXQQM020074727.1:0-12700 GCA_034641835.2 Pinus albicaulis | reverse complement strand
TATTGAAAAAAATTTTTTAAAAAAAGTCCATGAATATGATGGGCGGTTCCCCCTCTCGGGGGGGTATAACTTTAAGGGTTCAACAATTGTTATCAAAGCAGGTTCCTTTGGAGTAAGCCTAATAGCTTGAAGGAGATCTGGTTGAGTCATGGACTATCAAAATGTACCTGTGTTAAGTACAACAAACTCTCCTGAATGGAGAGATAAGGTTAAAACAGGTTTAATGGCTTATGAACCTGAGGTATGGAAACTTGTATGTGATGGTACTGCACAGACTCTCCCTCGGTGCAAGAACAACATATGAATGCCAAGGAAAAATGTGTGATATTCAATAGTCTTCATAACAAGGATCTTGAGTTAATAATGGATTTAACCCATACAAAAGAAATCTGGAATAGATTGCATTTCATGCATGGAGTAGACACTAAGGACTGCACTGTCAAGAAGGAGAAGAGAATTAAGAAGAAGAAAAATTCATGTCAACAGGAAAATGCTCAATCAAATGAGGTACCTACTAGTGTGAATGGAAGTAAGAACCATGAAGAAATTGCAACTGAAGAAAAAGCCAAACTTGACACAACCTTGACTGAAATAGAAAGATTGAAGAATGAAAAAAAAGACCTGAAGACATTGGTGCAAATATGTGATGAGAAAGAATATGAAGATAAGAAAGAAATTATTGGCCTGAAGAAACAGCTTGAAGAAGCAAAGAAAGTAGAAGACACTCTGCTGGAACAGATGAGAGAGAAAAGTCTGGAATGTGAGAAATTGGAAGAGGAAGTAGTGAGCCTGAGAAAGAAATTAGAAAAAGCCCAAAGAGAATTATTAATGAACACTCCTCAAATGAAAAGCTATGAACAGTTGGACAAGATTCAAAATGCTCAAAGGTCACCTCTTATAAAAGTTGTAAAGGATAATGAAGCAGCTCAGAATATTCCTACAAAAGTAGAAGCCAGCAAGAACTTGATGTGCAAAGAAGCAAACAAAAACAAGCAGCAACATGAAATGACAGAGAATGAGAGGATGAAACAGTCAACTAAAAAAGGCTCATACACTCCTGAGGATGAATTGAATAAATTTGGAATATGTCAAAGAAGGTTCTTTCCTCCTGTGGGAAGTATCACTTGTTTTTCCTGCCACAAACCTGGAAATATTGCAGCATATTGTAAGACAAAGCCAATCCAGGACAACCAGCAAAGGATGCAGAAAATGAGAAAAACCCCTCAAGCAAGCAAATGGAAAAGACAATCTTTCCCCGGGTACACAAATCATTTCCATGGCTACTGTTATGCATGCAATAATTTTGGGCATAAACTTGTTGAATGTAAATTATGTTCAAAAAGGGGAACAAAATATTATACTCCAGCTCAAATGTACTTTGATAAAATAAGATGTTATGTATGCCTCAAGATTGGTCACAAAGCAAGAGACTGTAATCTGCCATATACATTAAATAACTCTAGACAGATGATGAAATCAAAACAAATCTATCAAAACTATGAATCAAAAAGAAGTGCAAACATTATGAAGAACCCAAATAAAGTATGTAAGGAAAAGAGAAAGGGGGAGCCTATTATCTCAATAACATAATGAATCCATCATAGTATTAGGGAGAGCTACTCTAGGAAGCAAAGAAAATATCTAACTAGTGATAAATATGAAGCAACATCCCAGGGGGAGAGCAGTTCATAAATAGTCCCCTCAAAAGTAATCTAAGAAGAGCTCCATGTAATGAGAACAGCTCTAAGATCGGGAAGGGAAGAGAAAATTCCTCTAACAGAGAACTACAGAGGAAGAAGATAATCTGAAGCATTCAATAGCTGACAAAGTAATGAAAGAAGGAAAGGCAGCAAGCAACCATGGTAGTAGAGATAACATCAGCCATGAACATACAAGCTAAGAAGACATCAGCACATTAAGTGATGATCACATTGTGCATCATATTGCTAGAATTAACAACGAATCACATTAAGAAGTATTAGAAAGAGAAGTGCTTATCATCATGATGTCATGACATCATTCATCTATGAAAATTCCCCTTGGAGGAATGCAATCAAGTGAGTGATAAATCTCTGAAGTGGTTTGCCCATGAAGATTCCAAGTAAAGAAATTGAAGATGCCTTCCCAAAGATATTTATATTAGAATAGTTGAATTGTATATAAAGTAGCAATGATTTTGGAGCAGTCATAGAAAAGAAAATTCAGGGACATTCTTTTAAACCAGAATGACAGATTAAGCAAAATATTAATGATTCCAAGATCAAATTCAGTATATTGATGATTGTGGGTGTGAACAGTGGGAAGATCAATGGTAGAAACTATGGGTTCATGTGCAAGCTAAAGTGAAATCTCTGCATAATTTATCAAGGTAGTATCAATTGGAACTTGGTACAAGCAGCATTCCTATCAGTAGAATATCGAGTGTTATCAGTGGAGCAGTGGTATGGTACAGGTCCTTAGGATCAAAGGATTATGGCAAGAGTACACCAAGCATAAAAGGGTCATTGAAAAGGCAAAAGGATCAGTATCTTGTTTATACTTGAAGTAGTATATTGAGCATTGAAGCAGTATCATTTTCTATATATAATTGCATTCCTTCCTGAAGACAGTACATATATATATCAGGCCTCTCTCTTGAAATCATTCATAACACTGTGTGAAGTCTGTTTGCTAAGATTTCAATTAAACATCTTGAATATGTTTTGCTAAAGATCATCATAATAGAACAGTTAAAGTATCGAAAGTATGAAGGATTAGTTGAGTTATTTGAAGCTCAAAACTCTGTTATTGATTCATCAAAAGCATACTTCAGCAGAAAGGATTTGCTGACATTTCACCATTAAAGAGAGATTGATCATTGACATACATAACCCCTTATGTCATAAAGGAAATTGCATAATTGATAAGTGAGATTGACTAATACATTGAATGTATCTAGCCTCAAGGGTTTGTTTTTGAAAGTATGTTGTACAAGCAGTAAAGTCATTTGGTCTCTTAGATTGAAAGACATCATTGTTGGCAATCTGATGCAGAGTGTTTTCCTTGATGGCAACCCACTTGATGAAGATGATGGCAACCTACTTAATGAAGTTGTTCTTGATGCTTGATGAGTTTATTAATGATGTCGTAAGTGTTCTCTGATAGCTACGGAGAGCGAAAAAAGGAAAAGAAATATATCGATAAGGAGCCGAACAATGATGGAAAATGTATACGACACAAAGCCCACGCGGGTTTGTTTTCGAGTGGCGTGTACGCCATGGAAAAGTATGTGCCAAGTCGTGTTATGCTCAATTACGCTTAAAGAATAAAAACTAGGGTATCTATACATGGTATTGGCCCATTGTGTAATGGAGCAGATTATCCTGTGATCTAAATAAGAATACCATGATTGTTGGTTTGCTGACTCCTTGCGTGTTGTCAAAGGCTGATCTATATATAAGAGAAAAAATCATTGTTCCAAGGTGTGTGCATGTCTGGGTTTGAATGCTGCTCCTTATAACAGTATATACCGAATGGAAAAGATATGAGTTTGATGATAAGTGCGAATCTATGGTACACTATGAAAAATGATGATGAATCTCTGGAAGTCTGAAATGTATTTGTATTTTCTAGGTCTGTTTATGGATTGTTTATATCTGAGATGAGGCGAACATGTTTCTGAAGTGAAGAGTAAAATCTGAGTTATGCATATGTTCTAAAGAATTTTGTTGCCCTAAAATGTCTGAAGATCTATACGCTATTTTGTAACAGAGGAAGCGCGTATATACGTGGGTTGTATTAAGCGAAAGCGTGTATGGGTTGTGAAATTAATTCTGTAATATGTGCAGATGTATACGCGGTTTTATATGCATGAAAGCACATATATACATCAGATTAGTGAAAGGAAAGCGTGTATGAAAACTAGGGTTTGCTGAAGCATATGGTATGAAATGTCTGATCTATTCGGTTGTTTTACTACTATCTGACAATGATGTATTCATACAGATCTGGGTTGTTTGAATGATGATTATGCTGCTGGTTATATTGATGAAAGATCAAGTTGTAGATTGATTGCTTGATGATTCAATGAATTAAGTGATGGAGTTATAAGTTTTAGTTTGATGTATGATTGAGCTTAAATGTGTGGAGCGGGTCTAGTCTGAAAATATGATGAAAAGTGGCCTGCAAGTTGTGTTCTAAAAGAAGCTATTGGATCCAGTGTGAAAATTGATGAAACGTGGTCCATGGTGGTGCTGAGGGTCGTAGCCTTCAGTCAGGGGGTTGTAGCTCCCTTCCAGGTGAGGCTGGTATACGAGAGCAGGGGGTTGTAGCTCCCTTCCAGGAGAGGATGGTAAAGGAGAGCAGGGAGTTGTAGCTCCCTTCCAGGAGAGGCTGGTAAACGAGAGCAAGGGGTTGTAGCTCCCTTCAAGGAGAGGCTGGTAAACGAGAGAAGGTTGTAGCCTTCTGCAGGTGGGTGCCTGCGTGCTGGTATGAATCTACGCCAGTACATGGTTGTAACATGTTTTCTTTATATAATAAATATTGAAGACTGAGACAACGGAAGCGGTGGTTTTCTTCCGACTTGGGTTTCCACCTTAAATCCTGGTGTTCATGTGTGATTCTTATGTGTGATGGTTTATTCTGTTATTACTGGACATGCTTACTATTAACTTAACATCAGATGAATGAATGTTGCAAAGAACCAAGTTAAGAATTATCTGTATAATTAGATCTATGTTCATACGCGAGTTTTATGAAGGATATTCGCGTGTATACGCTAGTTGACTTCAGAAAAGTAGCGTATGGATTTTAAAGTAAGGAAAAGTAAAAGTTTTGAGTAAGTCCTAAATACTGATTCACCCCCCGCCCCCTCTCAGTATTTTTCCCAACAATTGGTATCAGACCAGGTCCTTCTGCAAAAGCTTGATCGCTTGAAGGAGATCCGTCGCAATGGGAAGTCATGAAGGGATAATGTCTATAAGGCCACCTCTATTCAATGGAAATAATCTATTATTCTGGAAGATACGAACAAAAGCATATCTGCAAAGTCTTGGTGCAGAAGTATGGGCAATCGTGGAAGGAGGTTATGAGTATCCGACAAGTATTTCTACTGATGCAGCAGAAAGGAAGAAATATGAAATAAATTCCAAAGTAGTCAATGTCTTATTAGGAAGCATGTCTGAACCAGAATTTGCTAAAGTGATGCAGATAAATTCAACAAAAGAAATATGGGACAAAATCATTCTGAGCTATGAAGGAGATACAAAGGTTAAAAGTGCAAAACTCCAAACTCTCGGAATTGAATATGAAAATTTAAGGATGCATAGTGATGATAGTATTGCCAGATTCTTTTTACGTCTAGATGATATTGTAAACCGTATGAGAAGTTTGGGTGAAACCATAACTGATACTAATCTGGTGGAAAAAGTCTTAAGATCTTTGACTTCAAATTTTGAGTCAAAAGTATCAGCTATTGAAGAAAGGCAAGATCTGCAAACTCTTACTATTGTTCAACTACATGGTATTTTGTCTACTTATGAAATGAGACAAGGAGGTCCCCCTCAAATCATAGAAGCTGCTTTTAAGGCATGTGCAAAAAGAAAAGAAAAGGAAGATGTCAAGGAAGCAAGTTATATATCAGAAGAAGAAGAAGAAAATTTTGTAAGGAGACTCCAACCAGGTACTGGAAGATTCAAAGGTAAGCTACCCTTCAAGTGTTTTACTTGTGGGAGAGTTGGTCATTATGCTGCTAAATTTCCTTATGAAGAAAATCATGAAAAAGGGAAACAATTTGAAAAGACAAAGAGTTATTATACAAATTAAAATAATGATGAGGATGAAGAAGATTATGACCAAGATCTACAAGTGCTCATGGCAAAGAAGAAAAAGAAGAAGGCTACTCAAGGAAAGGAGATACCTCAGAAAACATGTGCAGCATAAAATGGAGAAGATGAAACAGGTATTGATTGTTGTTCTTGTGATTCACTTTCTTGTGCATGCAATGGTGAAGATAGTGAAAGTAACAGTATAAGTCTAGAATCAAATCTCAAGATAAATGATGAAAGCAATGATTGGAATCAATTTCATAAGAGAGAATCTATCTACAAAGATATGATCTCTAGAATGAATGAACAAAAAGAAATACTGAATGGACAGATAGACAAGTATCAAAATTTGTATGTTAATGCAACCAATCAGAGTGAAAGACTTGAAGCAGAAATCATCTCTCTCAAAGAAGATCTGGAAAAATCAAATAAGAATAATGAAGAACCCCTACCATTTGAAAAGGAGGACTTGAAGCAGAAATCATCTCTCTCAAAGAAGATCTGGAAAAATCAAATAAGAAGAATGAAGAACTGCTACAAACATGTGAAGATCAAGAAAATTGGTTGAAGGAATAAATCTTAAAATTAAATGATCAAGTAGAAGAAGGAAAAAGGGTCAAAGAAAACATGAAGAAGCAATGCCAAAAATTGGAGGTTGAGGTAAACATTCTCAAAGGTAAATTAGAAGAAAAGGATAAACTCTTGAGGTTTCAAGATAGTACTAAGATTCTAGAAAATATTCTTAGTAATCAAAGGTCTCCTGCTATTAAACTTGGTCTTGGTTTTCATGAAACTGTTAAAGGAGAATCTAGTTCACAAGGAAGTGCTAAAGATTCAAAGGATGTCAATGCAAAACTTGAAGAGTTGAAAGAACCAAGAAGTCAATCGACAATCATGAACACTCAGAGGAAATCATTCAATAATGTTGAATGCTTTAAATGTCATAATTATGGGCATGTTGCATCCAATTGCAGAAGAAGATTGTTTCAGTCACAAACAAACAGATTCTACACAGAAAGGTACTCTGGTTTCTTCAAGGGATATTGTTTTTCATGCAGCAAGTATGGTCATAAAGCAATTGATTGCAATAGAAGGAAGAATAGAACAACACATTATGATCCTTATGCTTACTTTTCTGGTCACATAAGATGCTATACTTGTAACAAGTATGGACATGTAGAAAAAGAATGCAGGATGAATAGATCTGAGAAATTGGAGAACTTCCAGCACACAATAAGAAAGTTCAGGCAAAGTTGGTAAAAGAAAGAGGACCGGTCAGAAACGTAGGGAATATTGACCCTACTGCAGTCATCCGCTTCTAAAGCTTACTTCTTTTAATGACTGCAGGAGTGATGTGAGATACATTATATGGATTAGTAATGTATCGTCATAGGGGGAGCTATGTATGGTGATTCCCATGATTGTTTTGGTTATTCTGGTTATGTTTATTTCTGACAGAGCATTTGATGTGAAGAATACAAGTACAGGTGGTACAAACTCAGGGGGAGATGAAGGAATGTGAAGTTTTCAATGTTTCACTTTACATACACGGGTTCTGTGAACTAAAGCCGCGTATACACGCGAGTTACAGTGGAGACAGTCACGTATGCATTTATGATAAGAAAATTAGTATGACAGCTGAAGATCAGGAGCACAGGTTCAGGGGGAGCATCAGTCTGACTATTAATGATTGTATTATTGGCACTGTATCTGCTTATTACTCAGTTCTAAATGATGATGACATGATACATTGTTTCTTATAATGAGATTATGGATGAGCCCTGTTTGCTTTTTGCTGAAGAGTATTCTTTGTTTTCACACATGGATGAGATGGAAGTCTTATGATTCATAGATAAGGACAGATCATGCAGAGATTGTTGCTGATAATTTGCTGTTGAAAGAGTTTCAGGTTGCACAAGCTAAGGAGAAGCCTTGGTCATATCGAAAGGATGCTTGGATGCAAATTTTCAGGGGGGGCATTAGCCTTGCTGAGCATAATGCATTGTTGGCATTATGATGATTCTGAAATAAGATCTCTCTCTCTTGAGGTCTTTCTGGTACTGGTCATAAAAATTCATATTTGTAATTTGATGAAAAGGTCATGTTGAGACCTATGATGTAAAATTGTAATATTCAGTCATGTAAGGACTTGATCAAATATGTAAACCCACTTGGTTGGGTACTTGAGTCAAAATGTGTAAACCCTCTTGGTTGGGTAGTTGAGTCAAATTGTGTAAACCCACTTGGTTGGGTATTTGAGTCTCATATGTAAATCCACTTGGTTGGATATTTGATGTAAGTATGATTCCTTGGTGATAGGAAGGTCATAGAGTCATGTAATTCATTGATAAATATGTTTGAAGATTCAGCATGAACTCAGGGGGAGCATGGTAACTTCAGTGCACATCAGATCTACAGCGCTCTTCTATATACATGAGGAGAAAACAACCTTGTGTTGGTTTTGATCCGTCCTTTGCCCTTGATGTCAAAGGGGGAGAGTGACATGGTGTTTGTATAGGGGATAATATCATTATGCTTAATGTATCTATCTGTTGTGGTGATCAAACACCATCGTGGTTGCCATAAAGTCCAAAGGGGGAGATTGTTGGCAATATGATGCAGAGTGTTGTCCTTGATGGCAACCCACTTGATGAAGATGATGGCAACCTACTTAATTAATTTGTTCTTGATGCTTGATGAGTTTATTAATGATGTAAATTTGATGTTCTACAAGTATCTCAGAAGTAACAGAGAAATAAATATCAGTAAGGGCCAGAACAATGATGAAAAGTGTGTGACACAAAGCATACGCGGGTTTGTTTAGGAGAAGTAGCGTATGCACGTGGACAAGTACGTGCCAAGTCATGTATGCTCAATTGCGCTCTAAAAGAATAAAACTAGGGGTTACTACCATGGTATTGACCCATTGTATTGAGCGTTGGATTGTCTATGTGATCCCGTCCAGGAATACCATCGGAAGTTGTGTGGTTTTGGCTCATGGTATTGTCAAAGGCTAGATCTATTTAAGGAGAAGAAATTCATTGTGCAATGGGTGTGCATGAGTCTGGGTTTGAATGGATACTTCACTCTGAAATATGTCTGAATGGAAAGGGTAACAGTTGAATGATAGATCTGAATTCATAATGCACCTATGAAGAGAATGATGAAGAAGGGTATCTAGATCTGAAATGTATTTGTATTTTCTAGATCTGTTTATGGATTGTTTAGATCTGAGATGAGGCGAACATGTTTCTGAAGTGAAGAGTAAAATCTGAGCTATGCATCTGTTCTGAAGAATTGTGCTACCCTAAAATGTCTGAAGATCTATACGCTAGTTTGTAACAGAGGATGCGCGTATATACCCAGGTTGTATGAATCGAAAGCACGTATGGGTTGTGAAATTAGTTCTGTAATATGTGTAGATGTATACGTGGGTTTATATGCATGAAAGCGCGTATATACGCTAGATTAGTGAAAGGAAAGCGCGTATGAAAACTAGGGTTTGCTGAAGTATATGGTATGAAATGTCTGATCTGTTTTTTTGTTTTACTACTATCTGACAATGATGTATTCATACAGATCTGGGTTGTTTGAATGATGATTATGCTGCTGGTTATATTGATTAAAGATCAAGTTGTAGATTGATTGCTTGATGATTCAATGAATGAAGTGATGGAGTTATAAGTTTCAGTTTGATGTATGGTTGTGCTTAAAAGTATGGAAAGGGTCCAGTATGAAAATATGATGAAATGTGGCCTGCAAGTGTTGTTCTATTGAAGTTGTTGGATCCAGTGTGAAAATTTATGAAACGTGGTCCAAGGTGGTGCTGAGGGTTGTAGCCTTCAGTCAGGGGGTTGTAGCTCCCTTCCAGGTGAGGCTGGTAAACGAGATCGGAGGGTTGTAGCTCCCTTCCAGGTGAGGCTGGTAAATGAGAGCAGGGGGTTGTAGCTCCCTTCCAGGAGAGGCTGGTAAACGAGAGCAGGGGGTTGTAGCTCCCTTCCAAGAGAGGCTGGTAAATGAGAGAAGGTTGTAGCCTTCTACAGGTGGGTGCTTGTGTGCTGGTATGAGTCTGCGCCAGTACAATGTTGTAACATGTTTTCTTTATATAATAAATATTGAAGACTGAGACGACGACAGCGGTGGTTTTCTCCCGACTTGGGTTTCCACCTTAAATCCTGGTGTTCATGTGTGATTCTTATGTGTGATGGTTTATTATGTTATTACTGGACATGCTTACTGTTAACTTAAAATCAGATGAATGAATGTTGCAAAGAACCAAGTTAAGAATTATCTGTATAATTAGATCTTTGTTCATACGCGAGTTTTATGAAGGATATCCGCGTGTATACGCTAGTTGGCTTCAGCAAAGTAGCGTATGGATTTTAAAGTAAGGAAAAGTAAAAATTTTTGAGTAAGTCCTAAATACTGATTCACGCCCCCCTCTATGTATTTTTCCCAACAATTGGTATCAGAGCAGGTCCTTCTGCAGAAGCTTGATCGCTTGAAGGAGATCCGTCACAATGGGAAGTCGTGAAGGGATAATTTCTATAAGGCCACCTCTATTCAATGGAAATAATCTGTTTTTCTGGAAGATACGAAAAAAAGCATATCTGCAAAGTCTTGGTGCAGAAGTATGGGCAATCGTGGAAGGAGGTTATCAGTATCCGGCAAGTATTTCTACATATGCAGCAGAAAGGAAGAAATATGAAATCAATGCCAAAGTAGTCAATGTCTTATTAGGAAGCATGTCTAAACCAGAATTTGCTAAAGTGATGTAGCTAAATTCAGCAAAAGAAATATGGGACAAAATCATTCTGAGCTATGAAGGAGATACAAAGGTAAGAAGTGCAAAACTCCAAACTCTCAGAATTTAATATGAAAATTTAAGGATGCATAGTGATGAGAGTATTGCCAGTTTCTTTTTACGTCTAGATGATATTGTAAATCATATGAGAAGTTTGGGTGAAACCATAACCGATACTACTCTGGTGGAAAAAGTCTTAAGATCTTTGACTTCAAATTTTGAGTCAAAAGTATCAGCTATTGAAGAAAGGCAAGATCTGCAAACTCTTACTATTGTTCAACTACATGGTATTCTGACTGCTTATGAAAATGAGACAAGGAGGTCCCCCTCAAATCAAAGAAGTTGCTTTTAAGGCGTGTGCAAAAGGAAAAGAAAAGGAAGTTGTCAAGGAATCAAGTTATATATCAGAAGAAGAAGAAGCAAATTTTGTAAGGAGACTCCAACCAGGTACTCGAAGATTCAAAGGTAAGCTACCCTTCAAGTGTTTTACTTGTGGGAGAGTTGGTCATTATGCTGCTAAATTTCCTTATGAAGAAAATCATGAAAAAGGGAAACAATTTGAAAAGAGAAAGAGTTATTATACAAATGAAGAGAATGATGAGGATGAAGAAGATTTTGACCAAGATCTACAAGTGCTCATGGCAAAGAAGCAAAAGAAGAAGGCTACTCAAGGAAAGGAAATACCTCAGAAAACATGTGCAGCAGAAAATGGAGAAGATGAAACAGGTATTGATTGTTGTTCTTGTGATTCACTTTCATGTGCATGCAATGGTGAAGATAGTGAAAGTAAGAGTATAAGTCTAGAAGCAAATCTCAAGATCAATGATGAAAGCAATGATTGGAATCAATTTCATAAGAAAGAATCTATCTACAAAGATATGATCTCTAGAATGAATGAACAGAAAGAAATATTGAATGGACAGATATACAAGTATCAAAATTTGTATGTTAATGCAACCAATCGAAGTGAAAGACTTGAAGCAGAAATCATCTCTCTCAAAGAAGATCTGGAAAAATCAAATAAGAAGAATGAAGAACCCCTACCAATTGAAAAGGAAGGACTTGAAGCAGAAATCATCTCTCTCAAAGAAGATCTGGAAAAATCAAATAAGAAGAATGAAGAATTGCTACAAACATGTGAAGAACAAGAAAATTGGTTGAAGGAAGAAATTTTAAAATTAAATGATCAAGTAGAAGAAGGAAAAAGGGTCGAAGAAAGCATGAAGAAGCAATGCCAAAATTTGGAGGTTGAGGTAAACATTCTCAAAGGTAAATTAGAAGAAAAGGATAAACTCTTGAGGTTTCATGATAGTACTAAGATTATGGACAATATTCTTAGTAATCAAAGGTCTCCTGCTATTAAACTTGGTCTTGGTTTTCATGAAACTGTTAAAGGAGAATCTAGTTCACAAGGAAGTGCTAAAGATTCAAAGGATGTCAATGCAAAACCTGAAGAGTTGAAAGAAACAAGAAGTCAACCGACAATCATGAACACTCAAAGGAAATCATTCAATAATGTTGAATGCTTTAAATGTAATAATTATGGGCATGTTGCAGCCAATTGCAGAAGCAGATTGTTTCAGTCACAAACAAACAGATTCTACACAGAAAGGTACTCTGGTTTCTTCAAGGGATATTGTTTTTCATGTAGCAAGTATGGTCATAAAGCAGCTGATTGCAATAGAAGGAAGAATAGAACAACACATTATGATCCTTATGCTTACTTTTCTGGTCACATAAGATTCTATACTTGTAACAAGTATGGACATGTAGAAAAATAATGCAGGATGAATAGATCTGAAAAATTGGAGAACTTCCAGCACACAATAAGAAAGTTCAAGCAAAGCTGGAAAAAGAAGGAGGACCGATCAGAAACGTAGGGAATATTGACCCTACTGCAGTCATCTGCTTCTAAAGCTTACTTCTCATAATGACTGCAGGGATGATGTGAGATAGATTATATGGATTAGTGATGTATCATCACGGGGGGAGCAATGTATGGTGATTCCCATGATTGTTTTGGTTATTCTGGTTATGTTTATTTCTGACAGAGCATCTGATGTGAAGAAGACAGGTACAGGTGGTACAAACT
>JAXQQM020066100.1:0-69356 GCA_034641835.2 Pinus albicaulis | reverse complement strand
AGGTTTAATGCATCAAGGGGTCAGAGGCTTATGAGGTATGAGTGTAGAGGTTAAGGGATTATGACTTCGGGGTTAAGGGATAGGGAATTTAGTGGTTTTTGGGTTAATGACTTATTGGTTGTGATAATGGGGCCCCTAATGCCCTTATCACCACTATTAGGGGTTCCCCTTTCAATTTCTCTTGTTACCTTCCCTTTAGGCCCCCTAGCCCCTATGACATTAGGTCTTAATCCCCCTTCTCATTCTCTAATGTGTGGATTATAGATCTTAGTAAACCATGCTTGGACATCCCACTTCTACCCATCCATGCTACATGTGTGTCCCCCAGTCTTGTTCAATACACCACAAAATACTCCCCCCACATTTTCGGTCATATCATTTAACTTATCCTCACATTATGGGTGAAATTGGTGTTTATATTGTAAAGTGAACAGAGAAAAAATATTACTTGTTTTTTCTATTGAGAAGATGTAGAAATTAATTGTCATGATTGGAATGTGCATGCATCAATCTAGATTGGCTTGTTTTTCGAGCTTAGACATGGATAATCATTTGGTCATACTCCATCCTATCGATGGAGTCTGATACCACAAAGGTATCAATGGGAAGTTTGAGAGATTCTTTTGAAAGCTTGTATGTTGTGGTATTTATCTCCTTCAGAATGTGTCTGAAAGATAGCTAGTCGAAAGAGTTGGGGGAATCTATGATATCATTTAGGATGGGGTGTAGGTAGATGTTTTCTCTCATGAATTATTGACCCAATTGATCATGATTTTTTAATCCCCCATGATCTACAGGGATTTGACTCTTTTGATGGATGCAATATCCAGAAGGGTACAAAGAGCAATGGAATCAACTCAGTTGTTGGAGCCTTAAATTTGGGTATATATTACTTTCTCATTATAATATTGGGAGAGGAAGAGTACCACACCCACTTTGCAGCTAGGTGGGATAACTTGTGCAACACCATTAAAGAAGTCACAAGGGCATCCAAGAGGGAGTGGAGGAATTACCAAAATCCATTATTTGTGTGGTTTAGGATGAACCTTTTCTTCCAAATGAGTGAAAAAAATGTGTTTTTGTTCCAATCCCACAAGATATTTCTGATTAGAATGCATGGGACACCTTTAGAATAATCTTCCATGATGTTGAGTAGCTATGTTTTGAAATTTTCTTTCAAGCTTAGATAGGACAACGAGCCTGTCATGTTTGATTTTGCAAGGGTGGTGGTGATGACCTACACTGTGTTGGGACAAGAGATAAATAAGTGTGAAGAAATATCAATATATGACTTGCATAAAGGATAGATGTTGGGGTGATTCGTAAACTATCATGGATATTTCTTGTGAACAAAATGTTTTATTGTTCCAATCCCACCGGATATTGTTGATTAGAATGCATGGGAAACCTTTTTAATAAATCTTCCATGATGTTGTGTAACTAATTTTTGAAATTTTCTTCCAAGCTTAGATAGGACCATGAGCCTATCATGTTCAATTTTGCAAGGGTGGTACTGGTGATGACCTGCACTGTGTTTGGACAAGAGATAAATAAGTGTGAAGAAATATCATCAGATGACTTTCATAAAGGATAGATGTTGGGGTGATTCATAAACTATCATGGATTTTTTATTTGGAACAATGGACGTCGGTACTCTATCTGTTGCTTTACTATTCTACATACTGCTATTTCACTTTCTTATAGATGCCTCGGGCATATTTGGATGCTTTCTCAGATTGTTGATAATCTCCATGTGGACCGTTACTGGGTTTTATATCATGTCCCTATATGTGACATGGGGCATTTTTCTATCATTGTTTGGGGTGGGACTTCCACTTTTCTGGATGGATATTTGGGTTCCAATCTTCAGATGTGAAAATGTAATGACTTCATGGACTGTTTTACTTCATATAATATATTCAAAACAACGTTTTTCCTCTTTTAAAGTTTCATTTTTTTTTTTAAATTGAACCTGCCATCGCTATACCGACGCCTTGTAAGCGTCGGAATTGCAACAGATTAGAAACGTCGGAAGAGAGACAGTATAAAACCGTCGGAAGGGTGACGTCCAAAACGTTGGACCACATTTCGTCGAAATTGTGATAGTTTACAACCGTTGGAAGGGCGACATCGAAAACATCGGACCACATTACGTCGGAATTGCGACAGTTCACAAACGTCGGAAGAGCAACGTTCAAAACGTCGGACCACATTTCGTCATAATTGTGACAATTTACAAACGTCAGAAGAGCGACGTTAAAAATTTCGGACCATATTTCGTCGGAAGTGTGACAGTTTAAAAAGGTCGGAAGTGCGACAGATTGGGAAACGTCGAAAGAGTGACGCTTTTTTGGAAGCGACGAAAAAAATGTCGATAGTGAAACACTTTTTAAGTGCGTCTGAACTATGACGGTATGGCAAACCAAGTTTTTCCTGCCCTCGAACTGTCGCTCTTGTGATGACTATGTGTCGGAATAGCGACAAATTAGCCGTCGGAAATTCCGCCAAATTTTCTAGTGCCTTTAAGAGTTGGAGAACTTTGTTGATTCTCGATGATCTTCCACCGCTTGAACCTTAAAATTTTCTCTTAAAGAAGATGTGATGGACGGTGGATGATATCCATAAAGTGCCATAAATGGGGTCATTTTTGCTGCAGTATGGAAGGAAGTGTTATACCACCATTCAGCGAGAGGTAACCACTTGACCCATTGTATTTGATTATCAGATACAAAACAACGAAGATATTCTTCCAAACATTTATTCACTATCTCAGTTTGACCATCGGACTGAGGATGATAAGATGAGCTATAAGCTAGTTGAGTACCCAAACAAGAAAATAATTTCGTCCAAAAATTTCCAGTAAAAATGGGATCTCTATCACTTACAATAATATTTGGGTTTCCATGTATCTTTTGAATTGTTTCCATAAATGTAGTAGCAACTGTACTTGCTTTAAATGGATGAGATACTGCACAAAAGTGTGCATACTTGGTACGTCTATCAACTACCACCATGATGACACTCTTTCCTTTGGACTTAGGTAAAACTCTGATAAAATCCATTGAAATCTCCTCCCAACGTTGACTTGGAATGGATAAAGGTTGTAGAAGACCCAGGGTTTTAATTGTCTCAACTTTATTTTTCTGGCAAACCAAACATTCCACCACAAACTTTTGAATATCAGATTTAAGGCCATCCCAAAAAAATTCTTTCTTCACCTTGTGGTAGGTTTTTAAAAATCCTGAGTGTCCTCCTAAAGGAGAAGTGTGAAATTCCAAGAGAATATTTTTTTTTAGTTGGGAATTATTGCAAATATATAAGAAATCTTTGTACCATAAGGAATCATTTTTCCAACTAAATGTATCAGATGTACTAGGATCTTGCTGCAACTTTTGAATGAGTGTCCACACTTCTTCGTCCTTCTTCCATTCATCCCTTGCTTCGGTTATCCAATCTGGTTGGATAATAGAAATGGAACAAAGAAATGCTTGCACCTCTTCATCCTTTCTTGAGAGTGCATCTGCAACAACATTTAGCTTCCCTTTTTTTAGACAATTTCAAAGTCATAACCCAACATCTTTGTGACCCATTTTTGCTGCTCTTCTGAAGATAGTCTTTGTTCCAAAAAGTGTTTAAGACTACCATGATCAATTTTTACCTTGAAGTGTCTTCCCATTAGGTAAGTTCTCCATTTCTTTAGTGCATGCAGTATTGCTAACATTTCCTTCTCATAAATAGGTTTCTGTAAATACTTTCCTTTGATCGGACGACTTTCAAAAGCAATGGGTCTTCCTTCCTGCATTAAAACTGCACCAATTCCATTTCCTGAGGCATCACATTCCACAATAAAGGTTTTTGTGAAGTCTGGTGTAGCTAAGACCGGTGCTAGGCACATTGCCTTTTTAAGATGTTCAAAGGCCTTAGTTGCTTCAGGAGTCCATGAAAATGCATCTTTCTTCAATAATGTTGTTAGAGGTGCTGCTATTCTCCCATAATTCTTAACAAACTTGCGATAATACCTTGTTAACTCGAGAAATCCTCGCAACTCATTTATGGTTGTGGGGAATTTCCATTCCTTAATGGCTTTAATTTTGCTAGGGTCTACTTTAACACCCTCGTGAGATACAATATGACCCAGATATTCCACCTCTTGTACTCCAAAGAAATATTTGGATGTTTTTGCATATAATTGTTTCTCCTGCAATAGTTTGAGCACCCTGTCAACATGTTCAACATGATCCTTCCAAGACCTGCTGTAGATTAGTATATCATCAAAAATACTAGCACAAATTTTCTAAGGAAGGGTTTGAAAATGGAATTCATCAACCCTTGAAATGTAGAAGGTGCATTGGTAAGGCTAAAAGGCATGACCAAAAATTCATAATGACCCTCATGAGTTTGAAATGTTGTTTTTGGAATATCTTCAGTCTTCATTCTAATTTGATGATATCCTGAACGAAGATCCAACTTGGTAAATAAATTGCTCCATGTAATTCATCCAATAATTCATCAATCACAGGAATGGGAAATTTATCTTTAATGGTGAGCTTATTGAGCTCCCTATAATCCGGACACATTCGCCATGATCCATCCTTCTTGTGTACCAATACTACCGGAGTAGAGAAAGAACTTTGACTAGGTTGAATTATACCCGCCTCTAACATTTCTGCAATCATACGTTCAATTTCACTCTTTTGGACGTAAGGATATCTATAAGGCCTGATGTTTGGAGGAACACTTCGTGGAATCAAATGAATAGCATGATCATGATCACGAATAGGTGGGAGTCCTTTGGGAGTTTCAAACACCTTGGAATGATTGTCCAAGACTTGTTGGAGATCTGCAGAAATAGATGATTTTGATGTCAGAACTTCTAGTGAGCATAATTGTGAAATTAAGCCTCGTTGTTCTTTCTTTAGAAGCTTTGTCATGACATTAGAGCTTAGTATCCTTCCTGGCTTCCCTTCAATACCCCGTAATTCGACTTCCTTTCCTTCTGAAAAAAATTTCAAGAAAAGTTCTTGAAAATTAAAAGCTACCATCCCCAAAGATTGTAACCATTGTACTCCTAGTACAACATCAGCACCTCCCATAGGAATGGAAAGCATTGGAATAGTCAATACATATTCCCTCATGGTTAGCTTGATATTATGGCATTTTCCAGAGCAATTTATAGTTCCTCCATTTGCAACCATCACTTGACATTCTGGTGCTGGGTATAGGAAACAATTCAATTCCTTGGCTACCTTACAATGAATAAAATTATGGGTACTACCTGAATCAATCAACACTATTACCTTCTTCTTCTTGATATGTCCTTCTATCTTGAGAGTTTGAGGAGTGGTAATTCCTGCCAATGCATTACATGATATGGTCGGACTCATTTCTTCTTCTTCTAGGGTTGCTTCCTGGTGTATATCCTCTTCTTTTGAAGTTTCTTGTTCATTTTCTTCCTCCTCTTCACAAACTATGTAAAATAATTTCTTCTCAGCACACTTATGACCTTTAGTGTATTTGCTATCACAACCGTAGCAAAGCCCTTTTGCTCTTTTTTCTTCCAATTGTTGTGGTTTCAACCTTGTAGGTTGTGGAAATCTAGGCATAGCAACACTTCCTTCTTTATAGAAGTGAGTGGTAAGCTTCCTTGTCGCCATAATTTTACATTCAATTTTTCTTGCCAACCTGAATGCCTTCTCCAATGAATCAGGTTCCAAAATGCGAACTTCATGTTGGATGTTATCCTTTAAAGTACCTATGAAGAGATCAATCCCGTGTTCCTTTGGAATATCAGTTACCCTTATATTCAATTTTTGGAAGTCCTCAATGTGCTGCCCCACTAAACCCTTTTGTTTGAGATTTATCAATTGGCTAAAGAAGTTGTTGCTCTTTGTATCCTCATAATGTGCTATCATTTCCTCCATAAAAATTGACCAAGTGACAATTTTTTTACGAGAGAAAAGCCATCGATACCATACAAATGTATTTTGTTCTAAATGTAAATTTGCAATGCATACCTTTTGTGTGTTTTGCACATTATGGAGATCAAAATATTGCTCCATCTGTAGTATCCATGTTACAGGATCCTTTCCATCAAACTTCCTCATATCCATTTTTGGAATATGGTGGTTCTTCCCTCCAACATTATATTTTATGAAATCACGATTAACATTTATTTTGTTCTCATCATGAGTTTCCTCTACTATCTTTTCACCATTAGGAAACATTTCTTGTATCAACTTTGTCAAACCTTCCATGTCTGCTTTTAGATCATTCTTCATGTTTTCCATTTTTTCATCGATCTTAGCTTCCATTTCATCCATCTTAGCTTCCATGCCAACTTCCATGCCATCCATCTTAGCTTCCATGCCATTCTTCAAACCATCCATCTTAGCTTCCACGCATGTATTCAATCCATCCATCTTAGCTTCCACGCCTTTCTTCAAACCATCCTTCTTAGCTTCCATGCCTTTCTTCAAAAAAAACTTCCATTTCATTTTTTGTTGCTCTTTACAGAGAGAAATTCTGTGCACTTTCTCTTGTAATTTTGATATGTCATGTAGCGCTTTCTTCCTCTTCATGAATACAAGAGAGCCCCTTCGAAGGCTTAATGGGTGTGCTGAGAAGATGATGGGTGTGCTGAATTATTTTAGGTGGCATTTTAGAACCCAATATCGATATCTATTCTTTAATTGGATTTTAGTGCTCCCCTTGGAATCAATTCAAACTGAATTTTTCACACAAGACTCATGCAACATGAAAAAAATAAAAAATAAAAAATAAAAAAAAAATAAAAATAAAAATAAAAATAAAAATACAAACCTTTTTCCATCTTTTGAGGAGCTTTATATTGAAACTGAATTATCTCTGTGATTTAGGATCTACAATATCGGAAATTTATCTCTAAAGTAGCCCTCTGAATCTTCTTTCGAATGCCACAGGTCTGACCTGATTTGGATTCTTCAAGACAAAGTTATGCCGAATCTCCCACGATGACCTAATTATGGATTGGTTCAGTAGAGCGAACTTGTACGACTTGCCACATGTCACTGTTTCCTCATTCGGCTATAAAATTGATACACAAGAAACTACAGTCCATGTACATGCAACCGCTTTTGCAGAATTCCAATCCAACATTCAGAGAGAGAGTTATGACGATTTTCCCACGGTCGCCTCTTTGAGATGAAATTTGGGAGCCTGAAACAATCATAACTTCTACAGATCATATCTCCAAAAATATTTCGAACCAAGATCTGAACTTTTTACAGGAGTTCCCTCAGGATTTCGGCTTCGCTCTGTGAAAATTTCAGCTTCTGAAATGTTTTATACGAAAATTTATAGCACGAATTCCACGATGACCTGTTTTAGTTGAAATTCAGGAGCCTGAAAAAACCCTGACTTCCACAGATCATATCTCCTAAAATATTGCGAACCAAGATCTGAACTTTTTACACAACGTTCCTCAGGATTTTAGCTTCGCACTGTAAATTTTTTAGCTTCTTAACCTTTGTAGAAAAAAAAATTATAGCGAAAATGCCACGATGACCTGTTTGGAGCAGCGAAACCTTAGAATCCAAAGCTCTGATACCAAATGTTATGAAAATAGCTCCAAAAAAAGAAGAAAAGAGAGATCAACGCTTTAGAAGTAGCCACTTTGAGCGGGAAACCTCCAATACATTACATAAATGAACAATTCTTGGATGATACAAATAACAAAACCCCTTTCTATATATAGGAGTCCATGGGGTCACAATATAATCCTAGTTGACCTAACAATAATAATGTAAGGGCGCAATAATAACAATATTAGGGTTACAGGGGTACAAAAATAACAATAATGGGGTTACACTAACAATAATAAGGGACTATACTAGTAATATAGGGACCTAACAAAATGAAGCTCATTTTTTGTAACTATTCATAAGTTATACTTGTAATTTTTTGACTCTGACATTTTATGAGAAGAAATAAATATTCAATTGTGGTTGTTATATGTATAATATTTGTATAATGTGATTTTCACTTCATTTTTATGTGAATCATTTAAGTTTTGAAAAAAACTATAATTATTATTAACTTTTCACATAAAATTAACAAAATTTGCTAATTTTTATACTTTTTTTGTTACTTTTTTCCTATAAAAATGGTTTTTTGACTTGTCAGTTTTAGAAAAAAAGACACAAAATGTGTATATTTTTAGTTATTTCTATATTGAAAATGTGTTTTTTATGTAAATTGTTAAAAATTCTTGCTTTTTTAGTGGTAATTATTTCATGTGCAATGAAATATTATTTAACAATATATAATTAGATAGAAGATTGACAATTTAAATTTTTACCTTTTTTGTTTTTTTTACAATGCAAAAAATCAAATATCTCACTAAAAAAAATAAAAGAAAAAAAAGAAAACAAATAGCTGAAAAACACTTAAACAAAACATGTAAGTGAAAATAATTATTAGCATTTAATAGATTAGAAAATTTAAGTAAAAAATAAGTCTTCTAAAAAAAGGGGATGATGTTGGAATCAACACTTTTCAAAATCAACATAAAACACTAACATTTTAAAAATAATTTCTATACTTGGTACATAAGAAAATTTAATGTGTAAAAAACATGTTAAAAAAAAATTAAGAGTATTTTGAATCAGCACTTTTCAAAATTGAACCATTTTTTGCTACCTAAAAAAAGCGGGTACTCGTTTCCATTCCTGTTTCAAAGTTTACATTGTTTCATGTAAATCATCCTCCTTTGCATGCTTTAACAAGTATTAAACAAGGGTTTCAGTGGGGATTCAAACAGTAGAAAGCCTTCGACACACTGAAAAAAAAGATAAGTACTGCACCAGTATTGCCATTGCCAGATTTGTAGCAGCCATTCGAGATATAAATAGATGCAAGTAACTCTGCCATGGGAGATGTGTTGCTCCAACACAAAATACCTATATGATTTCATTTTGAAACTTTTACTTCAGCAGTAGCTAACTATCCTACATACGATAAATAATTATATGCACTAGTTCAAAGCGTAAAGAAGTGGAAACACTATTTTCTTGGTAAAGAAACCTTTATTTCACACAGATCATCAACCACTACAATATTTACATTCACAAACTAAGTTGTAAAAATCAAGGCATTATTGTTGGATGGGTTTTCTACAGCAATTTCATTTAGTAGTTAGATATAAGAAAGGCGTACATAATAAAGTTGCTAATTTATTATCAAGACCAGTCATCAATGCATCAACAATTCTTAAGCACAATGTAGTATCACATGAAGGATATATTGAACAATATGCTAATGATGCGACTTTAAGGAAATTTATGCAACTTTAAAAAATGGAAAGAAAAGGGAAGCATTTGATTATCATATCCATGAAAAAAATTTATATGATCTTGGAAAATCGTGCATTCTAATGAATAAATGAGTCATGCCATAAGAGAAGCACATACTTCTCTAATTGCAAGACATTTTGGCGTCAACAAGACATTTGCACATCTTCAAAGATTTTATTATTTGCCAAGAATGATTGATATTGTATCAAAATATGTAAAGGGATGTTCTATGTGTGCTATTATCAAACCTAGTAATAGAAAGTTTGGATTGTATACTCCATTACCTATTTCATCTAGTCCATGGGAAATAATTTCAATGGACTTTGTAGGAGGATTACCTATGTCTAGAAAAAGTCATGACTACTTGTATGTAGTAGTGGATAGGTTTAGTAAAATGTGTATTTTAATACCATGAGCTAAACATGTCACAACTGAACAAACAACTAAGTTGTTCTTTGAAAATGTATGGGTTCATTTTCAATTGCCCACATCAATTGTATCTGATCGGGACACCATATTTGTTGGTCAGTTTTGATCAAGTTTGTGGGAATTCATGGACACAAAATTGAAGAAGAGTACAACAGTTCATTCGCAGACAAGAGGACGGACAAAGGTAGTCAACAAAACAATGCTTCAATTGCTTCAAGGATAAAGCAACAAGCATCCAAAACTTTGGGACGAACATCTACCTAACATACAACATGCACACAATCAAGAAAATCACTTTTCTACTCAGTGGTCTCCTTTAGAGACTTGTTTTGGGTATTTAGCTAAGTCTCCTTTGGAATTTATTTTTGGAAAATATGTTGTAACAAATGGGTGAAGTGGGAAGGAAAAAGCTAGTCACTTCATCGAGCATATTCAGTTGATACAACAAGAAATTCAAGAAAAACTCAAGAAAATTCAGGCACAATACAAAGCAAGACATGACCAGCACAGGGTGGATCATAAATTCAAGGTGGGTGAGAAGGTTTGATTACACATCAGCAAGGAAAGAATTCAAGGTGAAGGTAAAAAGTTGAAACCAATCAGATATGGTCCTTTCAAAATCTTGGAAAAGATTGGTAATAACGGTTTTCATTTAGAGTTTCCACCTTAAATGAAATTTTATTCCATCGTAAATGTGGAAATTTTGCGCCTTTATGAGCCTTCTATGATCGATGATGAAAAATAATGAATTCAAGTACCATCCATAGAATATTTTGCTCCATAATACATGAATGAACTTCAAGAGGATGTAATTTTGGACAAAAGGGTCAGAACTTCAAGACACAGAGATGTGGAATACCTGTGCATTAGAACAAAAGGAAAAAATTCCAACAAGGATTGATGGACAGAAACAGGGAGAGTGAAGGAATTATATTCTCACTTGTTTTCAAAATAAAACCAACTTTTTGTGGTCCAAAATCTTCTCGAATGGGAAGGAGTGATCTAGGTGGATCAAAGAAAACACTCATCTTCAAAAGGCTTCAAATGTGTCAGCACATGGTTCCATGTTGAAGTTATCGATGATACACACCCAACACCATGAACAACATGTCAAATGGACATCGCATGCGAATTCTATGCTTCGTTGAAGTTTGTCTAGCTTTTGCAAAAAACGCGGATGGTGCCACATAGCACCATGAGTTTGCAGTGACTGGGTGCACACAGTGGACAACATGGCCAATCCGAAGCTGCCATGTGGTAGCTTGGATTGATACCATATGTCTCAAATTATTAAAAAAAAAGGCTTCGAGGGAATCGAACCCTTGACCTCCAAATCTGGCAACGTTTTCATAAAATTCGGCTAAACCACGAATTCCAGTGGGAATTTCATGTTAAGAAGCTGGATTCAATCATATTTATTGTTACAATAAGTTGGTTTGTAAAATTATATGGGGGACAGAGCCCCCCATAGTTGGTGGCTCCGCCACTCCTACCACCATACATATCATATGCATTAAACGACGCGTGGAGGATAAGATTTATACGCGGGGTGATAAGGTTTAAAAACCTTAAAATATATAATATATCACATATACATGAGAGATAGCACATGATACACACCACCAATCAGGGTTGAGGGGAGTTGAAACTCCGACCTCCCTTCCCCCACTTAATCTATTTAACCACTGCGCCAAGTGCAATTTTGTATAAGGAGAACGAAATTTTATTATTGGAGTTGTAGGAAATAGGAGCGCCAACTAAATTTAGCATACCTCCACTACAGATAGTGGAATTGCTCCAATTTGGTGGATTTTCTCAAATTTGGCAGAACTGCAGGTGGATATTGACTTTTGGGAGGTCCAGAGGTCACCTGGTCCAAATATGGTCAAATTTATACTCAAATCTCATGATTTTTCGTGTTGATTTCGATTCTGCAGTCCTTTTCTACATCTGAACCTCTAATTTTGAGTTCATTGCTATAAGTGCACATTTGAAGCCTAATAAGAGTGGTTTGTTGATTGAGAAGCGACCCGAAGAGGTAGTTAGGGAGGTTCTGGTGAAATTCGTAATCAAATACTATGTTGTTTGTTTAATTTTGCTCAGATTTGGCTTTATGTTCTTTTATTTATGTTAATTCACAATCTTATCGATCCGTTGCACAAATTAACATAAATGGAATTTTTAAATATGTCTGTAAAACTTTTTTGACAAATTGATCATTCTAAGGATCACATGACTGGATTTTATAATGATTAAAACATGGGTCGTTTCCATACCGCTACATCAAGAGATATAAATGACATCCATAACCATAAACAATGATTTCAACAATGAAATTATTTTTGTATCATAACCATGATACTCATTAGAAATCATCATGCTCCAAATGGGCATCTACAACATTATCATCTAATAGAAACAACATAAAAAGACATAATAGAAATGAACATCCTCATCATCATCAACAAGTAATATATCATCGGGAAGATAAGACGATGTAACATCAGTCTCTTGAATATCAATATGAGGCCAAATATACAGTGTATCCAAGTAGTACTTGTTATCACTCCCCCCGTTTCCCAAGGCTGAGAATGGAACTGAAGGAAGTAACCACAAGCCAACCTTTAGGTCAAGTAGCTAGCCCTACCAAAACCAGAGAGGGCTCTCTCAATGTCACTTTACAACCAATGAGATGATTGGATATATAATGATCTTAGGCTAGTTATGATGCTCAATAGATTAGGGTTTTGTTTGTTTGAAGTTTTGCTGGATAGGAATGACAATAAAGGAACTAGGTCTAGGGTTTAGGTCTGATTTTAAAGGTTAAGTTACAGAAACAAGGATGAGGCTAGGTAGGTAAACTTAGGAGCATACTTAATTTGTCATTATATAGGGTTTGAAAAGAGAGAGTAATAATGAGCACGTTAAATGAATTTATTCATCAGAAGAGTAGACACATCCATGAAAATCTTATAAAACAGAGCATAGAAAGCAATGATTTCTATTCATGGACTCATAAGGTTAACTTTCAGAAGCATACATGTGATGAAAATATAACATAAAAATTAATTTTATGAAGTAACGGAGAATAAACAATGCTCAAAAGCATACCACTCGAGTCCCAAGATTATAGCTGCAACATTATTTGATTTCACTGAAAAAGGAGTTTGTATAATATCTCCACTGCAAATAACAACTATCCAACCCTTAAAATTACTTGAGTTGGGCTAAATATAGAAAATAGAAGTCATGAGACCTCATTGGGTCGAAATATGATCCAAAACACATCATAAATTATTGTTTGAGTCATTACCTAGAATCTAGGGAAGTTAGAAACCACCTCCTCAAATTTAGCTAATAACTAGGAGTTCATGTCTCTTGGATTAATTACATCATTCCTCCATAAAGAGAGGCAAAAACAAACTCTCCTACCAAAAATAAACCTCATGGGACAACTAAACCTCAAATTTTGGATTTTTTCTGACTTGAAAACTATCCAAGGGAATCCAATGACAAAAGCGTCGGGCCTCCCAGTAGAAGCGTCGTGCCTCTTGACATAAGCGTCCTTCCACTTTGGAGCTAATTTTGATTGAATTTTAAGTGCCTATTTGCAAATATGAGAGTTAGGTTAGGTAGCCCTGTGTGTCTTATTTCCATTGCACCCTCAAAACTGATAAAATAACCACTAGAAGGCCTTTAAAATTTGATTCTCCCAACCTCACTCCAGAAGCGTCGTGTAGAGGCAAAATAGGTGGCAGAAGCATGAAAAAAATGATGTTTTTTGCATTTTTCTTCAAAATGGGAGGATGAAAAGCCAACCTGAGGTCATATATGTGATGTAGAGGTAAAAAGGCATCCAACCATATAAATTTTCCTTCATTTAGATGCCCTGAGAAAATTGTCGCGACGCTGTGCGACACTTCTGCAAAAACCAAATTTTCTGATTTTCAAAAAAATCATCAAAAATGAAAAAAATGCTCAGAAAACTCCAAAATTTATTTCATGGCATCCTGGGATGATGGGCTAAAAAACTGAGGCCTCAGTAATCAAGTCTAAGTTATCCTTCTTCTTAAGCTTCATTTGGGTTTCCTTAAGTTTTTCACCCTCACCTTGGTGATTTGGTTCCTTGTGAAATAGTGCCTCGCCATATGCCTCTAGAGATTGTTACCTCTCTCTGCCTTGTTCAACGACTTCTCAATATGAATTTTTACCCTATCAAGCCACAACTCTTTTTCTTGGTCAATTTCGATAGCTATCAACTCATCAAAGATTAACTGAGTTGATGGTGGAGATGGCTCTATTTCTTGCTCTTTTTCTTAGTTAACCCTCTTTTTCTTGGCCTCCTAGACTTTTCTTCAACCTATGTATATTATAGCTTCTCAAAATTATTAATTCCTTGCCTTTACTCTTTTCTTCCTCAATACTAGCCTTTGGTTTGCTTTGGAGGAGTTGTTTTACCTTCAACTACATATTCTCTTGTTGTAGGAAGGTAATCAAGAAGTTTACCTTTGAGAGGATGTCCCTCAACTCTACTATCTCTACGTATTTTTCCTTTATGATCTCCTCAGTTGTCTTTTCCTTTACCTACTCTGCCATGTCAATCCCCATGGGTGATTTTTCTTCATTCTGATGAAATGGTGACTCATCCTCATGCATGAGTGACTCATTATCATGACTAGGTGGTTGTTCTACTGTTTGTCTTTGTTCAGCTTGTGGTATCAGGTGCAACTACACCTTTGATGGTATTACGAGAAAAAAACATCCTCTTGCCTTTCTCATAGGTTTGAGTGATCTCAACCCTCTCAACCCTAGGTGCCTTTGATATCTCTTCTTTCCTACTTGAAGATCCAATCTCCTTTTTTTGTGTTAGTGCTAATGGTGTGCTATGGATGATGGGTGGGCTAAAAATAGGTGCTGATGCAACTTTATCCATGAAATTTTCCAATGACATATTGATTGCTAAAAGATGCTACAAAACAATAAGCTTGATCAAGCCATGGTGGAACAAACTAGGATGATGATCTCTACCTTTGATCTGTACCTTTTTAGTCATCTTGAACAAAATTTTGAACAAATAGTTAGGCAAATTGAGTGCCTGAGTAGCAGTGAAGTGCATCAACAACATGACGTGGTACTGGTACATCCTTAAAAATATCATTTCACATGTAAAATATTTCATAATTAACTTCATCAAAGGGTAATATTTATCAATTAAATTGCTGAAAGGGAAGATATGCTCAGGAGCATATTTGCAATGAGGTTTCAAGAACATTTTGTAGTTTTAAAGGTCAAATTCCATCCCTTTGAACCAGACTTCTCCATGGTTTGAGATACCTGTTGCTGAAGCAATGACATATGATGATATGGTAAACTCAATGCCTGCTATGACATCCTTTTCTTTCCTGGAGCTAATAGAAAAAAGGCTTCTCAATTGAGGATGACAACCTACTTCCTTGATCCTTTCACAAAACCTCAAACAACCATTGTTTTCAAAACATCTCTTGGAAAAAGGAGAGGCATTGATTTATTGCAAGCTAGATGGTTCAAACCTGGAGCTGTGGCCTCCCTTATGAATCTTCTTTTCTCCCTCCATGGTTTTTTTCAACAAAGATGAAACCCTCTCTAGATGAAATGGGTAGGGGAGGTGTAGAATTAGGAAAACATGAGATAATGGTAGGGTGATTTTAGGGATAGAAATGGGGTGGAAGGAAGATGGGGAAAAATCCCTAAAAAATTGAGAAGGTAGGGTGATGAGTTGGCTTTACACTGCAAGTGAAATTTCTAGAAATGGGCATGATGAAGGTGCCCAAAAGGTCAAAACACAGGGATTTCCTAGTTTTCCTACAAAATTGTAGTGAAAGCTAGGGTTTTGATGAAAATGATGGCAAAGAAGGCTCTAAGTGATAAGAAGTGTTAGGGTATGGTGTATGAATGTTTTATGAAGGTTATAGATGGTTATATTAGGGTTTTATCAGCTGAAACAAACAAAATATGAGAAACAGCAAAAATGTAGTGGAGGTAACCTAATGAAGAAAACCACTCATTTCCTGATGATTTTTTACTTCAGAGAGGTATGGAGGATGATCACTTACTATTTAGGAGGTGTATTAACCTTTGTGCAATGTTTTTTAACCTTGGAGAAGTGATTTGAAGCTCACATGCCAAAATCATAACACTTTCCAGAAATGTAGCGCAACACCTGCGCAGCACCTCCAGAAGCATAGTGTAACACCTTCAGAAGCGTAGTAGGAGCAACTTTGACACAAATTTATTGTTTTTATTCAAATCCTTGGCATTTTTGGAGTATTATTGTGAGAATATAGGAGCTCTATCGAAAATAAAAGGATAAAATGAGTTGAAGAAGTCTATTTTTTCCCTTTTATAACATCATAAAATTGCTTTTTTGTCTTCTAGTGAAATCACAAGCTCTTTTGAAGATTTTTTTTTTTTTTTTTGAAAAAATTTAATTAAGAAACACACTTTATTTGAGGAAATAAAAAGTGCCTTCATTTATTTTCATATTTTTTTTAACTTCCTATGCAAATGAATTGTATGGTGAAAATGAAGTTTTGTTCGCCCTCTTTCATGACATAAGTGACTCTTATGGCGGCGAAAAAAATGAGACCTAGACTCTGACCTAAATGAAGGTGTGGTGAATGACCTCAGACTCTAGATGATTGATGGATGACATGACCTCTGAAATGATGATGATCATGAATGGAGTGAAGGGAGTAGCATTTCAGACCTATACATATTCAGTGAACAAAAGTTTATTTGAAAATTGACTTAAAACATTAAATTTTGACCTAGGACCACTACTAAGTAAATCTGAAAGAGTACATTTTATCACTGAACATTTGTACACTAACAATACCAAGAAATTGTGGCAGCATCATAAGTTTGTGCAATAAGGATATGTTAGCAACTCATCTCGTTGACTTCATGCCATCAAGGTCATCATACTCTTTCCAAAAATAGCTAGAGCCACAATCCTCAAGCAACAAACGCATATCAATCTTAGGAAGCATATACAACATCACACTATCTCAATGCATCAACAACATATGTGGAAATAAAGAGAACCTTCAACATCAACAATGACCATATCATACATATCCTCATTGCATCACTATTTATACAACAAAAACAATAACTTCATTATATGAAATCAGGGTATCATTGATAACCCATGTTATAGTGACAACAACATATACATTTTCTAACAATGAGCAAATAAATAAGACCGATGACAACAATAGTAACCATGAACTCGTCGTAGACAACATCCTGTTATAAGGAGTGCTCAAGATATCATAATGCTAACAATGAATAATTAGAAGCATATAAGATGCTCCCCATGAACCTATCCAAATATTCATCATCAAATCTGATTAAGATCCATAACCATAACCTGCATTATATCCTTCATACCAACAACAAAGAGACAGATCAACAACAGTAATAAAAATATGCAACAATTCATAAATCATCATTAACCAATACTCTTGCATTCATTCCTAAGCAGCATATGAAAATCCTCAACAATGTATAACAAGCCGCATGTTAGAACCATAATGCTAATAATGAACTGATGGAAGCATATGAGAAGCACTCCCTGAATTTGTGGCATTCCTTTACTAGCACAAAAAAACATACATGACTTTCTAAGTAAAAAAATGCGTATACACGCGACTGCTATTCATAAGAACCATGTATAAAATGTAAAATACTGATTTTTAATAACCTTAAATCATCCTTAACATGTCATGTATGTTCATGGTCACAATCACTTCATCAAATGCAGCATTAGTAATCAAAATAATATAGAAACATATGGAATCATCATCAAGATATTAAATCATTCTTAACATGTCATGTATGTTCATGGTCACAATCACTTCATCAGATGTAGCATTAGTAATCAAAATAATATAGAAACATATGGAATCATCATCAAGATATTAAATCATCCTTAATATGTCATGTATGTTCATGGTCACAATCACTTCATCAGATGCAGCATTAGTAATCAAAATAATATAGAAACATATGGAATCATCATCAAGATACACATGCATTGCTCCCCCTGAGATTATACACCACTGATCCTGTGGACCTGATATTCATCATCTACTTTCCATGCGGCTATGTACCTCATATTTACTTCTGCAATCCTTGTTATAAGTATGCATTAAGTCCAACATATTGCAACATGGGATTTCTTCCCTACGTCTTTGGCTCTTATTCCTTCTTATTCCAAATATATTTTCAATTTCCGATCATGTGTTCAATATTGCGTTGTTTAAACCATCTCGTGTAGCCAAAGGCTTGTGTGCTTCTATTCCACCTGATTGAATTGTAGTTAGTGGCCTTATTCCCAAATGAGTTACAAGTGAAACAATATCCATAAAATTATATTTTATACCTAGGAACTGATCTTGAAGGAATTGACACGATTTTCTTTGATATTGAAGATTTCATATCTGTTGAGTGACTTGATTCATTCTTTTGTGGGTCCTTATCATCTTGTGGATCTGAAACCTTATGGTTGTATCCAATGCCAATCTTGATTAAAGGAGAGCGTTGTTCATTAATAATATTTTCTAGTGATTCTAATGCCTTTACCCATTTGTTTGTTTTCTCAGAATCTTCCCTTAGAGTCACAAATTTTGTTTCTAAATTTTCAAAATGCCTTTCCTTTTCTTGAAGTTTTTTTGATAAGTATTATATTCTTCTATTGGTTGATTCTAATTGAGAATTTAGCAAGTTCATTTCTTTGAAAATACTAATTTCTTTTGTTTCCAGATCTTTGTTTTCAGTCCTAAGTCGATCGATTTTCTTTCAATGCTTTCATTAAATTAAATTCTTTACAACTATTTGATTCACTAGTTGATTAATCTTCAAGAGCCATAAGTATTTTGTAACTAGTGTTAGAATATTAATTTGAGTCTTCCTGATCAACAAATGTGCTTTGACTATATTCATTAGAAAAAAACAATTCTTGGTAGAAAACTTCTTTTTGAAAATTTTCTTATCAACATCATTTTCCTTTTCTTTCTTGTTATAATTTTCTTTATATGGACATTTGAATGCATAGTGATATACTCTACCATAATAAAAACACTTAAAGGGAATATTACCCTTGAATTTACCAGATCCCACTTGCATCATTCTCACAAAATTTGCTTCTTCGTCATTTGAAATATAGCTTGTACCTTTAAGCTTTTATTTTTCTTTCCCTTTGTATGTGACTTTAAATTTTTCTTCTGTAAAACCTAATGTATCCTATTTTCTCATCTCATAAGTTTTCAAAAACCCATGAAGTCGTTAAAGGGTAAGAATCTTCAACTCTTGCATTTCTTCAATGACAGAGACTTTGGCATCGAACCTTGGAGTTATAGATCTCAAAATATTTTTAATAAAAATAGAATCCTAGAGCTTGCCACCAAGACCCTTCATCGTGTTAACAATTTCATCTAATCAAAGGAAAAATTTTGCAATGCTCTCATCATCATTCATTTTATGAGATTCATATTGTATTATGTATGACTGAAGTTTGGGGCATTTTTTACCTTAGTGTCATCTTCATAGCTTTGGACAAGCTTGTCCCATATTTCTTTAGCAATGTTCAGCTGCATGAATTTCACAAACTCAGATTATACTAATCCTCCCAAGATAATATTTACTACCTTTACATTATTCTCATACTCCTTATTTCCTGCAGTATCTATGGGAATGGAGTTTGGGTATTGATATCCTCATTCAACAATTCCTAGTGACAACAAGTAGTATCTCATCCTGACCTTCCAAAACATAAAGTTAGTTCCATTAAACTAAGGTGGCTTTGAATAAAAAACTCCTTCCATCTTGATTCTCCCTTTAGATCTCCATTTAAGCGATCAAGCTTCTTCTGAGGGACCCGCTCTAATACCAATTTTAGGAGGAAAACAGAGGGTGGGTAAGGTGGGGATTGCATCAATATTTTCAATTCACTTTAACTTTAAATTTCAAATTTTGATTCTATATGCTATTGTTATTCAGTAAACCCATTTGTGTACGCGCCTTTAGTGTAATAAAACCACGTATATACATATTACTAAATTTTCATAATTTCCATAATATGTTAACTTGAACCAATGCATTATTGATTCATTAGAAATTTATTCTTCATTAATCATGAGAAATAAAGAGCATATAAATCACAACACATAAACAACACATCAACACATGAAGGCACCAATATTTATATGGAAACCCAATGTAGGAGAAAACCACCATTTTTGTCGTCTTTGTCTTCTTCTCTTATTATAATGAAAAGTCATTACATCATGATATTGTACTAGAAAAATCTCTTTCCAATATGCAGGAACCCACTTGTAGAAGGATACAACATCAACTCGTTCTCCAACACCCACTGGAAGGGAGCTAAAATCCCTTAATCTCATTTAGTAGTTCCTACCGGAAGGGATGATCTGAAAATGGTCTGGATAACTTGTATGTATTTCAATAACCTACTACTTAGTTTAAATTAAAATGATCTAGCTTGTACTTGACAATTTTGCGAAATTATTTACTTGAAAGTGGTGTATGAATTTTTACTGTTTATGTGTCTTAAGTTCATTTGTTCTTTCTGTAATTTAACATGTATGACAACAACATAATGTAGCAAATAATCATTCCAACACAACATCAATTTTAATCTAGGAGTTCACTATAAATCTCGTGGGCTACGTCTCCTTTGAGCTTTGTCATCATGACTCAGCTCTTTTGGATTATGGTAAGTTTTTTACAAAGCAAATACTTAATTCCAATGAATACAAAAATGATCCAAAGGACTGAAAATACCATGAATATCCCTCATTATCGTGGATATTGGTGGCCACCCACATATTCCATTTGAGTCCCCACCATCAATTCTTCCAGTTTTTAAGTTATAGCACAAATTACTTTTTTTGGCAGTTTTTCAGGGCCTGAACTTCTGGAGCCGTTTTGAGACCCTAAACGACGTTTTTGGGCATCGCGCTCTAACGTGGCCTGGCTTTTCTCAGTCCACATTCATGGCGGTGTTGTAGTGTTAGGATAGAGCTTTCTAATGATGTATCATGTGCGTCAAACGGAGATAGTATGCCAAAGTTACGTCCCTGGGAAGTTGAAACACCAATTTACCCAAACGGGGCCCATAGTTTTGGCGCTTCATCTCCTAGGGTTAGATTTTTGGATGTTTAGGATTCTCTATTGTTTCTCAATAATAAATAGGCCCTCGAGCCTCATTGTAACTCAGTTCAGAGGCCTGTAGCCGCCACATCTCTTCTCAGAGATAGCTACCAGCGCCCTAGCTAGTTTTATTTCCATTCTGTCTGTAAGCAAATTTCAGTTCTTTGATATTAATGAAATAAAGTGTTATTTCCGCCGCATCTCTGTATTTATGGTTATATGTTTATTCTGTTGCGTTCCTGCATAAATCCGGATCAGTGGTATCAGAGCGGTCTGCTTTTTCTCGATCCTTCTTTGCATGTCCCCAACGAGGTTAGGGTATAAGGAGCTAGGGCTTGATCTGGTGGAACCTTTGCAAGATCAGCCTCGCAAACCTCGACGGACGCCCATGGGGGACGAAAAGAAAGATGAGGGAGCAGGAGATCCTATCAAAATATTGCTCGAGGAGGCCCTCGAAAAACAAAGGAACGCGATGATTGATAGCTTTGCTCAGATCCTTCAACGGCTGCCCACCGGCGGCGCATCTGCATCCAGTAGCCACTCTGGAGTTGTGACTCCCTTTAAGGTACAAGTAAATTTTGACATTCCCATATTTGAGGGTCAAATAGACGTAGATGTCGTAGATATATGGTTGAATCTATTAGAAGGATATTTCTCTGTTCATGACTTTTCAGACCGGGAGAAGATTATTTTTGCACTCCTCAAAGCTACCCCCCATGTTAAGGACTGGTGGGAAACCTACTGTGAGAACAAGGACCAGACAGAACCCTCTCTGTTCTCGGCCGTACCAACTTGGAATTCTTTCCGAGACGCCGTCAAGGAACAGTACTATCCCGTGGGGAGCTATGAGGACAAGCACATACAATGGACCACGCTGCGACAACAAAGGGATCAAGATGTGCACGAGCTGACGAATCTGTTCCATACCCTGCGCACAAAGTTGGGTATCAAAGATTCAGAGAAACATTTGGTGCTAAAGTATCGCAGCTATCTGCACAGATACATTCAGGAGGAAATGGAGTTCCTCGACATATCCTCGCTTGGTACGGCATACCGGTATGCTGCCAAGATTGAGCAGAAATTCAAACAGAAGAAGCGAGACTTTGGATCTGTGAATCAAAAGCAAGGAAAAGGTGCTTCCAAACCGCAGAACAAAGGACGGAGCATGGCGGCTAAAGACAACCCGTCAAAGCCACAAGAAAAGAACAACACCGTAAAGCCAAAGAAGGACACGGGAAAGTGGTGTGAGTTCCATAAGAGCTCCACTCACAACACAAGTGAGTGTCGGGCCAAGCAGTCGCTAGTGGCCAAGATGAGGGCTTCTGAGTCAGATGCATGCTCTGACTCCAAATCAGAACCTGAAAAGGCGAATGAAAAAGGGAAACAGATTATTGATGCGGAGCCCAACGCCACTGTTGCCACTGCAAAGATCCAAAAGGAGGAACCGGAAGATCTAGAGGAGGAGGAACGTCTCTTCCACTCCCAGATGTGGGTAAAGGGCTCCCCGTTACAGTTCATTGTCGACAATGGGAGCCAAAAGAACCTCATTTCAGCAGACACCGTGAAGCGGTTGGGCTTGCCGACCACAGCTCACCCACATCCATACACCATCGGGTGGCTTCACCAAGGACGAGATCTCCGCGTCAGCCAGCAGTGTCGCCTTCCCTATAGCATCAAGCCCTTCACGGATGATGTATTATGTGATGTTGCTCCTATTGATGTTTCTGATGTATTATTAGGACAACCATACTTGTGGAAGCGTCATGCTGTGTATGAGTCTCGACCTCGTGCTGTTATTATTACTTTGGGAAATAGGTTGTACAGGATACCAGAGGTACCACCTCCTACGGCTATCTCTTTGGTTACTGCAAAACAATGCAGTAAGCTCATTTCCCAAACCAGGAAATTCGTTTTCCTGATGATCCGCCCCCAGGGCAAGAAGAAGACCGTGGCCACGACCTCCAGACAGGGCCCCTCTGCACGACAACAACAAATGGATAAGGTCGTGGAGGAGTACGGGGACATCTTCACCTCACCCACAGGGGTTCCTCTGCACTGCCAGGTCAAGCACCCGATTGATCTGACCCCAGGTGCACCGCTACCCAATGGACCGATCTATCGACGCTCTGTTCTGGAAAATGATGAAATCAAGAGGCAGATTCAGGAGCTGTTGCAGAAAGGTCACATCAGACCAAGTTCATCGCCCCGTGGGAGCCCGATCGTGTTGGTACAGAAGAAGGATGGGACGTGGAGACTCTGTATTGACTATCGGGCGCTGAACAAGATCACCGTCCGAAGTTATGGTCCAATAATGAGGGAGTTATGGCCGAAACAAGATTTGCCCAATGTCCCCCAAAAAACTCCACTAAATGTGGAGGACTGAAGTTAACTACAGTTAGGTTGGCCAATTCTGCCAAATATGGTGCGCCACCATAAAGTCCGCCATTCCTGTTAGCACCTGGTCTTTGGCTCTTGGTCGCATGGATTGCTTTAAAGTGGGGGCTGGCCCCCTTTACCACCATCCGAATCAAATTTAAGTTTGAAATAAAACTAGGTTTGCACACTTGTTAAGAACCATAGGTGTGGTATAGTGGTATGCCGTGGGATTTGTTGTGAACAGGTTCAGGGTTGAAACCTCGTGAGCTGAATTTTTTTTAAATAAGCCTACTTCTCCATGGCCTGGGGCCACATGGCGGCCTCCGGGCATGCCACGTGGCACCCAATGATTGGCCAAAAATTTCCTCAGTCAACCAAACAACCAACCAATGATTGCCACTTGTCAACTTATCATTCACCCTTGTGGAATATTTCGAGGAATATTCCCAGAATATTCCTTGGAATATTCTTTTTTAATTTTTCCAATGTATAAAAGTCAAACTTGGTCAACTGAATTTTGAAGTTTACTGGGCGACTTCAAACTTGAATAACTTTCGCATATGACCTTCGTTTTATGAATCGTTCATGGCACCAGAATTGCAGCGACAAGACCTTTATGGTCGTTCAGATTGCAACTAATTTTTAATTCTTTAATTTTTGAGCAATTTGCATAACTTGGACATTATCTCCTGATCACACCTCCCAAATGAGAAGCTTTTGGACCCCAAAAGCTCTCTGGAATACTAAAACTGATCTGTAAAGCAAATAAGAATATTGCACCCTCTTCTCTTTAGCCTCCAAACACTTTCCCTGCATGGATAATGACTTTGAACCACAACTAGAAATCAGTTCACACTTCCCTTCCTCGATGCTTATCCTCCTGTCAAGAGCTACCTTTCTTGCACTCACTCAGAAAATTTCTGGCGAGAAATTTGCAGAAGGAACCTGAACATCGCTACCTTGATCAATGATCCAAGGTGGCTCAAACATAATTCGTGCAACATGCGACATCAAAAACAAGTCGTCATGAAATGTGCTATACAATTGACACAAAATCAATGTAAAAGGTGTGCAACACAATCGACACAAGTCGACAAACATGTGCGACACAATCGACACAAGTTGATAAACAACATGATACATCTTGACAAACACATGTGCATGTATCAATGTACAATGAACCTATTTACAGTTCGTTATTTACACATACAACTTCCATGCATATGTACACCTTCAACTCTTCCTTTCAAGTACCAACAAGTACATAATCCAAAAAACATGTGGGTGACTATAAGAGCTGAAATAAAAGATATTGCTGTAATATAAGTGAGTATAATACTCATCTTTTACACCTCCATGGAAAAATTTTGCAACAACAAAGAAATTCCTTCAACTAAACCACATTTATATGCAATCTTGCATCAAAATTTTCAACAGAATTACATACACAACCAAAATGTGCATATGTACAAAGGAGTATTTCTTATTGTGTTAATAAGTCCATCCACTTCTTACCAAGCCACCTCCATGGCAACTTTTGCTGCTACAACACTTCTTCATGTGAATCTTTCATTTTCACATCGATAATGGAATCCTTAGTTCCACTTGCACCAATCTTTCTGTCCTCTTGCTGCATGTGCTTTGGATGACTATTTGGATGCAAAGTCCAACAATGGGAGACAACATGTCCCCTCTTTTGGAAAAATGTGCAAATATTACGCACCTTCTTTTAAAGTTGTCTTTTCCTCATCTGCTTCTTGTATGCTTTCTTCCTCATCCAACATCTTGAAACATCATGGTTAAATCGACCACAATATGTACAATAAATAATTCTTCCATTTAAGCACGTAAAATTATCATGCTTTGCAAAAACACAATCAAATTGATCATGAGAAGATTCATACCTCTTGTGTTGCTTTGAATGTTCATCCTTTTTGTCTTCATGAGAAGATGAACTAGTAGAGGCTACAGCTTTCATTTGCAGACTAACATCACCGTTTTTGTCTTGAAAACTGTCTGAACTTGTGTGCTCGCCATAAGCTGCATGTATACCATCTTCTTGCTTCAAAAAAGGCATAAATAAATGGAAATCATATTTGAAACAAATTTGACATATTTGTATCTTAGAACTTGGAATAAAATTTCTCTTTGAATTAGCCTTACATGCCTTCATGGCTTTGGAGTCTTCGCCATTAAATTGCACATAACCAAGACCAAGATTCTTGGGTCATTCCTCAACCAAAATGGGATCAACCATGCCTTGTGCATGCTTTCCTAATCGCTTGCCTTCATAGCCCATTTTAATCATTAATTTGGACCCTATTCCCCTTGTATGTTTTTCGAAAGAACCAAAACATCTTTCAAATGAGGAAACTGAAGAAAATTTAGAATGGATTACCTCTTCCTCATGAATTTTCTTGGTCAAAGCTTCTTGAGCTTGATGGAGTTGTATCTCCATATCATGCAATTTTTGAAGAATTTCTTCCTTCTCTTCCTTCATGGAAAACAACTGTTCACGAATTTCAGTGCTTTCTCTTTTGTCCTCAAACAAAATCTGCACCATGTCCTTCAATATAATAAAGTCACGCTTCATATCATCATCGAAGAATCTTGTGAAGGAGGAAAATTCACTTGTAGAAGTTGTCATTATGATGTCAATGAAAAAAAGAAACTTCAACAAAGTTCTCAAATCTTTTCAAAACAAATGACAAATCTTTTTTAACCAAATGGCTGTAAAGACCAATTCTTATTCAAGCAACTAAACAAAAAACAAACTCCAAAAACTTCTTAACAAACAATCGTCAAGAGGGTTTGTGTTCCAATGTTGACCATAAGACTTAGCTAATTAGTAGCTATCCCCAAAACTCAAGAAAACTCAAACAACAATCAGTTTGCATATAGTAAAACAGTCAATCTTTTACACTGTTTAAACACCTTTCAAGCTATACAATCAAGCAACTACTATGTCAATCAAGAAACTATGCTCTGATACCAACCTAATCTGAAAATTGTCTGGATAAATTGTATTTATTTCAAGAACCTACCACTTAGTTTAAATTAAAATGATCTAGCTTGTACTTGATAATTTTGCAGAATTATTTACTTGAAAGTGGTGTATGAATTTTTACTGTTTATATGTCTTAATTTCATTTTTTCTTGCTTTAATTTAACATGTATGACAGAAACATAATGCAGCAAATAATCATTCCAACACAATAGCAATTTTAATCTAGGAGTTCACCTAAAATCTCGTGGGCTACGTCTCCTTTGAGCTTTGTCATCATGACTCAGCTCTTTGGGATTATGGTAATTTTTTTACAAAGTAAATACTTAATTCCAATGAATACAATAATTATCCAAAGGACTGAAAATACCATGAATATACCTCAAATGGTTGTCCAAACTCTGAAAACAGCATTAGGCTCTTGTTGACACGATTCCTTTTGTTGGTGCACTAAGCTACTCTGAGCTTCTAAATGGCACAAACTCCCTCAGAATTATGTTTATGTCACTAAAACCACTCCTTATATATCCAATACACATCATACATCAAATACCAACTGATAAATTGCTCAAATTGAGCACTACATTCCCCAAATAAGATATCCTCCATGGTTTGCCCAGGGCTGCCCAAAACTTCACATCAGCTTTTAGAGCTCTAGAAGTTCTCAAAATGTTTTGAAAGCACTTCCATTGGTTCTGAAATGACTGAAATATTCAAGATATAGTTTTGGTTCATCAAAAATAGCCTCTGGCTACTCCAGTTTCGCCTCAATCACCTATCGGCACCCCCTGGCACTAGGGTTAATAAAAATGTCTCTGTTGAGTTTTCGACCTCTAAAAGTATTTAAAACTTGCTATAACCTCTGTAAATAGATTCATAATGATGTTTTAAATCAAGAATGACCATTTTTTCACTGCATATGGTCTCAAACAGCGCTTTCTAAGCCTTGCACTGCTGCTGGCAAAAGCTAACACTAATGGCCCCTGGAACTTTACTGAAGCTTGTCATCCTTCAAATGTTCTCTACAGGCTCTAAAAACCATTTCATCAGATTCAGAACATCTGAATTTTCCAATTTAGACTATTGGAACTCTAGAAAAGGACTGTAGCTCCCCTAGCTAAGCCTCAAACTGAATTTGTCTCATGGTGGCCCTGATGGCTCCTTCATCTTCCCTGAAGAAAAATCCTCTGAAGGTCGAAGAGACCCAAAATTGACTAAAATTTCATCCAACTTGGTTCAATAATGAGGGAGTTATGGCCGAAACAAGATTTGCCCGATGTCCCCCAAAAAACTCCACTAAATGTGGAGGACTGAAGTTAACTGCAGTTAGGTTGGCCAATTTCGCCAAATATGGTGCGCCACCATAAATTCTTCCATTCTTGTTAGCACTTGGTCTTTGGCTCTTAGTCGCATGGAGTGCTTTAAAGTGGGGGCTGGCCCCCTTTACCACCATTCAAATCAAATTTAAGTTTTAAATAAAACTAGATTCGCACACCTGTTAAGAACCATAGGTGTGGTATAGTGGTATGACGTGGGATTTGTTATGAACAAGTGAGCTGCAAAATTTTTAAATAAGCCTACTTCTCCATGGCCTAGGGCCACGTGGCAGCCTCCGGGCATGCCACGTGGCACCCAATGATTGGCCAAAAATTTCCCAAGTCAACCAAACAACCAACCGACGATTTCCACTTGTCAACTTATCATTCACCCCTGTGGAATATTCTAGGGAATATTCCTAGAATATTCCTTGGAATATTCCTAGAATATTCCTTGGAATATTCTTTTTTTTAATTTTTCTAATGTATAAAAGTCAAACTTGGTCAACTGAATTTTGAATTTTACTGGGTGACTTCAAACCTAAATAACTTTTGCATACGACCTCCGTTTTGTGAAATATTCATGGCACCAGAATTGCAGCAACGAGACCTTTACAGTCATTCAGATTGAAACTAATTTTGAACACTTTCATTTTTAAGAAATTTGCATAACTTGGACATGATCTCCTGATCAAGGGAGCGCCTACCCTGTAAACAATTTTACCAACTACAACTAAAAGGAATATCCAATTCCTTTATCAAAGGCTCCAATCATTAGCACCCTTCGTGGAACATGTTTCATAATATTTCATGCTAGATCCACCTATCAATCAATCATCAAAACATGCAGATCACCTTTCATCAAATTTTCACACTAGACCCACACCCAACAATATGCTCAATACCAATAAACCAATCACACTATCATCAATACATAAATAATATGAAATCATTACAAACCCTGCTCAATTTTACTTCAGAATAAATACGCAACCATTCTAAAGCATAACCGCGTATATACACGCTTCTTGTTCATAACACCTGTGTACAAATATTAAATCATTAAACACTGAAACATTGTTAAATTGAATTACTATATAAACCACTGAATCACTGAAATGATGGGTCACAACAACAAATAATCACTGATATACCAATATTGACTCACTGAATACCAAATCACAATGCAACGTCATCATTGATCAATATACCAAGCCAAAACCAAATCAATCCTATCAACACTTCCAGAAACAAACCATCCCGATCAAGACATTATTGACGGATAATAACAAATAATACATACTTCATAAAATATCATCACTAACCAACAAATATAGACCCTAGAAGCCATACATACCTTTAATTAAATAGATCTACACATATACACTTTTTCCATGTATAAAACCCACATACATATTTTAAAATATAGAATACCAAAACATATTATCTTAGAAAGCATACATGACTAATTAGAAGCAGATCCATGTATGTACGTGACATTACTGAAGCAAATCTACATACATATATTAAATCATTGAATCAAATTATCTATGGTGACACAACACACATTCCACATACTTCACTGTAAAAATCACAAATATTTGCAAACACATTCAAATCATAGCCCTACTATAACCAAAAATCTTGCATTGTCAGCAATTCAAACATTCTATAACAATTTAAATCAATCAATTATATATTCAATACATCTTGAGATCTTTCAAATCTAAGCCATCTCCTTGCTCCCTGGTGCACACCTGTTCCATATCAGATCACACATGAATAATTCATTACTTGCACACATAGCTCCTTGATCTCCTTCTCCTTATATAAATTTTTGCCTTAACTATTCCACGGGAAAATTCCTTGGTAATGTTGTTGGTATTCGATTGAAAAGATAAAATAGACGTTGTCATCAAAATACTATGGGAAATTACCATGGTAATAGATCTTGGTTTCCTGTTTTCCATGGTTCATATTATGTATGTGACTTTTGTTCACAAAACCTGCGTACGTACACAACTTTGCTTCACAGGGGTCGTGTATACTTTTCAAACTTCATAATTTTCATGCATATTTTGATTGAGTTGTCAATTCTCTTCCATATATTTCGAAACATTTGTACCATAAATCATGTCATATGTAATAGTTATATAAGCATCATATTATAACCAATTTGTCATCAAGGACATATTTTTCAAGTAGGTTTCCATTAAGGACAACACATTAGCCATAATTCCAACATACAATCCTTTTATTATTACGCTTATGAAACTCGATCATACTTCTGCCTTTATAAATCCTTTTGAACATCTTGGTCATGATGTTACTACAGAAAGCGCGATAATAGATAAGGTCAAGAAAAATTGAACATAAATAAGTATTTCCTTAGAAACCTGAGTGGAGTGAGAGATCGATGCATAATACAGTTGTGTAACATAGAGTGGTTGAGATTGTTGATGTGACCTATGTGAGGAATATGATGCAGTCCTACAATAGTGTAATCTAATGGATATTAACCTGACATATCATTGGTGTGATATGTGACTTGAGTGTTAAAAAGAGTGCGATCAAATTTTTTTGATGCAAGTTTGTAATGATGGATTTACATAAGATGGACCACGTATAAAGTGCGTGCAATCTTAGAGTGGTGAACGTATGGACCATAGATTGTACTTGGTAATGATCAAAGAGTGTAAATTTTTCTAGTTTTGGTTATAGAGATACAAATAATGTCGGCTCTGTGCTAGATTATGAATGTCACAGAAGAAAAATTATCATTGTAGCTGCCATAGAGAATTATAATGCTACTGCTAGTACATCGATGCATCTACCTTTGTATTTGACAATGAAAATATTCTAGTTGAGTGTGAATGTATGTTGGTTATAGTATGCTAAGATTGTGATCCATTTTATAGTATTGTATTAACGGTATATTACTATTCTACTAGATATATTGCAAAATTATTGAATCTTTTAGGAATTTCCAGTGGTTGGTTAATTGCTCAATCTAGGGTATAGGTTATGAGTTGATAAGTAGAGAATGTTTGGATGAGTAGAAGTGTTTCTATTATGAGAGAAATGAAATAGTATGTTATTGATTTCACAGTTGAGGGCCTACTAATATAACCACATATTTTATTTCTAGTGATAACATGAAAATATTATGATAATATTGTAATGATCTGGGTTTTGACAAAGAATATGATGAGACTGATAACGTAAAGGCTCAATCAATGAGCATGAAAATAAATGTTGATGCTTCTAATTAGGGTTTGATTGAAAATTACTTATCATTACTGATATTTACATGAATATTGTAAAAATTGAGATGATGATATAGTTTGTGCTTTCCAATGCGGTGGTTGTATGACAAAACAATGAGGATTGTAGGTTGATGCAATGATAGAGACAATGGAAAATATTATTAAGTTATATTCTATCTTAAGGGTGGTTGGGTGGTGCAAGGCGAAGAGTGAATTCTCCTTCAGTTTGGAGCTTGATAACACTTCAAGTTGGCAGGGTGTTCCTAAGGCAGTATATTGATGCTAGCAGGGTGTTGGAGAAACCTTCCAGTTAGAGAAGGTAAAACCAGGGTGTTGGTGCATCCTTTTAGTTGAAGTTGATAAAACCTGGGTCTTGGTGCATCCTTTTAGTTGGATATGATAAAACCAGGGTGTTAGTGCATCCTTTCAGTTGAAGCTGATAAAACCAGGGGCTTGGAGCCTCCTTCCAGTCATTGATGGAGAATATTGGAATTTGGAGCTTCCTATGCATGTAATCTTTAAGTCATATATTAAAAACATTTTATGGTTTTATCCCATTTGAGTTTCCACATAAAAGTATCTTGTGTAATATGTGTTATGTTGTGAATTGTTGAATGGTATTGTCAATTTTTAATGTTTACATGATAATTTGAAATGGGAAAAATCTCCCAGTATTAATTCACCCCCCTCTCAGTGTTGGTGATTATTTCAACAACAACAAAATTCTGACAATTGTAGCAATAGTTCTCTAGAGTTACAACAACTACATTTCATTGACGAATTGCAACATTAAGGTTCCATAGTTGCGATAATGAAATTAAACAAAATTGATTAAGATACACTCTATGGCGACATTACAACCTGCACAAAAACCTTTCTAGCACTTCATCCTTGTACATTAAATCAAAGGTAAATACAAATATGATCTTTACAATGTTTATTCATAAATTCATGTAAAATACTAAGGAAATGTAAAGGAAAACTCTGTGTTTAAATCCCACATATAAACGTTAGAATGGATTAATACAAGGTCATAGGAAAGTAAAAATGAATTAAGAATAAGGAAACGAGGATGTAAAAAGATGCCAATTTTGAGCCTCATCAGTACTCGTTGTTGAGAAAGCTAGGGCATCATGAATTATGTGATTTCTCTTTAAATAGTAACTGCTTGTGAATTCCTTTTACAAATTTATATTAGAATCTTCTTTACTTAGATATTAATGCTCTTCTTCATCAAACATTTACCAATGCATGAACATAAATAGGCAGAAAAAGAATGTAGGCTATCAGCTAGGGCCAAAATCTCTCACTCTTTGAGAGGAAAACCCACACAAATTCTTGTTATATAGATTCCAATTGACGAATACCAAGACCAAAATCCTTAACCTATTAGCCACTCCAATATTAAGACACTATTAATATTGACTGTATTTTGCTTCTTTCTTCTTCATGAATCCTCTTCTACTTTCAACATTATTAGCACTGAGATCATCATCAAAATATCAACACTATCATATCTCTGAGGTGATATTGAATCCTTTGACTGTACTAGCCCGCATTTTCTGCATTGTATAGCACCAATATCATTATCTTACCTCTGTCATGAAACCAAGTTCTTATCATTATCATGGCACTAATATATTTCCTTTAAGGTAACACCGATACCTTTACCGATAGTGGTGAGACTTCATTGTGTACTGAAAAATCTTGTTGTAGTAGCACCAAACCATGCATACTGAAAGAGTACTGAATCATACATAATGATAACAAAAAAATTGTGTGACTGTGGTAGCACTGATAAATGAAATTTTGTCTATTCTCTTCACTGCAATATGCAATAGGTATGCCAAGAATGCTACTGTGATCCATCCGAAATTTAGTTACCCTTTCAAGACCAAACTGTAGTCTCCTCACCGAACTGTGTCACTACAGTCTCCTATATGAATCACAAAGATATCTGAACCTATCTTTTCACCTGAATTCAGAGAGATCCAAACTTGTTGTCTGTAACTTCTGTGAAGTCCACACTAGTATTTATAGTAGTTTCCCATAGTAAATTAGCTAATATGAGCATCCAAATAGGTGTTTCTTCATTAAGTGAGCTGACATGAAATTTCTTACTTCATTTTGAAGCCGACTTGCAGAGGAGTAACATGTGCTTGTCTTGGAGGGATATTAGACTATCCTATAGACTTAAATACATTTGTAACATGCCCAAGAAGGGTTCTTCATGACATTGACTCTAAAAATAAAATCCCTTTCTCTCGAAACCCATGAAGCAAGGCAATAATAATTTTATGTTCTTCTTTACATCATTTACAAAAATCATAATTACATGTCATTATGAAGACCGAACCTAGTTACACTTTTTCAACGCTCGTGATAGAAATTTCAAACCTTGTTTTGCTAAAATTTCGAAGATATTATTTGAGGAAGCTAGTCTCCTTGAATGCTCCTAAAAAATGCTTCAAATAAGTTAGATTGGAATTTTCACTATAAATTTCTTTCTGTGATGTTTCATATTGTGAAATTTTGAGGAGAGAAAGGATTGATCTATAGGAGCCTGTGGTAGAAATTTTAGACCTTAGTTCATTATAATTTTATAGATACAAGGAGACATAAAAAAGTACATGATGTAGAGATTTCAAAATCATATATGCAAAATTGTACATTGCATGTTATGCAAGTTTGTTCTTGGGAAAATTATGAAAACAAAATTTTTTGGGAGATGGGCATTAAAAAAAAAAAGAATACCTAGTGAAGATAAATGCATCTAACAAACTTGGTGAAGGTAGAAGCAACTAACAAACTCAGGGAAGGCATAAGTAGTAAGCGGTCTCAGTGATGTCTTCTATATGTTGGTGTATACAAAGTAGCAAAGGGGATTGGTATCTCCTGTATGTTAGTGCCTACAAAGTAGCAGAGGGGATTGGTGTCTTCTGTAGGTTAGCTCCTACAAAACAACAAGAGGGTTTGATGTCTCCTGTAGGTTAGTACCTACAAAGAAGTAGTGGGGATTTATGTCTACAAAGAAACAAAGGAGATTAATATGTCTTGTAGGTTGGTACCTGCAAATCAATGAAGGGGATCGGTGACTTATGTAGGTTGGTGCCTACAAATTGATGCAACAATAGGTTGGTGGCTACAAGATTTTTCATGTAATTTTTGTTATGGTTTTCTCCTTTAAGGTTTTCCAATTATATCTTTTGTTACTTGTTTAGTTTATGAGATTGATGTTGTATGGTATTTGATGTTTAAATAAGTAAAAATTGTTATTATATTGATTCAACCACTCACCCTCTCAGTATAATTATGAATCCAACAATTAGAATTGGTTCATTTGGAAGGATTCCAACAATAGGATGTAAGATCTGAAAGGAACCATGGCTAATCATGAAGGATAAATGAAAGTTCCTCTATTTGATGTAATAAATTATGATTTATGGAAGGAAAGAGAAAATTCTTATATAATGACACTTGTATCTATAATTTGGAAATATGTAGTAAATAATTATGCACCTCTAGAAACTCTACCAACATATCAAGATGGAATGAAAGGAGGAAGAAAAAATGTGATTTATGGGATGAATGAGTCATATTTATTTTTTCATTCTAAATTTTCTGGGATGTTCCATATTGTGAAACTTGGAGGATATATAGAGGAGATCGTTATATACCAGTGGTATAAATTTAATACTTTGGTTTACTTTAATTTCAGAGATAGGCTCTATGGAAGTTTGATTTCCTGAATGCTCCTAAAACATGCTTCAATAGGCCTACTCACTATAAATTTTGTTTTGATATGTTTCAAACCGTGAAATATTTAAGAGATAGAGCAGATATATCTAGGTACATGTGATAAAAATTTCAGAGTTTGGTTCACTATAATTTTGGAGATGTGCTTCCAAAATTCTCCTAAAAGTAGCTTCAAATATGTGAGCTTGGCGTTTTTTATTTAAAATTATTTCTATGATGTTTTAGACTATGAAATTTGGAGAAAATATATCTTTATCCACCCGTGGTAGAAAATTTATACCTTGGTTCACTATTTAGATATCCAATGAGACATATAGAAGTACCTTAGGTAGAAATTTCATAATCACATTTGCAAAATCGGATACATGGCATGTTATGCAAGTTCATTCTTGGGAGAAATCCCAAAAAAACAAGTTTTGCAAGAATAAAACTTGGTGAAGGAAGAAGAAACAAGTAGACCTAGTGAAGGTAGAAGAAACAACAAGACATGATGAAGGAAGAAGCAACTAACATACTTGGTGAAGAAAGAAGCATCTAACATACTTGGGGAAGGAAAAAGTATTAAGTAGACTCAATGGGGATTGGTGTCTCTTGTAGGTTGGTATGTACAAATCTTGCAGTAGAGGGGATTGGTGTTTCCTATAGGTTGGTGCCTAAAACACAACAAAGGACATTGATGTCTCTTCTAGGTTAGTACCTACAAAGAAACAAAGGGGATTGGTGTCTTTTATTGGTTGGTTCCTACAAATTAATGTAATAGTAGGTTGGTGGGCACAATATCTTTCATATGAACAAGGTTTTGTGATTTATCTAGTAAGTGTTTCCACGCATTTCTTATGTTGTTTAGTATATGATATTGATGTTGTATGGTGTTTTAATGTTATTTAGTACAATTTTTTTATTTATACTGATTCACCCCCTCTCTCAGTATAATTTTCAATCCAACAATCCCATGTCTTCAACCCTTAAATTACATAAATTAAGATTTTTTCATTCAATACTAATCGTCATTTGGTATGAGATTCAAACCAGATACAATATTTCATCTAGCTTTCCAACAATATGCCTAGGGAATAATCCGATTGCAATGCATCTATGGATTAAATTCATTCTTTTTGAGAGTGCTATCAACATTGGCTTAACTCCTTAACTCTCTCCTCCTAATCTAGGATTTCAATTTTATTGCCATGTGAAGTTATGAATTTATAAACACACTCACACCTTTTATTCTTTTTTTTTTTCAGAAGGAAAAAAATGTTGTTTTCATTAACAGTTCATTTATCAAGTCATTACAATCTCATCTCTTGAAGATAAGAAAACATAATCCAACCATCCTTAAATTGAGACAAATTCTAAGGAAAAAGGAGTCAAAATCTAAAAACAGGAATGGGTCATAAATATTTCTGGGGGAAGATTCCACCCAATCCAAATTATGAGGCCGGATAGGAAAACATCCTTAATTGGATCCTATTCATATACTGGACTCTTCAAAGATACATGGGAAAATAGAGGACACCCACTTCAAAAAAAACAGCAGGCTCGCTTGAGGTGATTCTGGAAACAGGCTCGCTTGAAAACTGAAGAAAACTTTCAAAGGTGAAAAATGGCATGCTTTATAATGCATACATCCTAGAAACTGAAATCGGCTCGCTTGTGTAGATTATAAGAGGCACACATGTCCAGATCATTCGGTCAGATTTATATAACCGGCTTGCAAAATATTGCTGACAACCCATAATCAGAAACCGGCTCGCTTGTGTAGTATGAAAGAGGCACACTTGTCCAGTTCATTTGATCTGGTGCACTTGATGTGATCAGATAACAAAAATGACAGAGATTGAGTAGACTGTTCCAATAAAGGTCATATGTATGATCCTTATAACTTGAAGCTCAGTTATGCGATGATTCGAACCTGTTAATGTTTAACCGGCTCGCTTGATCTGAAGACCTCCCTGAAGTATAATCCGACTCGCTTGTAGTTTATATCAGGCTCGCTTGTCCTAATCCATCCTTCCGGGTCACTTTATGTGAGCAATAACAGTATTAGTTGTAAAGACATGGAGACAACTGCAATGGAAAATCAAAATTCTGATCGTCATAAATGAAGAGCAGATATATGTGGGGATAAATCAATTCCAATCAGTCGATTATAATGTTGAACAGGAACACATGATAAGGGAGGGCTTGTCCAGGCTCGCTTGTTGTAGATCGTGGCGAAATAAAATTGGAATGTAGGCAACCAGTAAAACATATCAAAGGTTAGCAATACAAAAATATGAGCCATGGAGAAATAAGGATACCAAAAATAAGTTGCATTGATTTCTGATCATTAAGGCATTGGGATTGTAGTATCCCAGATTTGAACCTCATCCCTGCAATGAAGCACCTATATAAAACCATAAACTACATTTAAACCCCTTTTGGACATACCATCAGCACGCGTATTCAAGTCTCTGTAGAAATGCTCGATAGGAGGGGATCCTAGCCTTTGCCATAGCCTCTGGAATTTGCATATCCAGCCCTGTAAGTCTGGAATATGAAATTGGAGCTGGCCCATAATAACACCAACAATCAGTTCAGAGTCTCCATAAATATGTAAATCTGTTAGTTCCATGTTGACAGCAGCTAATAGCCCACCCCAAAGGGCCATGATCTCAGCCTTGTTATTGGTGCCCGGTTCACCATTCCAGTGCATATGAAATTGTTAGGTCCCTATATTACTAGTATAGTCCCTTATTATTGTTAGTGTAACCCCCTTATTTTTATTATTTTACCCTTGTAACCCCCATTTTGTTATTATTGTGCCCTTAAATTATTATTGTTAGGTCGACTAGGATTACATTGTGGCCCACTAGGATTACATTATGGCCCCATGGACTCCTATATATAGAAAGGAGGTTTTGTAAATTGTATCATCCAAGAATTGTTCATTTATGTAATGTACAGGAGGTTTGCCCCTCGAAGTGGCTCATTTCTAAGGCATTGATATCTCTTTTTCTTCTATTTTTGGAGCTGGTTACACAACATTTGGTATCAGAGCTTTGGATTCTAGGGTTTCGCTGCTCAAAACAGGTCATCGTGGAATTTTCGCTATAACTTTTTTCTTAATGCAAGGCTTCGTAAGCTGGAAATTTTAGGTATGAAGTCAAATCCTCAGGAAGTGATTCCAAAAATTTCAGAGCTTGGTTCGCTATATTTTTGGAGATATCATCTGTGGAAGTTAGGTATTTTTTCAAGCTCCTAAACAGGTCATCGTGGAATTTTCACTATAAATTTTTTTCTACGAAGGTTCAAAATCTGAAATTCGTATGGTGCGAAGCTGAAATCTTGAGGAAATTCTTCAAAAATTTTCAGAGCTTGGTTCGCAATATTTTTGGAGATATGATCTGTGGAAGGTAGTGCTTTTTCAGGACTCCTGAATTTCATCTCAAAGAGGTGATCGTGGGAAAAGTTCAATAACTCTCTCTCTGGGCAGTGGATTTGAGTGCCATAAAAAGTGGTCACAAGTACACGGACTGTAGCTTCTTGGCTATCAATTTCAGAGACAAAGGACGAAACAGTGACATGTGGCAAGTCCTACAAGTTTGCTCTACTGAACCAATCCAGAATTAGGTCATTGTGGGAGATTGGACACAATTTTGTCTTGGGGAATCCAAATTAGATCAGACCTATGTAATTTGAAAGAAGCTTCAAAGGGCTACTACAGGGCTTAATTTCATATATTGAATATTTTCAATTACATAGATAATTCAATTTCAATATCGAGCTCCTCAAAGCAAGTAAAAGGTGTGTATTTTTTTTTTCTGAATTGCATAAGTCTTGTTTGAAGAATCAAGTTGAATTGATTCCAAGGGCATATTGTAGAATAGGTATCAATATTGGATTCTAAAATGGCCCCTAAAAAGAATTCAACACCCATTAAGCCTTCAGAAGGCTCTACCATGACTCATGAAGATGAAGAATAACAACATGATCTCATTAAAAAATTACAAGAGCAAGTGCAACAAATTTCACTCTCGCAAAGACCAACAAAAATGAAATGGAAGTTTTGAAGAAAGGCGTGGAAGTGAAGATGACGAAGCAAAGAAAGGCATGGAAGCTAAGATGGATGGCGTGGAAGTGAAGATGGATGGTTTGAAGAAAGGCGTGGAAGCTAAGATGGATGGCATGGAAGCCGGCATGGAAGCCAAGATGGATGATATAAAAGCAGACATAGAAGGTTTGAAAAATTTGATACAAGAAATGTTTCCTAATGGTGAAAAGATAGTAGAGGAAACTCATGATGAGAAAAAAATAAATGTTAATCGTGATTTCATAAACTCTAATTTTGGCGGGAAGAACCACCATATTCCAAAAATGGATATGAGGAAGTTTGTTGGAAAGGATCCCGTAACATGGATACTACAGATGGAGAAATATTTTGATCTCCATAATGTGCAAAACACACAAAAGGTACGCATTGCAACTGTACATTTAGAACAAAATACATTTGTATGGTATCGATGGATTTGCTCCCGTAAAAAAATTGTCACTTGGTCAATTTTTACAGAGGAAATGATAGCACATTATCAGGATACAAAGAGCAACACCTTCTTTAGCCAATTGATAAACCTCAAACAAAAGGGTTTAGTGGGGGAGCACATTGAGGACTTCCAAAAATTGAATATAAGGGTAACTGATATTCCAGAGGAACACAGGATTGATCTCTTCATAGGTAATTTAAAGGATAAAATTCAACATGAAGTTCTCATTTTGGAACCTGATTCATTGGAGAAGGCATTCAATTTGGCAAGAAAAATTGAATGTAAAATTATGGCGACAAGGAATCCTACCACTCACTTCTATAAAGAGGGAAGTGTTGCTACTCCTAGATTTTTACAACCTACAAGGTTGACACCACAACAATTGGAATAAAAAATAGCAAAAGGGCTTTGCTACATTTGTGATAGCAAATACACTAAAGGTCATAAGTGTGTTGAGAAGACATTATTTTACATAGATTGTGAAGAGTAAGAAGAAAATGGACAAGAATATTCAAAAGAAGAGGGTATACACCACGAACCAACCCTAGAAGAGGAAGAAATTAATCCGACCATATCGTGTAATGCATTGGCAGGAATTACCACTCCTCAAACTCTCAAGATAGAAGGACATATCAAGAAGAAAAAGGTAATAGTGTTGATTGATTCAGGTAGTACCCATAATTTTATTCATTTTAAGGTAGCCAAGGAATTAAATTGTTTCCTATATCCAACACCAAAATGTCAAGTGATGGTTGCAAATGGAGGAACTATAAATTTCTCTAGAAAATGCCATAATATCAAGATAACCATGGGGGAATATGTATTGAATAGTCCAATGCTTTCCATTCCCATGGGAGGTGTTGATGTTTTACTAGGAGTACAATGGTTACAATCTTTGGGGATGGTAGCTTTTAATTTTCAAGAAATTTTCTTGAATTTGTTTTCAGAAGGAAAGGAAGTCGACCTGAAGGGAAGCCTAGAAGGATAATAAGCTCTAATGTCATGACAAAGCTTCTAAAGAAAGAACAACGAGGCGTAATTGCACAATTATGCTCACTAGAAGTTCCGACATCAAAATCATCTATTTTTGCAGACTCCAAAAGTCTTGGACAATCATTCCAAGGTGTTTGAAACTCCCAAATGACTCCACCTATTCGTGATCATGATCATATCTGTTCTATTCCATGTTCCTCCAAACATCAGGCCTTACAGATATCCTTATGTTCAAAAGAGCGAGATTGAACGTATGATTGCAAAAATGTTAGAGGCGGTATAATTCAACCTAGTCAAAGTTATTTCTCTGCTCCTGTAGTATTGGTACACAAGAAGGATAGATCATGGTGCATGTGTCCAGAATATAGGGAGCTCAATAAACTCACCATTAAAGATAAATTTCCCATTCCTGTGATAGATGAATTACATGGATCAATTTATTTTACCAGTTGGATCTTCGTTCAGGATATCATCAAATTAGAAAGAAGACTGAAGATATTTCGAAAACAAAATTTCAAACTCATGAGGGTCATTATGAATTTTTGGTCATGCCTTTTGGCCTTACCAATGCACCTTATATATTTCAAGGGTCGATGAATTCCATTTTCAAACCCTTCCTTAGAAAATTTGTGCTATTATTTTTTGATGACATACTAGTCTACAACAGGTCTTGGAAGGATCATGTTCAACATGTTGACAGGGTGCTCAAACTATTAGAGGAGAAAAAATTATATGCAAAAAAATCCAAATGTTTCTTTGGAGTAAAAGAGGTGGAATATTTGGGTCATATTGTATCTCATGAGGGTGTTAAGGTAGACCCTAACAAAATTAAAGCCATTAAGGAATGGAAAGTACCCACAACCATAAAGCAACTGCGCAGATTTCTTGGGTTAACAGGGTATTATCGCAAGCTTGTTAAGAATTATGGGAGAATAGCAGCACCTCTAACAACATTATTGAAGAAAGATGCATTTTCATGGACTCTTGAAGCAACTAAGGCCATTGAACATCTTAAATAGGCAATGTGCCTAGCACCAGTCTTAGCTATGCCAGACTTCACAAAAATATTTATCGTGGAATGTGATGCCTCAGGAAATGGAATTGGTGCTATTTTAATGCAAGAAGGAAGACCCATTGCTTTCGAAAGTCGTTCAATCAAAGGAAAGTATTTACAAAAGGCTATTTATGAGAAGGAAATGTTGGCAATACTACATGCACTAAAGAAATGGCGAACGTACCTAATGGGAAGACACTTCAAGGTAAAAACTGATCATGATAGTCTAAAACACTTTTTGGAACAAAGACTATCTTCAAAAGAGCAACAAAAATGGGTCACAAAGATGTTGGGATATGACTTTGAAATAATATACAAAAAAGGGAAGCTAAATGTTGTTGCATATGCACTCTCAAGAAATGATGAAGAGGTGGAAGCATTGCTTTGTGCCATTTCTATTATCCAACTAGATTGGATAACCGAAGCTGGCCATGGAAAAAAGAACTCGACAACTACGGAATCGACCAATTTCAGAGTATCTCATCAAGTGGAAGAACTTACCCACTGAAGATTCTACATGGGAGGATGAGAATTTTATACAGAAGCACCCAGAGCTACTCAAGCGTTGAGGACAACATTTTTTTGAAGGAGAGGGGCATGTTAGGTCCCTATATTACTAGTATAGTCCCTTATTTTTGTTAGTGTAACCCCCTTATTGTTATTATTGTACCCTTGTAACCCCCATTTTGTTATTATTGTGCCCTTAAATTATTATTGTTAGGTCGGCTAGGCCCACTAGGATTACATTATGGCCACATGGACTCCTATATATAGAAAGGAGGTTTTGTAAATTGTATCATCCAAGAATTGTTCATTTATGTAATGTATTGGAGGTTTCCCCCTCGAAGTGGCTTATTTCTAAGGCGTTGATATCTTTTTTCTTCTATTTTTGGAGCTGGTTACACAACATGAATCCTTTCTCGGTCCGATAGATTTATCCAAGCGCCACATCCTGTATTACCCTGTTTGCAAGCACCATCGAAAAATACAGCCAGATCCTTTCTACCGATAGCTTTATCCAAGAGTTACATCATGTATTACCTCTTTTCTGCACCATCGAAAAGACAATAAGTGAAATATTATGTGGTCGAATCCGACGAGAGTCATCAAGTGAATGGATAACCTTAGAAGGGGCAGCATCAATCCAGCTCATGATAGCATTATATATGAAGGTCAGATTGAAAGGGGATACATCGAAAATGAGCCGATTCCTGGTGAGCCAAACCTCCCAAATAAAAAAGAAGGGCAGCGATCTAAATTTGCTCTTCATGGAATCCCATTCGACCACAACAGAAATGAAATCTACAGGAATCCAAGCAGGATCTTTGAGGTGCACTGAGAATAATCTCCAAAGTTGAATGACCACGGGGCATTGAAAAAAGAGATGATCAATCGTCTCCTCGGATAGACCGCATATAGAGCATCTGCTAGGACCCATTATACCCCTTTTCACCAGGTTATTCCATGTGAGAATTTTATTCTTCCATGTGAGCCATCCAAATAGGATAATTTTAGTAGGCAGCCCACGCTTCCAAAATTGTGAAAAATTTTGGGTGATTTGTGCTGAGTAAACCTGTAAATTTATTCTATGATAAATGTCTTTGACAATCGGATGATTCTCCAACATCGGCCCATCCCAGATGACGCAATCTCCACCAAATGAATAGCAGACACTAGCTGCACTTAATGAGCCAAGTAGCTGATCCCATTCGGCAGCCAACTCGCCTTGTAGTCCCAACTGTGCAGTGTTCTTAAAAATAGGGGCACCAAAGGACCATGAGATAATAGTATGTGAAAGATAGCAGATACCCCGGTGAGCCAGACTATGGATAAGGCGTGCGGATGGTTTTGACAGCCTATCAAAACCTTGCATATTAATTTCTCCCAGAGGAATGCGACTGTCGTCTCTGAAGAGCCATGTAATTCTTTCCCCAAAATGTCCCATGACCTTCTTAAAACTGCCCCAAATAGCCGAGTATGTCACAGGGAAATGGAATTCATGACAAAGTATAAAATGTAGAGAATCACCAACCAGATATTTGCATTTAATAATATCAAACCAAATTCCAGTTCCATTTATAGCATGCCAGAAGGATTTAATGAGAAGGGTGATGTTGAAATTTCTTGTGTCCAGTATGCCCCATCCATCATGAGCTTTGGGTCTTCATAGGGAATCAAGTCTGACAAGGTGAAATTTGTGTGTATTCCCCGACCCATTCCATAGAAAACATGCAATGATTCTGTTGATATCCTCCACTATACTTGTAGGCAAATAGAATAAGTGTCCCCAATATACCAATATTTGAGATAAAATAGCTTGAATCATGATGTATCTGCCTCCTAAGGATAGCCATCTGTGAGTCCACTTATTGATTTTCCTCCTAAATCGCTCAAGCATCCAAAGCCAATCCGTTCGATTGTATCCGCAGGGCTTGATTTTATATCCAAGGTACATCATTCCATCCGATAGAAACTGGGATCCAACCTCGAGGAACTCCGCAATGAAAAGGATTTCATCTATATCACCAAACTCATATAAAAGGAAGGACTTGGCCTTATTAATGTGTAAACCGATGGCAGCAGCAAATCTGCTGAGAAGGAAAAGGATATAAAACCAGTGGTTCCTTCTAAGACTCCCAAACAGTAACATATCATCCACAAACAAGGAGTGGGATGGCGATGTAGATTCAGAAAAGGAGAATCCAGAAATTTAGCCTTTTTGAGATGCCATGTGCATCAATTTACTGAATCCATCCAAGATTAATATGAAAATAAGCGGGGACAAAGCACATCCTTGTCTTAGTCCCCATCCAGCCTCAAAGAAAGAAGTATGAAATCCATTAATAATGATAGCATAACGGACGGAGGTAATGCAAGACATAACCCATCGAATAATCCTGATCGGCAAGCCATTCTTCAATAAAACCAAACATATGTAAGACCAATCCAAGGTATCGTAGGCCTTGTATAAGTCGACTTTCATTATCAGGGCCTCACGTTTCTGAAAGTGCATAGAATGTAGAATCTCTTGCGCAACAGTGATAGCATCATGAATTGATCTTCCTTTAAGAAAACCATATTGTTCTGGAGAGATATGGACAGATAGTGCCGGTTTTAATCTGTTAGCTATGATCTTGGACGTGATTTTATACAGGAGATTACATAATGCTATCGGCCGATATTCCCCAAAGGATGACAGATTATCATTTTTCGAAATGAGCGTTATGAATGTGGAATTTAAGTTGGATGGAATATGACCAGTAGATCTGAATAATTCCGTCATTTCCGTCAGCTCATCCCCCATAATGTCAAAGAAAAATAGAAAAAATTCAGAGGTCCAGCCATCAGGACCCGGACACTTGTCATTTGGAAAGGATTTAAGCACCCCTTCAACCTCGGCAATCGAAATTTGTGCATCTATAATGTTTATGTCATCCTCTTCATATATTCTTTGGATATGATCTAATACCCACTGTTGGCAAGTGTAGTCAATCTCTTGATTCTGTTGATGTAAAGTCAAAAAGTGACGAAATGCTTCATCCTAAATATCTGGAGTAGAAGTTGCATAGCTACCATCAGCCCTCTTAATTCGCCAAATTTCATTACGACACTTGCGGTCATTAGCGCATTTGTGGAAATATTTTGTATTTTTGTCCCCTTCACTTAACCATCTATTCCGACTCTTCAGTTTCCAAGAGATCTCTTTGATTTTTAGAATTTCTTTTTCCCTGTCAGCCAGGGATTTCATAAGATCGTAGGCCTGTTTGTCCAGTGTGTTGTCCTTGAAACCCAGAAGAATACACCTCATTTGATCTTTAATCACTGTCAGCTCTGCTTTAAGTTCCCTTTTCTTATTGATCTCCCATTTTTTTGAAACTTTTTTCAAAACCTGCATTTTGTGGTGGAAAAGGTTCCATCCAACCAAGTCGACAATATCCGCACCATGAAGCCATTTCCTCCTTATCAGCTCAATAACATCTTGGTCTGCCAACCATGCCCAGTTGAATTTAAAATGCAAACCCATCGGTCTAACATCTAGATGCCAGGATAGCAGGATCGACATATGATCCGAAACATAAGAAACCAGCACCTCACTTCTTGGAAATCCCATCGATATTATGAGGCTATCTTTAACCAAGGCCCGATCCAGCCTTTTGCCAATTTAATCATCACCAGTTCTTCTATTCGTCCATGTCGGCATGATAGGTGTAGGAGAAATGTCCACCATATGAAAGTCCGACATTAAATCTTGCAGATATCAGCAAAGCTGTCAGCCCTAGCCTTGACATACCATATATCATCTAAGTTCATAGTGGAATTATAATCACCCATTAATATCAAATTCTTCAAAGAAAGAAGCCCTGAATTTTTAATCTTGTTCCAAAAAGACAGGCGCATAGAGATTGACTATGTTAAGAAGGCCTTCGAAACCTCTAATACGGCCCACTAATATGATCCCTCCAAAGAACATGTATGCCTTAAAATTTTCCCAATACGGATTCCATAAAGCAATCAGACCACCAGAATGTCTAGTCGCATCAACAGCAGCAGCCTGCCATCCTTTACATATGTTAAGAAATGTATTAATGGCCTTCTCTCTGATACTAAGTGTCTCTTGGCACAAAATGATACAGGGCTTCTGAGAGTTGATAATATTCTGGAGGCAATGATGTTTGGGGGCATCGCCCAACCCCCGAATGTTCATTGAGAAGAATTGGATCATTTTGGGGAGGCGACGGGTTTACTTTCTCTAAGCGCCTGGATGTTGCCCGAGATATCATCGGACATAGCAATAGGAATATTTGTATAATTATCAAGCTCCTCGGATGTGAGCGACAGAGCTCGTGGATTAGTCAAGTGAGGACGCAGAGTTCTGTTCTTCTTCTTCTTTTTCCAGATTGTGACATTTGACACTTTTTATGGAGGAATGACAATGTCAGGAGATACTATGATCTTGTCGAAAACTGTAAGGGCAGCAAGATCTAAATCCGAGTTACCTAAGAGTGTGTCAATGTCGCTACCGACAGAATTATGTGGAGACAGAGGCAAGTCGGCTTGTTCCTCAGCAGATGAAGACACAGTAAGAGGGAGGAAGGTATCATTAGGGATTCGAGAGTCATTCACCTGGGACGATTCCCCAATATGATAATTGGATGATGAAAGAAGCGGAGGGTCTTTCGATAAGAGGCCAGACAAATTATTGACTTCTACATTCATACAGGGTTCAAGGCCATCCTTCCTGACATCTACCCTCCCAGGACAAGGGTTATCGACAACAGACATATGAGGATCATAAATTTCAATCTTCCCAATGACCGAACCAGATGGATTTACATCCCGACCCATCCCAGATATAGAATGATTCTTATCAGAAATAAGCGGGTCCCGACTCACCCCGTCTTCAAGCATGATAGTTCTATCACTAAGAGAATTGGCAGAAACATACGCTGCATCATCATCAGAGGAAGTAGAGCATGAATTACCTAGAAATAATCCACCCGGGGGGCTCATCACAGGTTGATAATGTCGTCGGGCCTTTGACTGGTGCAACAATTTCCGTCCAAGTTGGTGACGAAGAGGACAGTGGTTCTGAAGATGTCCAGTTCGATGACAAACAAGGCAGCGGAACGGAATCCCCCAGTAATTGATATGCTGACGGTGGCGACGCTGACCCCATAATAGTTCCACATCACCTGGCAGACCTCCAGCAAATTCCACTTCGACCAGGATCCAAGTAATCCTTTTGTCGTTGGATCCAACAATACCGGGATCAATGTATTTTGTAGTGCCAATTGAATTCCCAATGGCCCGAAGTGTTTTGTGTGTCCATAACTCCAATGGCAACCCAGGGAGCTTAACCTAGATAATCTGACTCTTAGGGGCCTCCATAACCAGGTTGAAACCCAAGTACCAGGGAACAAGCTGTATGTAACTCCGACCACGCACCCAGGTCTGATTTATAACCTTGAAAATGTCCTTGTCGTCCATAAAATGTATGCTAAACCATCCATTGAAAATTTTTCTCACCTTGGGCGCATATCTGATCAAGGGGACCCAAACCTGTCGAAACCAGCAATCCATATCGATATCATTGCCATCGGGAAACATCCATCTCCCAATTAGAACTCGCTTATGTAAACTATCCACCCTGCGGCTTAAATCATTGTGGTCTAGATTGATCTCCTTGATCACCATTTTCTGTTTATAGAAAGCATTCTTCCCACTCTTGTGACCGGAATTCTTCTTCTTATGAATAGGGCAATCGAAATTTCTTTGGGAATTCGCCTCCCCAGTCAGTGTCTCATGGCAGGCCTATTTGATAATCTGACTGTCAATCTCATTATCTCGGCCAAAAAGGTTTTCAACATCAATGCTGGCACGAATGAAAGCTTCGTGAGCTGAGGTGTCTGATGCAAAATCCACGATGGGGACATGTGTCTGAATTGTGTGTATCGACATCATGCTGTCAGATGAGATTCAATATCAAAACGACCCCAAAACACCACTGATGGAACTATAGCAGAAGATGTCACCGATATCCGACCACGTATGAAGATGAAGGACACTTGGCCAACAAGTCCCAGTCGAGGATAGGGTGATGGGCTTCTGACTATAATAACATAACACACTCAGCAGTAGAAACTATGATCCCGGAGAAAATCTTGTATGTACAACATCCCAGATAGTCATAAATAACTGGTTGTAGCAGTAATGACAGTTCCTCAGACAGAGAATAAAAAAATATAGAAAAGGCCTCAGGCAGCCAATCCAATCATGTCATAGCATTCGGACGATGCCACTACATACCACCTGCCAAATATGGAGATCCAAATGATGCCTGGATATCATGGATGTGAATAAAGAAACCCTTTAGCCAAGGACAATAGGGAAAATTGCCTCCAGTGATCTGCACTAAGAAGATACAGATGTCCCCGCTATAATTAAAGAAAGATCATACGATGGCTTGAAAATTTCACGAACTTCTCAATGGTAGCAATTCACATAAATATCTATCGCCCACTAGTCAAATCCAATCACATTAGATTTGAATCGATCATCGTGCACATCAGGCACACTGCATAGACCCCAAAAAAATCAATGGAATTAATTGACGTCGATTCCGGCAACCGGACTCAAGGTGAATTCTGATAAGTCACTCGGAAAAACTAGACTCTCTGAAGCTTCAACAGACCTAAACGTGGCAACAGCAACAACAAAGACAACCTGGGCATATCCACCAGCTATCACCTATTCTAAAACTGAAGTCTTTGCATGGCCAAGAAATAATCAGAGTATCAACCCACTTACGCCAGAGACAGAACCATTTGCTGACGTTAGTCGAAGACTGATAATAAGAATCAGATGAGGATGCCAAAGAGAAATCAGAGGGTGTACAAGGTTTATCACCGTTTTCTAACATGCGTCCTACACTCAGAATATTGGGCCGATAATATAAAAAAGGCTAAGATAGGGAGAAGAATGATAAAACATATCTCCACCTCATCCGAGAATGTCATAGACACCGGGGTTGTTTTGTTGTGTTGAGCGTTCGACTAATAAGAACAGAACCTCTATGGAACATACACCAATAGCTAAGGGCCTGTCTACCGTGAAAAGTGCTAATAGACAAAGGAGATATTAAACAATCATAATAATTGTTCACTTTAAGGAGTTCCAGAGCGAATATGAAAGGGGTATAGAGAACCACATGACTTCATTCCCCTATATGATACTTCTTACATTAACAAGTCAAAAAACACACAATGAGTCTAAGATGCGCCTGCAACATACAGACCCAAAGTTGTTCGAACTTACTTCACATGAATTTGGTAGTGCCATTACACGAAGTCTCTTTCCTTTATCGCAAAAGACCTGCCTTAAACTTGAAATTGAGACCTTATGATCTTTTCCCATCAGGTTTCCTTCTAAACTTAAGCTTTATATGGCAGCTTAATCCACTGTAATCCATATTCGTAATGTATGTTGGACTTTGATGAGTTTTACTTCATATTTTTCGCTGGGACATTGTTTTACTTCATTCCTTCGCATCCCTGTCATTTCTTTCCAAGTGCTACATCTTTCATCCCACTGTTTCACAAAACTTAATTTTCGGAAAACATGCCCTGGCCACAAAATTGCATGCAGAATAACCTCCAAAAACCTCTAGAAATCTCAAGCGACCCTCTTGATGGAATCACAGAGCCCAATCCTGGATCTGTCAGTTCTAGGTTCAACTTCATGAATCTAATTTATAAAACTACATATATTCCACACCAGGAAAAAATACTCACACCTTTTATTCACATTACTCTATTGTGCACTCTCCCTCATCGCAAACCTTGCCTCTACTGAAGGCCTACCTCTCTTCTACTTGAATTTATCCAATGATCCCACCAAAGCCTCATTATTCATTCTTTAATTGCTACCATTTTTCCTTTAGGGATCATCCATATCCATATATTTTCAATTCTTCATTATTTTCTGTGTGCTAACTATTCTTCTTTGAATACTACGAACATTGGTTATTTAGTTAAATCAAGAGATAACGATTTATATCATCAACACATATAAGTTGGACGTCATATAATATTTAAAAAAAAATAGAGGGATTAAGAAGAATTTAGACTCTCCATTTGCATAATGATCGAAAGAGTTGATTTAGCAGTTTGCGAGCAAATATATTTGGTCTACGATTTTGTCGGTAGTTTGTTATCATTTTCTCTATTTCACTCTAATTATAAGAGCTTTCTATGAGAATTATAGGAGATTCCTCTGGATCAATTTACTCCACATTTCTATAGTAGAAAATTAACAATCAAACTACAAAATTCTATATATTATTGAATTGCAGATATTGTTCATTCCATTCAACTCAATAGAAGATATATATTACATCTTTGACTAGAGAAAGGAAAACAAAAGATCTAGATCACAACCACAACTAATAAAATGGGAGATTTCCTAACAAATTCAAACCTTCCAAAAGATACTTATCTATGTATATAACAAACTAAGCCAACAAAATAGTGTATACATAACACTAAACTCATTTTTCTAACATTCTCTCTTGAGGATAGTGTTAAGTACATGTAAACCAATTTTAGGCATGAAATTTTTAAATTTTGGTTTGGAAAATGATTTTGTGAATATATTAGCTATGTTTTCTTCAATGGAAAATTGTTCCATGTATACCTCCTTCTTATTAATGAGATATCTAATAAAATGATATCTTGTTTCAATATGCTTTGATTTGTTATGAAACCCAAGATTATTCACCAACCTTACACAAGACATATTATCACAGTACGACTTTTTATGTTACTCCAAGCTCAAAAAGAAATCTATTAAGCCATATTTATTCACAACTCTCGGTAGTAGCAACAATATACTTAGATTTTGTCAATGATAAAGTGATACAAGCTTGTTTCTTAATTACTACTCCAAGAAACCATACCATAACCTAAGCAAAGCAATAACATGTAGTATATTTTCTGGAATTCATGTCACCTGCCCAATCAACATCTATGTAACCATACACATAGATATATTTGCCTTTTTCAAAGACAAGACCATAATAAATAGTACCAATCAAATAGTGAAGAACTTTTAACATCCTGCGAATGGAATTTCTTTAGTTTTACCATAAAATGACTTAGAACATTTACAACATATGATAAATCCTTACAAGTATTACATATATATAGAAGGATATCAATAAATATATGATATAGAGTGGCATCTATTTCTTCACTTGGATAATTAATTCTCAATTTCACACAAGGATCTGTGGGAGTAGAGATACATTTACAACTATCCATGTTGATTTTTAAAAAAATCTCCGCATCATACTTGGCATGAGTATTTTTTTTCCAAACTTCCAAACCAATAAAATAGTGAAGAGAACCAAATTATTTCATTTCAAATTCCTGACATAAGTAATTTTTCACTCAATGAATCAATTCATCATCATTTCCTATTATAATAAGATCATCCACATACAAAACAATAATCACAATGACGTCACCATCACATATAAAGTATAAATTTGCATCGAAAACTAATTTATTTACTCATTTTTTCATGGAACCACTCTTCATACGAGTACATCGTGCATGAGGAGCTTGATTAATACCATACAAGACCTTATTTAACTAGCACACAAGATCGTCTTTACCAACTACTTCAAAACCATGTGGTTGTTGTATGAAGACTTCTCTCAAAAATCCATTTAGGAAAGATATTTTTATATCCATCTGGTAAAGGTTCCAATTATAACTAATAGCCAAGAAAAGTACACGTCTAATGGTAGTATATTATGCAACAGGGGAAATTGCATCATCATAATCTATGCTAGTTTTTGGACTAAAACCTTTAGCAACAAATCTAGCCTTATCCTTTTCAATAAACCCATCAACATTATGCTTACGCTTAAATACATATACTGCCAATAGTTATCTTTCCTTCAAGAAGAGAAACCTAATCCCAAACATTATTCTTGATGATGTTTTCATACTCTTACTATATATCTATATATATATATATATTCAAAGTGTTAGTATATTATTATCCTTTCTTCATTATTTGTTATTTTATTTATTTATATATTAATATTATTTCATTTAATATTATTATTATTATTTATAATTTTTTTTATTATTATTATTATTAATTAATACAGGGCATTACAAACATGAAGTGTCTTAAAATATATCAGGGTCATTATCAACCAAGTTACTCATTAAAGCAACAAAATTAGATTCATACCATTGACTTGGGAATTTGAGTAGAGTAGACCTCCTAGGAGGAGTCAATTTAGGCTTGTTTTCATCCTTCAAATATGAACCTTGTACCAAATTCTTTATCCATATGGGTTTCTCCCTTGTTTCTCCTTTATTTTATTGGTAGTCACTACCACCCACTACATCTAATTGTTCCTATTTCATGTCATCTTCGATGGCATCATTAATATTCTTATTAAATGCTTCAAGTTGCACTTCCATATTAAGAGTGGTATATGTCCTTTTGAAAAACGATTCATAAAAATAACATCCCTACATAAAATTTTCCTTCTTTCACTAGGAATAAAAATTCAATATGCTTTATGAACATCATTGTACCCAACGGTACACTCATTTTTTGTCGATGGCTCCTAATTTTTTTCTTAAATCAGATGGATTTTAAGTATATGTAGGTGAACCAAACACTCTGAGGTGATAAATGGAAGGTTTTATTCCTAAAAATTCCTCCTCGGGTGTAACATTCCTCAATGAATTATGAGGAAACCTATTTAATATGTATATAGAAGTTTGACACATTTCAGCACAAAGAAATTAATGCATACTAAATTGTTCTACTGTGAATTTTGATGTTTCAACAATGATATTGTTATTTCTCTTAGCAAGACCATTCTATTGAGGATTATAAGGAACACAAAACTCCTTCTCGATCCCAAATATTTTACAAAAAAAAAAATGAACTCCTTAGAATTGTATTCTCTCCCATTATCACTTTTTAATATTTTGATGCTACAACCTATTTGATTTTCAACAAGGGATTTGAATTCACAAAACTTATGAAATAATTCACTTTTATGTTTCATGAAATAAGTAAACATTTTCTAGTAGAATCATCTATAAAATTAGAAAAATACAAGTATCCAATGATAGAAAGAGTACTCATAGGTCCACAAACATCAAAATGAATAAGATCAAGAGGTTTCCTTATAGATTTACTATAATTTGTAGGGCCCAATGATGATTTCACATGGCGCATGCATCATATACATTTCCATTTCTTACATCAAACTCGAGAATTTATCTTACCATCTTTTGCACTTTCTTTAGGCTATCTAAATTTAGATGACCAATACTTCTATGCCATAATTCTAGAAGTGTTCCATCATCATGCATTAACGCTCTATGATCAGTTTCACTTGCAAACAATCTATAAAATCCACCATATATAATGCCTTTCAAATCACCCTTCCATTTTTACAATCTACAATTTTGTAGCTACTTTTATCAAACTTTATTTCCATATTCTAATCAACAATAACAACAACATAAAGTAGATTCTTCTTAGGACCATGAACATACAAAAAATTATTAGTGTTATAAATCCATTTGGAATCTAAATAAAAATAGTTCCTACTCCTTTCACTTCATGATATTGATCATCACTCAAAAATATTGAATCTCCTAAGCTATCCTTATGCTTTATGAGCAAATTTATATCAAAATACATGTTCTTTCTTGCACTTGAATCAATATACAAAACATATTTGCAAGAAGCATTAAAGGAAAGGCATACAATAAGGAAAAATATTCTAACTTATTTGATAACTCTTCAACCTCATTAGCTAAATTACCTTGATGAGATCGACCCTTACAACTTGACCATAACCTTTATTTTCTGGTTTTTTTCTTGAAGCAATCTCTTTCCATATGACATTTTCTATTGCAAATGTAGCACGTGCCCTTGAAATGAGTTTTATTTGATGTATAAGAGTCACCATCAATAAATGTACAACGTGATTGATTTCCTTGTTTCTTCTTTGGCCACTTCTTATTGTTTTTCTTTGTTTCTGACAATAATGCAACATCATTTGAATCCTTTTGATTCTTTGCATTATTGTGCATATCCTTAGCCAACCAAGAAAATTTCATGAAAATTTTCAAATGTGGGTACCTTTTCTCTTCCTGCAACATTGTTGAAAAACGAGTAAAATCATCAAAGAAACCATTCAAGGTTATAAGTATCATTTAATCATTTGTAATTTTATCTCCCACATCATGCAATGATATTAGATTTCCTTAACTGAGTACAACTGCTTCATGCCACAGCTACTTCTAGGTTCCACACACTAGCTCATGCCACCACTCACCTCCACACTCGACATAAATTTTTGGAAGCACTCAATTTTCCACATGCTCTACAACAACAATAAACAAGCCCATTTTTCCTTCTGCTATCATTTTTAGATCACACAACATTATCTTTCATACCACGTTCTAGGTCCACACTTCAATGATAACACGATTTCACGGGTCACAATTGCCTACATAAATTTGTGGTCTTGGTCGTGCTAGAATGGCATGCACACTCATGTCATATGGCAAAAATTTTGGACAGACTTGATGTCGAATTATACAATGTGAATGCACACTATGGTTACATCATGATTTGATTCCCTTCCACTTGTTTGGACTGTATCTAGCATATCAATTAATGTGGCATTCGATTGTTTGTCCTTACTCATGTATGGTCAATTATGAAATATTCCTAAAATCCTAGAGATAAATTCAGGGTTGTTCATTTCATTCAACTCAATTTAAATACATAGATTACATCTTAAAATAAACAAAAAATTTGAATCGCAACCACAAGCTGGAAAGGTATATGTCCTAACAAACTCAAACCTTTCAAAAGAATATCAACTACAAACTCAAACCTTTCAAAAGAATATCAACTACATAGATAAAAAACCAAACAAAAAAAAAACGTGTAAACCTAACATTAAACTCATCGTTCTAACACTTTCAACAAGAGTCTCGAACTGTTATTTTAATATTATAATGCTTTGTCTTGTCATTGAGTTTTATCTAACCCCAACCTCTCAACCCCTACTTATACTTTATATGGTCAGGTGATTCTCGTTGAGTTTAATGGTAAAGAGAGAGTTTTGTTGGTCAAAATTTTCAAAGTAGGGTTTTGTTGGGTCACAACCTTGCTTTCTTATTGGAGACCATTTTCATTTTGGGCTCCAAGGGCTTTTGAATGACATACCTTTATTTTGGAGAGTTCTCGATGGAAGGGTCTATAAAGGGGTATTGATCAGTATTATTTCTTTTAATTTTTTTGTAATTTTGATGATAATTTCTCTTATCTGAGATAGAGATTGATTTTCTATTCAATAATTTTTCCATTTTTAAAGTTTACTACTTGAATTGTTTATGTGCACGTGTGCTAGTCTTAAAGGTTTAACAAGGAGCTTGGAGACCATTGGAAAAAAAATCGAAAATTCATTCCCTCATCTCCATCATATGTGTGGTGCTCACTAGCAAGGAGAGTTACTAAGAGCGGTACAGAAATATCAAGCACGCCCTCATCTTTAATGATTTATGGAATGGAATCTATGAATTAGAAGTTTCCATTGAAGAAGAAGAGTACAACACACCTACCAAGCCTACATCAAAGAAAGATCTATCCATATGGAAAAACAAGGGAAAAAATAGCATCAATAAGTAAAGAGGTGAGCCACCATGTTGTTTCCATTATGGTTTTTATGGTGCGTAAAAGAAGCTAAAAGTAATGTATGAAACACACTAAGAATTGGAGCATGTACAATTGATGGTCAAACATTTAAACCTTGAGTTGGAAGATGATGATCCTTTGGATCTAGCTTATGAAATCAGAGCCATCATGCATGACATATATGCCATTGGACTGAAGATACACATTCCTCTCACGACATTCATTAAGGCCCTCTACATTGTGTATTCTCACTATCTTAAATTCTTGCAAGCTAGTGACCAAATCAAGTCCATTACAGTTGACTCTCTAATAGAGAAAATTGTAAAACAACATAAATATTTTGAGAAGAGAAACATAATAGCTCAACTCCCTAAGGAAACAATGTGCCTTTCTTAGAAAGGGAAGAATCACTAACATGATTTTCTAAGAGAAAGTGGCAGTAAAAGAGGGCGTGGAAAAAATAATTCCAAAGGAAGGAGGTAAACACCATCAAGGAGAAAAATTTGATTTTCATTGCATTCATTGTGGCAGAGATGGACATGATGCATCAACATGCAAAATCTCCTAGGAGAATATCATTGACAAAAAAAATGGAAAGAAGATTGATATAAAACATTAGATCTAGTAAAAGGCAACGCATTTGAATTTGTTAATTATATTATTTCCCATTGCAATATTGGGGTAATTGAAGATTTGTTTCACACTTTATTTTCTTCTTGTAGAGATGCATGTGCTTCAAACATGTGCAACATGTCACATAACATTTTGGAGAGGATTTTTTTTAAGATTTTAGTGATATTGTAAACGGAACAATTTTTTTCAAATAAATCAAATCTCATGCCCTTAGGACTTGACACCATCAAGCTTAAATTGCCTATATTTCCACATTTTCTTCTGCATGATGTATTATACCTTCCAGAGCTATGAAGAAAGACTACTATATATAGTAATAAAATTCAATGGAAAATTACGACATTACGACTAAAATTGGTCGTATTGTCGAAAATTATAAGAATTAATGTTAATTTTTTATTTTCATTTTTATTTTAATCAACCTGAATTCATCGGTGTTCCTATGCATTGTCTTGAATGCGTTGTAATTTCGGTAGTGTATTCCATATCATCATAAGAGTGAAAATATTTGAATATCATCGCAATATCGATGAAAATCCTTTTTTTGTATACACTGCAGTGTTAATGGAATGTTGGGTCACTTTTTGACTAGTCAACTTCGACATGGTCAACTACCATAAGAATTTTGACAATAAGTAAATTTATAAATATGTTTCTTTTAAGATACAATGTGACATTTTCACTATAACTTTAACATTTCTAAAACGTCATATGGTCTTCTTATCGAGAAAAAAACATATATATATATATATATATATATATATATATATATATCAATTGCGTTACGATAGTCTAAAAATTTCCACACAAGAAGATATATCAAAAATATCAAGCTGAGGGAAATAATGGAGGGAAGCGGAGCTCTAGCTGTCGGCGGCTACCCTAGGGCTCTCTGTTCTGGGTTTTCGGCTCACTCGGAGGCGGCACAACTTGATCTAGTTCCTGAGGCGCCGATCCTGACTACCCAGCTGCTCGGTTGGGGATTGGATTCTCGTTGGACCGATATCCCTCGCACTGTCTCTGTTAAAGGTTCGGGTTTCAGACCCTCTGGCCTTGGATCCGGACATACCTGGGTGGGCGGTCATGTATGGGAGTCGGACCTGCTATCTGGTCATACCTGGGTGGATAAGAATGGTTTTCGCATTTTGATCTGTGGTTGCTCGGGTTTTGCTGATATTTCCGGACATATTCTTCTGCTGTCGACCTGCTGCTGGGGGCGGCTCACAATCCGACCATATGATTTCCTCTGTGCGTGCACCTGTTATGGGTTCTGTTACCATTTTGACCGCACACCCGCCTCGTGGGATGATTCGGGTTACCAGACACTAGATCGAGCGCCCGCCATGAAAGATGTTCCAAAGGGCAGAAGGAGCAGCCAGCTCATCTGCGAGATCGAATCTCAGGTAGGCTCAGATCCTTTCCAAATTTTTATAAAGCCTCCCGTAGGCAGTAGTATCATATTATGGATTTGACACACAGATTCGATTTTAGTTCTGAAGGAAGGAATATAGTCTATAGCGGGGTATCCGTTACAGGTTCAGTCATTGATCTTTGGAGGGAAAGCTTTAGCTGATCACTACACTCTTAATGAATACGCCATTGTTTCTGGGTCTACTATTTGTCTCAACCTTCGACTACGGGGTGGAATGTTGGGCCAAAACAGAGCACATGGCCCCTCCATGGGAGCAAGTGCATCCAAAACAGTGAACTCAAAAGGTTCATACAGAAATGTATTACAGGGGGAGAAAAACAAATCTTCTGCACCGGATGTCCCTGCAGAAAGCTCCCCCAAGCCATACATTGTGGAACTGCAGTAAAGTGTGCCTGAAATAAATATAGACAGCCAGATATTGATGTGCATAGAAATGCCTACGAATCCCAAGCAATAATAGGCAGATTTAACTGTTTCTGGCCCAAACCAAAGGAGCTGTTCCATTGGATTTTTACAAACTGGACCATGGAATGTGAGATCCACCTATGTTCAAAGGGGTTCTTCATTGTCAAATTTTCAACAACTGAGGACAGAGACACCATCCTTAGCCAGGGACCATGGTTCTGGGGCTCCACGAGACTCTTCATCACACCATGGTTCCCAAATTTTGATGCCAACACTATGGAGGTTACTAGAATGCCGGTTTGGGTCAGGCTCTACAACCTCCCGCTACATTTTTGGAATTAAAATTTACTTGGCAGCATTGGAAACACCCTTGGTAGATACATTAAAACAAATACTCAACGCCTGGAGGAGCGCATTTTCACCTTTGCACGTATTTGTGTGGAGGTCGAATTGAGCAAAGGACTCCCATAGTGCATTATGTTGAATAATAAACAACAAATATGGACACAACATTTAGATTATGAGAACACAGCCTTTAGATGCCGGATATGCAGGTGCACAGGACACCTACAAAACTCTTGCCCGACAGCTAAAAGGGATAACAGAAAAAAGAAGAAATCAGGCAAAACTGCCAAAGGTTGGGAATTTCTTTCTAAAGAACCAGAACTACAGGAAGAAGAGGAGGAACCCTCACCTCATGAGAATCAACAAATAGATACTTCTTTGGGCACACATGAACAGGAAATGCAAGATCCTCTTGACACCACCACAAAGACTCAGCAAGATATGGTACCTGGAGCACAAGACAGCGGGGGATATAAAATAACACATACATCAGACACATCAGACTCAGATAAGGATATTGGAGCACAAACGGAAGAAAATCAGCTTGTCCTTATCGAGACCGCGCCAACACAAAGTGCTTGGCATAAGGTTGAAAAGAAGAAAGGAAGAAAATCCTAATTATATTTCCTTTGTATTTTATTGGCGGCTACTTTGTATGTCCTTGGGACTATTACCAGCTCAATGTAACATGTAATTTTGTTTTCTCATAAATAAAATTACGAATTTTTCCTTTGTGAAAAAAAATCAATTGCGTTACAAAATATAATAGATCTAATACACTACACAATTTTATAGCATAATCAGCACATATTTTTTTATGGGGAAGAATGCCAATAAACATTAGTAGGGGAAAAATCAAGGGGATGATAGGAGATGTTATTTCCCTTGCGCTGAATGGGGGGGCTTATGTCTTCTAAGAGTTTTAAGAGAAACAACTAAAATACATTGTAGGAAACATGAGAAAATTGAAGGGGGACTGAAGGAATATTGTCCCTTGGTAGGCTATATATTCATTATCTATTGTCTTTATATTATTTGTATTTGTAAAGTTTTATATTGTTATAATATTTGCTATGTAGAAATGTTTTTAATTTGCATGATTGTTTCTAATTATAAAATCAAACTACCCCCCTGGAAAATGTTTGAATGTCCCAAGTACGAGTAGAAATGTTGTGTAAGTAGAGGAACATGAAGAAAATTATTGAAGATAAATTTAATAATCCTATGAAAAAATTTAAAATAATAACATAGTTCAAGATGGTGGGACAAATGAATTGATCCAAGACTTGTTTGCTTGACCAGTCAATGATGAGGATGAGGACAATGATGATATAATTCTTGATGAACCTTTGTTAGAAAAGGCAATAACACTACTTTATGAAGGCTCAAAATCAAATCTTCTCTTTGCTAAAATATTTTTGGAGAACTGAAATATTTTGAATGGTTTGTAAAACACTTGTATGACACAAGTCCTAAGGTATGTAATATGTTCCATCTCATATTATACATAAAGATTGATTTTTTTTCCTTTTTTGTGTTAATTACTGTGTAAAATAATGGCCCATGAGGGGAGCTCAATTGGCGATTTTTGTGTTATGAAGTATTATGTAAAAAATGTGATTCAAGGGTTAAGTATGACTTAAATAAGCATATATATATATATATATATATATATATATATATATATATATATATATATATATATATATATATATATATATATATATATATATATATATATATATATATATATATATATATATATATATATATATATCAGCCTCTAGGGGTGTGGCTTGTTGGCCAGCGAACATATTGCTAAGGTGTTTGTGTCGTTGTGCAGGTCACAGTTCAAACCTCATCTTACCCATGAATTATGCATGAGGGCGGTTCAGTTGCACCTAGAGGTTATAGTATCAGCTTTCAGGTATCAACCCTGTGTCACACAAGTAAGAGAGCCAATGCATTACCAATTACACCAATCATAAAAAAAATGTGTAAAATAAGAATGGAATATTTATGATTAATATTCTTTACACTAACTAGTGATTTTTGTTGTTGTAAATTGTTAAGTGATTTTATGTTACCATCATCAAATATCTTATGTAACAACCCACCCCACATTTACCCACTTTAACATGCTTACCATTGTAACCATGAGTTGAGAGTTACTACGCATGACCCAACTTCCAAGATGCAGTTACAGAAAAGGGGTCTAACTTTCCTAGAATTGATTTCAAACACCTAGGAACACATGGTCACACTGTTATCAACCTATTTTCCCTGAGCTTGGACCAATATTTGACCTATTTCACTCCTCAACCACACATAGGCAAGCATGTCAGTTTAGCCCTAATCGTACATATAACCCTCCTTTAGTGTTGTTGCAACTGAGTTTCCTAGAACTATGCATCTGGCCACAAACCTTATTCTAGAGATTTAGGTCCAACATTCAACCAATTGCTCAATTTTTTCTAGAACTTTATCAACAAAATTTATGAGTTTTCATGCCCCATTTTTAGACTATGTTCTTGATCATTCTTTCCCAACGCATATTATTCATTTTTACAAACATTTTGTGACCATGGTACTTGTAATTCATTGATGCATAGTTTGTTTATTGATTTCATTGGTTTTATCAGAAAATTCATCAAGAAGGATTTTTGCATTCTCATACTAGTTGCAATAAAACACAGATTAGCTCATGCATCCATTTAAAATATCCTTGAACTTGTCAAAACCATGAGCAATATCAATAACAAGAGCACTTCATACAACAAGAAATACACCAGGCATGTAACATTCACTTAAACAGTAATGGAGCTATGAAAAACCAATCACATATTCAACACATTGATATTCATTAAGTAATAACACATATTATCATATGCATAATGCCAACCAAGTCAGGGACTTCCATGTTCCACCCAACCATAGATTAGGCTGAACCAATTCTTTCTTCCCACCCAATCACCCTGTGCCATATTCCAAGCTTGAATTTGGGATAACATGGGATAAACAAAAACATAACCATATAGGGAATGGATAGGAAAGGCACAATTATTTCACCTAAGGCAAGGTCCAAAAATAACCAAAACTAAGCTTGGATGCCTCATAATTTCTTCACCATACCCAGAGGATTTTTCTTGTCTCCATTCACTTGCCAAGGGCTCACCCGGAGAAAACCATCTCCACCTTCAACCCTTGGGATTTCCCTGAGACCACCCCACCTAGGATCCAAAACCTATTACCATCCAAAGCTCAACCAAACAAGTTTAAGGAAAACCACTATATTATTACCATCCAGTAAATGGCACGAGGTATGGTTGTAAATGATTGTCAATACATGCCAATATCCATGCCAATAACAACAAAAATGGAAAGCAACCGATGCATTAACCATGCATTCAAATCCCAACAAGATAAAAAAAATATGCACACTATTACCTGCAAAAATCCTCAACTATTTCTGGCCTTGCTTTTTTTTGTTAACACCTTCTTACTATTGTTGTTCAAACCTCTCCTAGCTTGAAACTGCCTCTAAAGACTATTGTTCAAGTCTTCTTCTTGGTTTCCCTTCGAATTCCTCTTAAGTTGTTTATTTTCCTTACTTGTCTCTCTTGGCCCAATTGTTGTATCTTCTCTCTGTTTTTTTCTCTATTTTCCCAAAATAATGCTAGAATGTTCTCTCTCCCATTCTCTTTTTCTTTTTATTTATTTTTCTTTGCATGCTTATTCTTTTACTATTTTTATCGTTTTCTTGTCTCTCCCTCTTTGACACTTGTTGAAGTGGAATTTCTTTCATTTTCCTTTATTTATTTTGCATTTTTTCCTCATGTCCTTGTTGGTTTGTAATAATTAATTTTCCATTTATTTCCTCTTTCCTTTTTCCAATGCCAATTTCCATAGCCAATAAACAATTAACCACAAATGGATCCCAATGTAATGTTTTTCCTTTCATTCATCTTGGAATACACGTACCATGACCTTGGTTTGTTTTTTTATTTTATAATGTCCATACATTATTTATTAACATTGAAATTTAACCCAAGGTTGTCACAAACCCCTCCCCCTTAGGGGAACATTGTCCTCGATGTTCTATGACTCTTATAACAAGACAAACTTTCTAAAAAAATGATAACCATATTTCTTATGGAGCTTTATAAACATAGCTTGATACAATATTTACAAATCTATATATATATATATATATATATATATATATATATATATATATATCTGTGTGTGTGTGTGTGTGTGTGTGTGTGCACATTTTCTTCAACCAACTAATAAAGAAGGATAAAATACCTGCATTTGAGAAACCATATCCCATCTGGCATACTCGGGCCCAAAGTGCTTCCATTGCACTTTAACTTGTTCTATTGCTCAGTCCCAAAGTGTGAGCTTCATCTGATGTAAGATGTGTTGAGGCTCTTGTTGGAACTCTCCCTCTGGTTCCACCTGCAATGTCGATTAATCAATCACATGATCAACATCCCATACATATCTTTTAAGCAGATAAACATGAAAAAAATCATGGATTTTCACTAATGGAGGAGAAGCAAGCCTATATTCCACTGGTCCAATTATTTCTTGGATTTCAAAGGATCCACAATAACGATGTACCAACTTGGCACATAAATACACATGATATCCAACCTAAAACTCCTTGAATACTCTATGTTGATCTGCATATCTCTTCTTCCTATCCTGAGCTACCTTTATTTTGTTTGTGATAAACTGCATCTCTTTCAACAGATTAGGTCCAATCAAAAACCTGCTCACCAGATCACTCCAGCTGATAGGGGTATTACAATTAATCCCATAGAGAGCCTCAAATGGAATCATATTCAAGGATTCCTAATACCCATTATTATAAGAAATCTCCATGAGTGAAAGATTCTCCCCCCACTTCCTTTGTTGATGCATGCCATACATCCTACACACATCCTGAAATATATTGTTGGTCCTCTCTTCCTACCCATATGTCCACGGATGATGAGTTGTACTAAAGGCTATATATGTCCCCAAACCTACAAACAATTCCTTCCAAAACTTGGAAGTGAACTTGGCATCTCTATATGATATAATCCTCTTGGGAACTCCAAGCAACCTAACTATCTCCTTAATGAATATTTTAATGAAGTGAACCATATTTCTCAACCTGTCAACCACAACCATGATGGATTCATGTTGCCTTGATTTCCTTGGAAACCCTGTAATGAAACCCATGGAAATAACCTCCCATTTCCATTTCGGAATAAGAATAGGTTGTAGTAGACGAGTTGGATTCTTACATTCATCTTTCACCGATTGAAAGTCCAAGCACTTAGCAACAAAATCAATCACATATTTCTTCAAATTAGGCCAATAATAGAACTTCTTAATGGTTTTCAAAGTCTTCTGGTATCCTGGATGGCCTAAATATGGCTAGACATGAAACTATCTCAAAATGAGCTTCTTCAATTCACTACTACTAGGCACATAGGTCCTTCTCCTGAATCTAACCAAGCCATCTGTAGTGAGGTGATGCTCTTCATCCTTATCACCCTCACCGTGATGTTCAAATCTCCTCTTCAACTGCTGGTACCTCTCATCATGCTTCCCTGCATGTAAGATTCGCTCTTTCAAATCTTTCCCATAAGAGTTCACAACTAAAATATGATTCACCTATAGTCTCTTATTGAGTGCATTCACAACCATGTTCTCCTTGTCTTTGATGTACTGATTTCAAATTAAAACTCACTGAGAGTAGCCAACCATCTAGCTTTCCTTGCATTCAAATTGGGCTGGTAAAAAAAGTACCTCAGTCCACTATGATCACTCATCAAAATAAACTTCCTGCCATGGAGATAATGTCTCCACATATTCAATGCATGAATGGTAGTTTCCAACTCAATATCGTGAGTCACATAATTTTTCTTATGCTCATTTAGCTCATGTGATTCATAAAAAACCATCTGTCTTCCTACATCAAGACTCCACCAAGTCCTTCCTTGTAGGAATATGTAAAACCAACAAATTCCTTAACGGGGTCTGCAATCCTCAAAACTATAGAATTGGTAATCAATTGCTTCAATTGATAAAAGTTGGATACACTCTCAACAATCCATTCAAAATTATTTCCTTTCCTCTACAAAGATGTGATATGATGGCCAATCTTGGAGAAGTTCTTGATGAACCTCATGTAGTAACCTACTAGTACAATGAATGATTTGACCTCATTCACATTCTTTGGAGCTGGTCACTCAATGATAGCCTTAATATTTTTTGGATCCACTGTTATCACCTCCTTGGAAACAATATGTCCCAAGTAATTGAATCTGAGACTGAAAGAATCTACACTTGCTGATCTTGGCATACAACTTATGCTCTCTTAACAATCTCAATATTGTTTCCAAATGCTTTGCATGCTCTTCCTCATTCTTTGAATAGAACAATATATCATGAAAAAATACTATCACAAAATTATCCAAGTAAGGGTGAAACAAATTGCTCCTCATACACATGAAGGTGGCTGGAGCAATGGTAAGACCGAAAGGAGCCACCACAAATTCATAGTCCTCATATCTTGTACGAATTGCAGTCTTATAGATGTATTATTCTTTGATGCACACCTGATGATATCTTGATTTTAGATCAATATTTGAAAATATTGCAACTCTCTTTCCCTTCATCTTATCAAACAAATCATCAATCTGAGGCAATGAATACATGTTCTTGATGGTCACCTTGTTCAGTTGCCTATAATCAATGCACAATATGAGAGTATTGTCCTTCTTATTTACAAACAACATTGGCGCTCCCAAGGGAGATACACTTGGCCTTATGTATTCCTTATCAAGAATATCTTTAAGATGTAAATTTATTTCCACCAACTCAAGAGTGCTCATCTTTTATGGTTCCTGTTGTGGTAAAATACAACCCCCCCCCCCTTTTTGACTTATGTACTTCAAATAATGGGGACCCTTTCTACAAAATTTTTGGCCAAACACCTTTTAGAATTTTTATTAAGTTAATTATCCTATATTTTTGTCATTTTTTCATCTTCCTCGGAATTTTGTTTTCATTGCTTTATTGAATCCATGTTTTCATAAGCTTTCCAACGATAATTGTTTCACTCCATTTGGTCAACCGGTTTGTAAATGACACTCTTTTGAATTTTTGATCATTTTCTCACTTGGGTTAAAAATGTATAAAGTGTACGAATATTTTAATTCTCGTAGTTAAATTAGTCATTCATTGTAAATATTAACTTTTAAGTTAATTTCTTTCATTTTTCACGAATGTTCCTACTAAATGACCTAGCAAAATTATAGAGCATTTAAAAAACACATTTTTCGGGATTTTGGTAATTTATCATAATTTCATTTTTAAAAAATGAAATGCCAAACTAAAAATTTCATAATTACCGAAGTGACTGTAGTTTAGAATTGGAAAATCTTGCTCTAAATAGTCCACACTTCGTTTCATTTTTAAATTAACCAAATTCCAAATAATATGGATCTCAATTAAAAATAATAAAAATTTTATAATACGATCGCATCCATCGCAATCGCACTTCACAAAATTTAAACGAACTAAGTTTTCAAAAACCCAACAGAGGTTCTTCATACGATGCGATGTTAGGTTTTTTATGCGATACAAAGTCAATACTAAAAATAACCAAAGTCCTTTTCCCCTCACATGTGTTTTGAGGCTTAACTCATTTCATTCATTCACATGAGTAAAAGGATAAGGTAATATAAGTACTTTGAATTTTAATATATTATATTAAAACATTTTAATATAATTAATATATAATATATTATTAATTTAATTTAATTAAAATTTAATTTAATTGTATCTTTTAGTTAGTTAGTTTAATATTAATTAATAGTTAATATGTAAACAATTAATTTAGTTATGATTAAAAATTAAATTAATATTGATTAAATAATAATTAAAATTTAATATTATGATTAAAATTTAATTTAAGATTAAATTTTAATTAAGAAATTTTGATATTTAGCTCAAGCAACAGAAAATTCCAGATTTCTGACAATTTTAATACACCAACTTTAGAAGCTCATAAATGGATTTTTACTTGGCCAAATGAGACCCAGGACGGCTCATTAGATAGCTCATTAGATAGATAAAATCATGGAGAACATTTATGAAGTTGTTCCTATAGAAATTTTGAATAACTGATATATTTTCACCGAGATTCTCCTGATCACACACTATTTTAGCTTCATACATAATACAAAATCTCTTCTACCATTGATCATCACATGCGGAAATAAAATCAATTGCATGCACACATTAAAACCACAAACAATCACACATATGAACACAGTATTCAATGGGAAAGCTTAAAGCTGAAAAACCCAACTATCTATATATTATATGTCATGGAGATCATGTAACAATCATAGTGTGTGGTTGATCCACATGGTTGGCGCTACATGAGTGGTCTCTTCCACTCCATGAACCTCATCTTGTGGCTGATCCACATCCTGAGACTCATCCTTAGGAGCTAATAGCTCCTCCTCTACATGCAAGTGTGGCTCCCTCTCAAGCGAACACTGCATGGCTTTCTCCTCCTGAAATTTGATATCCCGTCGCACAACAGTCTTGCGACCGTCTGGCAAATACACTCGATAGTTGTGGGGCGTATCAATGTACCCCACAAATATCCCAACCTCTGCGGTCGGCTCTAGCTTCTTTCTGGCATCTTTTGTGACATGCACGTACACAGGTGAACCAAAAATCCTCAAATGGGAAATGTCAGGCCTCTTACCGGAAAATGCCTCCTCGAGTGTACTCATGCCAAGTATCTTGTGAGGACAACGGTTCTGCACATATACTGCAGTATTGCATGCCTCCGCCCACAAGTGAAGGGGTAGGCCCTGATCATGCAACATACTTATCTGACACCACGATCGTTCTGTTCTTCCGCTCAGCAACCTCGTTCTGCTGTGGGTTATGAGGTGCTATGAGCTCTCTTCGAATTCCTTCTGCACTGCAAAAGTCCTTGAATTCGCCAGATATGAATTCACCACCATTGTCGCTCCTAAGAGCCTTCACCTGCTTTCCAGATTCTTTCTCAACCAGTGCCTTGAACTCACAGAACTTTGAGTATGTCTTGCTCTTCTTCTACATGAAGAAGATCCAGCACTTACGAGAAAAATCATCAACAAATATCACATAATACACATTAGCTCTTTATCCCAAGAAGAAATTCTTGAGAAAGGTCCACACACGTCTGTGTGAATTCTCTCAAGGATCATCGTGGCGCGACTATCCTTCTCGTGAAAGGTGGCTTTCACAAATTTTCCAGTATATCCTTGCAGCGATGAGACTTCTGTAAAAGTGTTTTAGGAAGCCCAGTAGAAATCTGCTGCAGTATCTTCAAAGCTCCATGGTGAAGGTGGCCCAATCTCCGGTGCCACAACTCGCCCTCATCCCGGCTCACCACTCCTTCTGCCTTGCCTGCCATTGCTGCGCAGCCATCTACCTGCAATTGATAAAGGTTCTTAACTCGAACCCCTATCCTCCAGGTCTCACCAGTTGCCTTACTGCGCAGGAAAGCCTTTCCCTCGCTAAAGACAACATCATATCCCTTGTCTTCTAACATCGCCACAGAGATCAGATTCTTCTTCAATCTTGGAACATGCATCACTTCCTTCAATACGAAGGGTTTACCAGACTCCCTCTCAAAGGAAATGGTACCAATACCGGTCGCACTATATCTTCCATCATCATCCATCTTGATGTGCACTCCAAGATCTTTCTCATCCAGATCAGTAAACAAATCTCGATCTCTTGTCATGTGAAAAGATGCACCACTGTCAAGAAACCACACTTAACCCATCACACTTGAGAACAAGCATGCGATCAGCGAAAAATCCAACTCAAAATACGAGGCTAAGGCCTCTCTAGCTGCAGATCCAGCAACCTGCTTATTTTTCTTCTTCTGTGGACAATTAGTGGTGTAATGCCCATGTTCGTGACAGTGAAAACACTTCATTGGACATGTCATCTTCTTGCCTTTCACACCCCGAAATGAGAAGCTTATTTCTTGCCCCTTCTTTGCTTTGGCGACAGTGCAATTCTCTTCATCGGTTCTTTGATGAAGATCGGGTCCCCGTACCCCACCTTATCTCCAAAGTCACTCCCATCCTGGCAATTTCTCCCGTCCATTGACAGAGTCCTGATAGGAATGCCAACTCTTCGAAAGCCCAAGGAGAGCCAATCTCACCAAGTCCTCATCATCTACAGTCACCCCCACACTTCCCAGCTCATCCCTGCATTGGATGAACTTCGTGAGGTACTTGGGCATACTGTCTCCTTTCTCCATCTTTATGTTTTTGAGTTTATCCTTGAGCGCCAACTTCCTCTGGTCACTCTTGCTTTGGAATAAATCTGTCAAGGATTTCCACATCAAGAATTGAGAAGCCTTACCATGCAGGCTGGACACTATGTGATCCTTCACGCCCTCCAACAGAATCCTTCGACACTTTGCTGTCTTCTTTTTCCAAGCCTCAATTACGGCAGCATCGCTAGAAGTAGGCTTTGGGACTTCAGCATCTATGAACTCCTTCAACCCATTGTCATCCAACACCGCCTCCATCCTGTCCTTCCATGCAATATAATTTGAGCTTCCCTCAAGGGCATACTCCAATCGCAATCCGTTGAAAGACATCTCAACTTCGACACCAAGAAAACACTGCTGCAAATTCGAATTCCACCAGCTCAAAACTCAACCGCTTCAATGTTTTGCAATTGCTCCAATGATCAATATCGCTTTGATACCATGTAGAAATTTGAATAACTGATATATTATTCACCGAGATTCTCCTGATCACACACTATTTTAGCTTCATGCATAATACAGAATCTCTTCTACCATTGATCATTACATGCGGAAATAAAATCAATTGCATGCATACATTAAAACTACAAACAATCACACATATGAACACAGTATTTAATGGGAAAGCTTAAAGCTGAAAACCCCAACTATCTGTATATTATATGTCATGG
>JAXQQM020076351.1:0-129190 GCA_034641835.2 Pinus albicaulis | reverse complement strand
ATACATATTATATTATTAATAAAATCGCCTTCCATTTTTCCTATGTATCATGGGGATTCGCCCATTTATTATATATATAAATTTAGGGGGGTTCTTAAAATTATCCCTGTATATGATATAATGCAAGATGGTTACACTTGTCAATTTTTCACTACATAGAAGGGCGATGAGAAAAGGTTGTGATTGGGTGGGGTGAACAGTGTCACCCCACCCCACTCCAACAAAGATAATTCTTTCGGCGTAACTATCATAGCATAAGTGTCAAAAAAACACATTACCACCAACAAAATATAGTAATATAGATTGGTTTAAGAGCTGGCACAAATCTTGCTTTGAAAAGTAAGAAGCCTGAAGAGGAGCCAAGACAGTCGGTGTTTTTGGTTATTATCGACACAAAAAGAGAAAAATTACAAATCTCAGAATTACACATTAAGGATGGAGATTGGGAGGAAATGCTCGAAGTGCAGCAAAGCGAGCATCACGTTCATGCATATGGTAATCAATGTGTTCCACTCGACTCTCCAAGGTGCGAAGATGGTCATTTATGCATTGTTGTTGGCACCAAAGTCCTTCCACAGAGTCAAATATCTCATTATGCACATGCTCGAGGTCGTTGATATAGGCAACCAATTCGTTCATGTCCTCGTACCTCTATTCCCTCAATGTATCAATGTTGAGATGTATGTGATCTAGCTAGGTCGTGATGGACTCCAAGGTGACCAAACTTCTACGTGGCTCAGTGAGCGAGTTGGAGATAGAGCCCTATTTGTAGTGGAGTGGCGACTCTCAATCGACTCAGAGTCTGAGCTAGGCTCCCCATGTTGCTGGCGTACATCCATGTGTGGCCCAGTACCCCCCCTGTAGACTTTCCCTCTCTGTCGAGGCATACTACCAACTCCAACACCACCTGCATCACTTCCATGGACTGCGTACTGCTTTACCTGAGAAACACCCCACTAGACATTGAATTGACAATATTGAAATAACACACCACTGACAATTCCAGAGTTGTTGAACACGATTACCCAACTGAGAAGGATCTCAAAGTCTCGAGCACCAACATCACAAGGACAAGTAGTGAAGACGTAGGAAGACACAGCACAAACCCCGGGGCCCACAAAGCTCATACATCCCAAGGAAAGGCACTTGAAACTACTCCCCCCATCCGACTGGCGATCCAGTGAGCTGTGTGCTAACCAAAGAAGAAGTTGCACTGAGGAAAACTCTGCGTTTGCACCCGATCCACACAGTCCAGGCCAAAGACCAAATAAACCATTACGTCGGACAAAGAAAACGCCCCCCGATCCCATGGCCATGTTGGATGCATGCCTCAATTTCCCTCCCTTCCGCATTCAACATTCAATAGCCTCGTCTTGTTCTACTACCCCAAGCCACAACTTGAGCCAGGATGAAAACAAACCACACCTCGTTCTCTCTCGGCACTCTCTCCTCATCGCCCAACGCCTACGAATGATTTCTTGTTGGTCCTTGTGTGATATTAAACTCAACTCGCGAGGAGCAGGATGCAGGTTCTGAAGCCCATTCATTGCATTCGTGCGGTGTGTGGAGGCCCCTCTAGCTCCACAATCCAATGCACCGCCAACTATCCCCTTAAATGATCAACCCCATAGGGGGTGTTAATTTTGTTCTTTAAATAATATTTATAATAAATTTCTTTGAATAAGAAAGGATGATATCCAATTTTAAAATCACTATACAAATAGTTTAATGGGTTATATGATATTTGAATGGAGGTTCTTATCAGTAGAATTATGTAGAGGTTTGTCTTCTCAATCTATCACATAAATCTTATAGATTCCTAATGAGTTTTGAACGAGCTAATATAGTTCATCTTCACGAGAATTAGTAGGTTATATGATATTTTTTATTTTATTTTTTAATATATTTATAATTAATTTTATTGAGCCTAGCAGATGGTGATAGAGTGTTTTGTTAATGCACTCTGTGGTGTAAAGGTGACTTGTATCATTGGTTCGAAACTGCGTAGGAAAAAAATCTAACCATACTAAAGGCTAGTGTGGCTCACGTCGGATGCAATTCTTGCCTAATTTAGAGAGCTTAAATACCCTTATATCATGGAGACTCAAACCACGATTAAACATACTAGAACTCACATAACTTAACAAACAAACAAATAATAATTTTATTCATTAAATTTTAAAATAAAAATAAAAATTAAAAAATTCCCAAATAAATATGTTTCTTTGCTTGACATTCTCCCTTACTATAAAATATAAAATCTAACTTGAGTTTATGATGGAGGCAGCCAATCACACTTGACTTAAACCTGGTTGCCCATGTATAAGTATTTTGGAGTCAAGTTGGAGGGCATAGTGAAGACTTCCCAATCGTTTTGATTTTGAATTATTCATAGACCATCAAGAATTCAATATGGAGAGTTTATATGGTAGGAATATCCAAAATCATCTAACCATGCCTCCCCATGGGAATTGGTTAGCCAACATGATGAAGAGAGATACATATTGACTTCAAAAGTAGAAATACCATTAGTTGAATTTCCCTCATTTTGTTCTTAATCCTTTAAACAATTGATTATATGTTAGCTTTTCTTCAAACAATTGATTATACATTACACCTCTAATGGCTCAACTTTTCTTGATTTTTATCCTTATTGTCAATTATATGAAGGAATTTTAGCATACTAGGGAGGAAATTTCTATAAATTTAATGCTTAGGTTCTCTCCAAAATGAAAAATAAATTTTGAGTCCTTTTGAAGAAGGAGCAACTAAGAAGGATTTTTTTCATTTTCATTGTGTGTATTTTTCTCTTATTTTTGATTTTTGGGATTCCATGGGGTTGTTGATGCATCATGGATTCATGATTCCATTTGCTAGGAAGATTATGAAGGATTTTCTCATGTTCATTGTGTGTATTTTTCTCTTATTTTTCTTTTTGGGATTCCATGGGGTTGTTGATGCATATGGATTCCATTTGATAGCAAGATTATGTTATCCATGAGATGGTGAAGATGAAAATATTGGAACTCATTGGGTTTTTCTCTTAGTGGATCTTGGATATTAAAACTATAAACATCGAATGACTTTCTTCATGGTTTTCCATACTAAGGTATACATAAAGCACATTGTATAAATCTAACATATGGAAGTAATAAGCAATTGCTATGATTAAGGGCGGTATGATTAGGAACACATGTGTAGCTCAATTTTAGATATGAAAATCTTGGAACTCATTGGGTTGTTCTCTTCCCTGGATCATTTGGATATTAAAACTATAGACATCAAATGATTTTCTGCATGGTTGTCCATACTAAGGTCTACATAATTCATGTTAAATAGAAAATCTAACATGTAAGGTAATGAAGCAATTGCTATGTTTCTAGGCAAATGATTACGAGCACATGTCTAGCTCAATTTTAGATATATCTACATTTGAATTGGATATGCTTTGATACATTTGGTTATATATGATTTACAATGATAAATATTTTCATAAGCGAGAGGTTCACTAGTGAGGTTGGGGAGTTTTAAGTAGCTCACTAGAATTGCATCCTTTTTGTTTCATTCCTCACCTACATGCCATGAACTTCCCCAAGATGAGGCTTGGTGTACTTTTTTTATGATTTTGGTAGAGCGAGATGCCACTAATAGATACCACTCTTTGCCCAAAATACCAAATAGACCATATCTTTTAAATCACCTTTGGCTCAAAGAAGATGTATGTAGATCTAAAGATGTTAGAGCTATGCTTCTAGCTTATATAAATTTGGTATTTAAGCTACATAGAGATGTCCATGTAGGGTAAGATTATGATTATAGGAATATTTCAAACTCTTGACGGATTCAATTTATGTTACTTATAACTTTGGCGTAACTCTATTACGGGTTGAATCACTCATTTACATGTTGGTGTTTGGCATGCATATTAATCATTTAAAAGATTTAATTAGAAGAGATGAGAATATTATTGTGTTTATGTATGATGGAATAACAAACCAACATTTTTTGGCTTGGTGCTACTATAAAATGCCAAACATTTGATATCATTATAAATATTACTACCAATGAAACTATTATCACATAAGGTATATACCCACCCAATCAAACATAAAACTAAGTGTTAAACAACATTTTGTCATAGTCACTGTAATCCCCATCCTAAATATTGGAGGGCCATTTAAAAGCGACTTCTATGTAGTTTCATGCCTTGCAAAAAGTGTCATTACATGCCTTGCCATGAGAAGAACATTTTCTCTTTTGACTATTCCTGCAACGGAGCTCTCAAAAACATATGATTTTGGGTTGGTACTAGTAGCGATTATGGTCTCGTTTCCATAGATAAATTAACACTCGACCTCGCGCCCATTGGCTCTTTTTCCCGATCAGATGCCCGTCTTTGTTGTTTTGGAATTTTTTTATAAAAATAGAAGCAAATTTTCCATTCCCAACCACTTCGCGAGCATACTTAGCATGGGTTGTTCATTGAGATAACGTCAAAAAAATCTTCCTTTGGCTTCTTATTTCTCCCATTTGAGCAACCTCCCAAAGGATAAGGCCTCCCTTCCACCATATGAGGGGATCCCAACCTCCTTCCTTAAGTCTTATTCTTCTCCCTCAACCCTTCAATCCCCCTCCTCTCTCCCTAGAAGATAATTCCCTTGCTTAAAGAGCAGTCCCACTCTTTATTTTATCTTAGGGAAAGGGTTTGGGGTCACTTCCCACTGTTCGTTTGACTGTCTCTACAAGTGACTTCTACAAACTACGGGACTCCATCCATCGATGAAAGTACGCGAAGAGCAAGGAGCCTTAGCTATGGTGACAATGGGCTAAGCCTCCATCATTTCCCTTGTCCTAGTAGTTGCCCTCTTAGGAACCCCTTTTTGAGATCACTACTAGTTTAGTCGGTAACGAGTTGTTCACAATTCCATTTGTGAAAAACTCTTTGGTATCCCAATTTTGCCATACTACGGCTCAAGATGAGAAGTCCGGGGCTATGGAGGCTACCCTTCTTCTCATTGAGTCAATCCTCTACAATATAGTGGTAGGGCTAGTTGGTTGGCCCACTTATTTGTTACTTTAGTCCTTGAGGTACGCAAATCCTTAGCCCTATACACTTGCACTTCTACGATTTTGTTGTCCTTCACCGAACAAGAGTCGAGGCTCTTCTTTGATAGTAACCTAACAACCCTCCAACTATACTTGGCCTACCATCATTACGCAACCACTTAAATCAATTCATTTCTTGATCTGGGAACACAATATTGTCTTCATCGAGGCTCTTCAAATGTTGCCACCTAACAATGGTTTGAGTCCTCTCAAGATGAATTGTTCTTGTGTATCGACAATTTGATCTTTGTTGTCCAATCTATGAACAAATATGAACTAATCCTCTTATCATACTTCTAAGTACGTAGATAGTGAACTAGGGTCTCGTCAGCCACTAATAGTCCATTCACTAATTTTTTAGGTTTCTTAGGATCTTTGTCTAAAACTCTATAGAAAGTCCACCAAATTCAACTCCTTTGCATGTCAATCAATTCTTCATATGGCACATTTCTGCATGCTCAATCTTCTGCTCACGTTCCACCCTCCTGCGGATCTGTTGTCTCCCTTTTATGCGAATGCGACCATCTTCCAAATCTCGGTCTTTATTGCATAAATAAACCTCGCTCTAAGGTCCATGACCCATCTTCTTCTACGCAAATTTGTCATAGTCTTACAGGGTCATACCTTATGAACTAAACATGCTAGAAACTGTCCTAACTAGGGCATTCTACTTATGTACTTATAATTGTTGTAGAACAAACCCTATCCACACATAGAAAAAACACAACTCTTGCCTCCATAAGAGGCCTAGAGCCTAGCTCATATGGATCCATAGATTCTAGGCATTTCTTTGTTGAATCTTGACATGAACTTGAGATCTCAATGTCGATCCTCAAACTAGGGTTAACTCGATCCAATATTACGCACACGTTGACTTTTGTTATGGCTCTAAATTACGATTGCAAACCCTCCTCCATTTATGTTGGTCTTTATCACGGACCTTGTGGCCTACTAACCACCACAAAGGAAAGATGGTATCAACCCTCTCTTCTATTTCATGTAGAATACCTAACCAACGAGATTCAATCGATCTTGTAATCATGTACTAAAACAAGATACCGAATCCTTCCTACAGTTTTGGAAACAAAAACAAAATCGCACAATCACATATAAGTAAGAGAAACGAGTTATCAATCGCAAAAAAAAAAAACCTGAAGATGTATACGGGAAAGGAAAGCACACTCAAAAACCCTCTATCTCTATTTTGTACTAAGTTAAGGAATCATGAAACAATACAATGCTTAATCTCTCTTGATATTCTCTAGCACTACGCAATTGTCTCTTGTTGATCTAGGGGAAAAATCGGTCTAGTACTTAGCCAATTCTCGGCCTTCCTTCGACACCTTGCTCACGCAATTCCTATGGAATTATACTCCATATTAATTAGGAAAATCAACCTTCCTTGATTGCGCAATCCATCGTAGCACATGGGAAATTTTCTATAAATACAAGCGATAGTTATATTCCTCTGGCTTGTGTTACAATAAGGATCGAGGGTCTTTTATTATTTAAATTAACATAAAACCCTAAACGGCAAAACCCTAACCTAAGAGGCACGTAACACCAAGAGTTTTATGGGCTCGGGTTGGGGTTAGTTGGGCAACCAACTTCTCGGGGTCGTAACTTGGTCATATGATCTTCGTTTGACGCACATGATACCTCGTTAGAAATATATCTCGAGAGGACTACTACCGCTAATACAATTTTCTATGAAATCACCAAACCTTTCATGCCCAAAAAACATTGTTTGGGGCCTCAAAATAGCTCTTAAAGTTTAGGACCCGAAAAAATGACAAAAATAGTAAATTGTGCTATAATTAAGAGAGCGAAGAGACAATGGCGAGGGCCCAGAGTGGAATAGAGCGGTGGCCACCAATATCCACCTCGATCACCTTAAATCGAATTTCTTGAGCTAACTCAATCATCATGACTTAGTTAATTGACACAATTTGTTATGAGATGAAATTACAATTTATTGTCCAATTTATTTAAGGGAAAAATAAATTGGAGAAGCGCCTCGAAATTCCTCACTCTTGGTACATCAAAATTTCTCACCCGGTGTGGGTGCATTTTTTTGTCCTTTCTAGTCACCAATTCAACACATTTCTTGTTGCAAATTTCAACACTCCCTCTCGCTGAAAGGGAATTCAATCTATCCCCATACAATACCTTTGGAGATATTCTGCATGCTACACTTCTCCGGTGTTGTTTGCACCGCAAATCTGGCTTGAATAGCCTGCGAAAAAACTAAATCGGTATAATGCATACGCTCATCGAGTCTTATTCTTGCTAGCTACTACTGTCTAGTACTAAGATTCTGCATTCTTTCTTGACATCTGCATCTGTGCCCTTTGGTATTTAACTCTATTTGTGCTCAGTATTTGACATTTGTCACTGCGGTTACATCTTCTTGCGACATCGACTACATCAATCTAGCGATCCTTCCTACTACTACTATCTTTTGTGGGCTCCTCGTAGCTAGGTTCGATCCATGAGACACGCCATCTCAGCTGGTCCTTGCCCAAATTTCTTATCTTGGGATTATGTCTACACATAACCCCACCTCCACACCTTGAGGTATATTCTGCTCCCTCTTCCCATATGGCTCGAAATCTCCCCCTCATGGAGGTCTCTACTTGAGTGGACATTTCCACTCGGTCTCCTCTCACAGCTTCTCCCAATTGGCAACGTACTCCCACAACCTTCTAAGGCTTGCTTCTCCCGCGAGGATGCATGTTGAGAGGTAATTTATGCTCCCTCTAAACCACCATGTCTCTAACCACCTTTCTCCTCAAACTTTGCATGCATGCGGTACCTCAAGTGCATATAGGTTCTTGACTCGTGCACAATGTAATTGTCCCAAAGTTACGAAAAGTTTCTAAAAAGAGTTGATTTTAAATGGTGAGTATATCCCTCATCCCCATTTCCGATTTGACCGATTTTTTTTTTTCCATTTGGGTATATTTTTGCAAGGAATCCAAATATTATATTTGTTTTTCGAAAATTTTACACCAAATCTTCAAATATTCTCTACAAACTCACCACCAAAAATTCACCTTTCTGATACCATGTAGAAAATCTAACTTGACGAGATTCAATACGATCTTGTAATATACTAAAACAAGATATTGAATCCTTTACAATTCATGGAAACAAAGCACGATCGCACGATCTCACATATAAGTAAGAGAAATAAATTATCAATTGCACAACTGACATGATGTATTTGGGGAAAGCAACTAATCAAAACCCCTTTATCTCTATTGTGTATTAATTCGAGGAATCATGAAACAACGCAATACTTAATCTCTCATGAGATTCTCCGGCCTCACAATCGGTGTCCTTTGTTGATCTAGGCAAACTTGGTCTAGTACTTAGCCAATTCTCATCCTTACTTTTGCTTTGCCTTGCTCCTTACAATTTCTAGGGAATAAACTCCTTATTAATTAGGAAAATCAACCTTCCTTGATTGCCTAATCCATCATGTCATCCCAATGACTTTATAATTGTACATGGGAATTTTTCTGCGAATACAGGCGATAGTTGTGTTCCCTTTAACCTCTATCTCGGCCCAGGTGTTCTCAAAACTGACATGCATGTTATTAATAGTGAATTATCAATTATACGATTGATCCTCATTGTGAATTAAATATAATTTAATTCCTTTGGACCTCTCACTAGCTCATCACTCGGTTAGAACTAGTTAAAATGATTTCAACTCATTTAATTGAGTTAATTAAATTTGCACCCAACAATACATCGGCTTCAAACTGGACCCCAAAAATATTAGAATCCCTCTAAATGCCTCATATTAGACCCTCAACTCCAATTGTAAAATGCTGAATGCATCATGAATTAATTAGCGCCCGGCACAAGTTGTTATGAGATGAAATTACAATTTATTGTCCAATTTATTTAAGGGAAAAACAAATTAGACGCCCCACATTCCTCACTCCTGGTGCAAAAATTCCTCACCCGGTGTGGGTGCATTTTTTGTCCTTTACGGTTTCCAATCTCACTATTTCTAGTTGCAAATTTCAACATTTCGAGAATTTGATGCAGCCTTCACACAAAGACACCATTGAAATCACATGCCCATATTCTCATGAGAAACCTCTCTTAATCTCAATATGCCAGAAGAGAACCAACAATATGCCATCCTACTTCCTGGCGCAAACCGACCATTAAGGTATGCAACATTATTCTAAACCCTCACATGATGATCTTGCTCTTGGAGGATGATCATTACCTCCCTTTAGAAACCCTTACTCAGCCCTCATACTTGACCTAATTTAGGACTACATCTCTCTTCACCCCCTTGATGTGCCAGATAGTGGGAATACATGTCAAACATGCTAAGATGTGCCAAGTGATAAGGCATGCCAAGATGTGCAAGCTAAGGTTGTGTGAATGCGTGTCGAAATTTGTTAAGACAAATAAAAGGGAAAAAAATTAAAGCTTCTAAAGAACTAGACATAAGAGGTTAATAAGTCATCAATTTACCTTTTCCAAGAGGGCATGCTAGGCACACCAACACTGAGCGGCAATAGGTGCCAAAGTGCAAAGTCTTAGTGCATTCTAAAAGTGCCAAGTATTCCTTTGTTGCTTCTCATCTACTTTCCAACAATTGATCATCACAAATAAATTTAATATTAAACCATGCTAAATCATACCAAGGCATCTCGTGTATTCCATACATAAGACTTTCAAGCGCCAACACGTGCCAAGCGCCAATATGTGTTAGGGACTAGTGTTATGCATGTTATGAAGTGGAGAGGAATGTTGAGGTATAATTAAGGTGTCTTTGAGAGTGATAATGCATGTTGATGAGTGTTAAGGAGTACTAGGAAAAAACATTAAAGGAGCGTACCTTTAGGTAAAAATTCATGGAAGTTAATGAATATGAGGCATTAATAACGCCGGAGAATAGCGTTAATGGTCGGTGTTAGTTGTCATGCCAAGGAGAGTGACAAGGTATGCTAAGCATTGGTAAGGCATGCTGGGGAATATCAAGGCATGTTAAGAATTTGAGAGTGTGCTTGGGAGTTCGAGTGTGCTAATTATATCATGTGCCAATTAATAGTGCGAATATGCCAATACATGCTAGGTGCTAAGGATGTGGTGCGGTGCGAGTATATCAATATGTGTGAAGGCAACAAAAAGGAAGAACCAATAAGAGGGTTAATAAGTTAGGACTTTATCTTTTGAAAAGGGTCATGATAGGCACACTAATAATAGGTCCTAATACATGCGAAGTGGCATTGTGTGCCAAGTTCTAATGTATGTCAATGCATTCAACCAAGGTGTTCCGGGGCATGCTAGGGACTATATGCGGCATGCCAACACATGCTAGGAGAGTTCCATGTTGTGTTAGCGCATGCCACCATGTGCTTGAGTGTCGGTGTCATCACAAGATGTTAAAATTTTAAATATATTTCCAAGACATGTGGGGTGCGAGAAATGTTAGTGTGTGCCAAAGCATTACTTTAAGGTGTGCAGTTATTTGAGGATTGTTGGGTCTTTCTCATTAATAGAATTTTCGGAGCTCGATTATGTATTAAATAATATATTTCCTACACCTGATAGTGGAACTTTATCTAAATGGAATTTTCTAGATAATAAACCTAATAGATATGAATCATGTGTTGACTCGTAGGAAATCTCTGTTCGACTGGTCATTACTTGAGGAAATGATACACGCTTATTACTTCTTAAAAAATTGGTGACCTAACCATTATGGCCTTGGACATATTATAAAAAGTGCTCCACAATAATGGTATTAAATCGTTATCTTTTGACAAAATATATTAACGGGCACATAGCGTCATCGAAAAACTCATTGGAATAGTCAATGATGATGGAAATTTTTTGATAGTCACCAAAAGTAACAAAAAAAGCATTGGCGAGGGTCATTAAAGGATTCGTCACTAGAAAGTGTCACCAAAAGAGAGTTAGTGATGGGCCTTTAATGACCTCACGAAAAGTAAAATGTCTTTGAAAGCGGACCATAAAGGACCATCACTATATACACTTACGGTGGCTTGATTTTTTAATGATCAATGATGAGGGACATTTTTTGACCGTCACCAAAGTGAAAAAGAGCATTGGTGAGGGTCATTAAAAGTTCATCACTAGAAGTGTCACCAAAGAGATAATTAGTGATGGGCATTTAATGACCCTCACTAAAGTGTCATTGAAAATGTCTTTGGTGACGGACCATAAAGGACCATCTCCTGCCACACTTACGATGACGGTTTTAATGACGAGTCACCATATGCTGTTTCAGTGGTGACGGACCTTAAAGGTCCATCACAAGCATGACCACTCACCAATGTGCTTTTTTTCTTGTAGTGATTTCTTAACTATTTGCTTCTAACATTTTCTATCTTTTGACACGAACTTATATCGACTCCAAGATATCACAGCTACAAAACCCACTTGCATTCCATATATAGCATCCCAAAGCTTTCCAAATATTATCAACTCCATAAAATTTTAAGAATACAACATTTCTACCTACTAACATTAACTTGATTCTTGGAGTCTTACTAAATGGTTCAAAATATACATTCTTGATATAATGCTTACTATTTGCATCTAAAAGTTTATTTGTTTTGAAACGAGAATAGATGGAATCCCTGATATCGCAACTACATAACTACGGCACGGAGAGATAGATGTAACAATTCATTCGTGCCGGAGATACAAAAATTCATAACGATTAAAATCCAAATGTGCCACTATACGGACGACGACCAACTATAGATTTATTACTTAAAATAAAATCCACTATAAACGTATGTCCACATACATCGACCGAGATAAATTGAAAAGCAAGAAGCGAATGGAAATCCGGAAATAGGCATACGCAATTCCGAATAAATCTCCCGATGATGTCAATTACATACATCGATCACACTGTCTACATTGAACGTTTCAATCACTATTCACAAGGTAACTTCAATTTCAATCAATATAACTTCTTTACAATAGAATTCACCGCAAAGTATCATTGAAGTCAACTTGAACAAGTTATTCTACATTTTCAAATAAATATATATTGCTCTAATTTCTCAAAAAAATAATTTTTTTTTGCGGGTTCCTTACTACATGAGCGTATCTCTGCCTCTTCAACAACCTCGGCCATCAATCATCCTCTTCATGATATACTTGTAATCTTTTACAAAAAATACAATTTCATTACAAAATACTAACATACGATGGCCATTTCTCCAATTGCACACTATTCAAAATTACGTTTCCAACATCATACATTAAAATTTCGCGTATTAGAAATAAATTGCCATATTTCTTTTCAAATAACCAAAGTAAATCTCATTTCAAACATTATACATTCTATATACATATCTCCAATGAAATTATAATATAACTTTCTTTTCAACTATGAAAATGCAATGTCTATTTCAAACATTATACATTATATACATATCTCCAATGACATATAATATATCAAAACATTACAACTACTCTCATTCTGCCATCTTCCTTACGACGTTTCCTTTGTAACATTGGGTGCAATTGCTAGTTATGAATATTTAATAAATTTGTTTTGCCACTACTATACCAAAGGCATTTTAAGACATTTGTTTAAGACAAAAGAAATATTTTCTTAAAGATGCTTTTTATTTTAGTTATTTTATATTAAAATTTAATATCCAATTGAATTGTCTTAAATATAAATTAAGAAAAAAAAATAGTGTGAGACAAAAATAATTTGAGACAAAATTTTATATTTAAGACAAAAACAATTTGAGACAAAAATATTTAAGACAAAAACAATTTGAGACAAAAAAATTTAAGACAAAAGTATTTTAAGACAAAATTTTATATTTAATAGAAAACAAATTTGAGACAAAAATATTTTAAGACAAAACTTTATATTTAAGACAAAAGCAGTTTGAGACAAATATATTTTAGAGCAAAGCAATTTTGAGACAAAAATATTTTAAGACAAAATTTTAGATTTAAGACAAAAGAACTTTGAGACAAAAATATTTAAGACAAAACTTTATATTTAAGACAATGGCGACTTAAGACAATGACAATTAAGATGAAACCCATTTAATATAGTTAGCAATTAAGACAAAATCATTAGTATTGGGAACTTTGCATTGAAATATCCATGAGTGGATAGTGGATAAAATTATATTTTTATTTTTGAAAATCGATATTCAAACCACATGAAATTTAATCATGTCATATTTATTTCTTTTATATTATATTTTTCCTTTTTCATTAAACCACATTCTAAAAATTTAATAAATAAATAGATAAAAAAAATATTGTTTTTGGTTTTGGAAATGAAGGGGATTTGAAATTTGAATCTAGGTGTTTTAACCATAGCTACTCCAACACTAATATTCTTGGGCATATTAGGTTTTTCCTACCAATAGCTCCAAATACAACCTCTAAGAACTAGTAGGGTCCAAGGAAAAGAGCTACAAGTTCCCCAAATCCAATCTACATTTCATGGACAATCACATTTGCCCCAAATGTCCTCCACATATTTGCCTTGGTGTGTTAAGGGTTTGAAAAATACATAGGATGCCACAAGTAATCCTAATCATAAGACTCAGCGCCTCCTATTTCAGGAGGCCTTAAAAATAAAAAAAACATGTAACTTAGCACATAAAATTACTAAAATTTCCTATCCCAAATATGAAATTAGAAATTCTACAAAATTATAGGGCAACAAGGAAACCAACTTCCTCTTCCAAAAATCTCTAAGACCTTACGGAGGAAAAATACAAATTTTGAAATAAATTGTTGAAATTATGTCTGCATCAATAGCTACCAATGTATCCTTGTAGGCCACCCCTTTAACAATAGTAATACCAATGTCCTTTACCGGCCTCTGAGGAACTCCTTACATAATTCTCTCTTAGATCCCCTTAACCCATTGCAATAATTGTCTTTGATGCCTACCTAGTTGCCAAAGAAAATTGAAAGTAGCATATATTTGTTTGAAGTTTGAGGATTTCGATAAGTGTGTGATTTTGTTGACATCTTGTGAGCGCTCCGTATTATGTGAATATATAAAATCTTGGATGCATGTCGCCTTTGACACTGTAACATGACTTAGTATTTCCTATCATACCATGTCACTCCCTCCTCGAGACACCTAGAAATCACTAACACTCCTTGTCACACACTCTTATTCATTCATTTATGAATTTTGACCTAAAGTCTTCTCCATTATGTTTTCTGGCTTTCCTAACACTTCTTAGCACATTTGGCTTTTTAGGAACTTGGAACAAATTTGTGTGCTTCCCTAACACTCTAACGCCTTGGCACTTCATAGAATATTTGGGTCACTCACTTACTAACACACACCTAGAGCGGCTTATACTTCATTTCCATGCATTTAAACTAGTTCCCCTTGTGTTCCCCAGCCATGGCCCTCAAACTCCACAACGTGTGTTCATGCCACACCCACAGCACACCACATCTTGGCATGCCCTATCATGCCTTGGAACTTCCTAACATGTCTTAGTACTTCTAGGAATTACCTAACGCATAGTATTCTTAGCTTTCATGTCGTCATAGATAACCTTTCTCTTTTTGTGACTTCGGAACCCAACCAAGTCATTGGAAAATCGATGTTGTACCCGGCCCAAAGTTTCCCTTTGTGCGAAAATACTTTGTCCCGACCCTTTGTCTAACCATAGGATTACACTCCTACCAAGTCTTATTCGACCTTCCCCTAATACACTTTATCCTTGAGACAACGGAAATTCGTTGACACACTACTTGGCACACACTCTTATTCATTCATTTCATGCATTTTGACCTAGTTCTCCTTACGATGTCACAGCACTCCCTAACGGTCCTCAACATCCATTGACACTTTACGGCATGCAGTGGCATGCCTAGCACTGTTCCTTGGTATGCATTAACACTCCTTGGTTATCATGCCCTCACAATTACCCATATGACACCGGAACAGGAACCCAACCAAGTCTTGCCTTGAATATAACAACTTTCATGTTACGGTTACTACAAGCCCCATATTGTTCCTTGTTCACTTAAGAAATGACTATAACCCCTAACCCATTTAACCCTAAACCCTTAACCCTAACCTTAAACCCTAATTCCCAACCCCTAACCCATTTAACTCTAGCTCTAAAACCTAACCCATTTAACCCCCAAACCCTAACCCTAAAATACTTAATGCTAAATCCCCCTAATCCCCCTAAACACTCTAAACCCCTAACCATTTAACCCCCCTAAACATCTAACCCATCAACCTCTAACCCATTAACCCTAACCCTAACCCTAAGAATCATGCTTCTTAAATACTGCTAACCCTAAACCTCTAAACCCCTAAACCCATTTAACCTCGTAAACCCTAAACATCTAACCCTTAACCCCTAACCCCTTAGCCCTAATTCCCAACCCTAACCCATTTCACCCCTAAACCCCTAAAAGCACTAGCTTAATTTAACCCTAAACCCTAAGCATAAACCATAAACTAAACCACTAACACCTAAACCCTAAGCCCCTAAACCATTAACGCTTAACAAAATTAACCCATTAACCCCTCAACCCTAACCCTAAAATCCTTAAGCGCTAAGTGACTAAGCCTAAGCCCCAATCCCTAATCCCTTAACCATTTAGCTCATTATTCACCTAACCTTGCGCTGGCCTCGTCACCAACACCTAAGCCCCCAATCCTAATCCCTTAACCAATAACTCATTATTCACTCTCTAACCCCTAAATGCGCCTAAATCCTAACCCTAACCCCCCAATCCATAACCCCTTAACCACTAACTCATTATTCCCCTAACCCCAATCCCTAATCCCTTAATGCTAATTCATTATGCCTAACCCTTAAGCCCCCGATCCCTAACCCCTTAACCACTAACGAGAATATGCAGGTGGGCATGCACGAGAAGAAGAAGACCAAAGAAATAAAATTCAGCCCGAGAGCACAACCACCACTCCAAGCTGCTTCTCTAAAACACATACAGCTATGATAAATCCCCTTTAGGCTTACAAATTTGTCAAGCCCTAATTACCTTACTAACAAGACTAGCAAGCCAACATGCCACAATTTGTTGAGTCACCCTCAAATCCAATTAGTAATTATTGCTTAAATGTACATTTGTTTATGAGTTTTATTTAAAAGTTTGAAATTCTCTCAAGAGCGTATAGAATATATCAGTTTAAAAATGGAAATTTTGCTTACCTCCATAAGGTATCATCACACCTAATAGGTGAAAACATACAAGTCTAAATCTTCACACTCTAAGTCTCAATGGCACTTCAACATGTCAACAACATGTGCAACAATGCTTAATGAGTTTTGTATTGGGTAGAGATGTACATCCATCCATCCAAAAATAAACATCTCAATCAATCCCAACACCATAAATTGTGCTAAATATTTCATCATGTTATTCAAATATTACAATAGTTTCTTATATTAGCTCACATATTCCTTGAATGTTGAAAGCCAAACTACCTTAGCACAATATACCCGGAAAGATTTGTACTCTAAAAGACAAAAAAAGACAATAAACTAAAATAGGAACTTTAACTCTAATCCGGACACTTCATTCTTACTTCAAGCATGATATCTAATGAACATGATATGTGGAAAAAAAGGCTTCATATATTGTATATCGCATGTCAAACCGAGTGAACAAACACATGCATAAGAAACATCGAAATAGGGTTCATAGATCAACTTGTATTATATGGTTTCAAACCCTTCTTGTCTCCTTCGAGGGGTTCTGGAGGTCTTAAAAGACTTCCTTTTGCTAACGAATGATTTTTCTTTCACACATGTATGGAAACATACTTTCGAATAATATTGTAATAGATTCATAAGGTGATATTATTGGTATTAACTACACCTTATTTGGAGACATCATTTTTTTATTGTAGGGGTTGGTACTTTCTATTGAGTCATGGTTGGTGATGTGAAGGCCATCAACCTCTGTAAAGATTCATACTAACTCTAACAAGCTTATGGATGATTTTTTACAAGGGAAACCCTAGCTTAACTCATTAGATTCTTTGTTTGTTCATGCTAATTATTGTTCTCAACTTTCCTTCTACAAGGGGTTGAGACTATTTACTTCATTTATTTTACATGGCCCGGTGAAAGAAGAAGAATGGAGATTGTCTCCACATCTTTTCCATTTGCTAAGTTACAAAAAAAGAGTCGGAATTCTATAGCCAATAGACTAATAGTCTCTTGATACACGTTTAGTGAGCTATGCATAGCTCTGCCTATCAACGTAGCTCAATGAAATGACATCTAATAGCTCAAGACACCATTATAAATGGAGTAGTTGTGAAGTTGTTGTTAAATGATCGCCTCGAATGATCAATTCTCATGAATTTTGGGGGAGGGGGGTCTTTTGGTGTATTGAGCAGGGCAAGGGGACACGGGGAGGGGGGGGGGGGGGTGAGAGGTTGAGCATGGTTTAATGAGATCTATAATCCTAACATTAGAGAATGAGAAGGAGCCTTGGGCCCTTATGGCATAAGGGCTAGGGGACCTATAGGTAAAGCGATGAGAGAAATTGATAGGGCAACCCCCGATAGTTGTGACAAGGGGATTAGGGGCCACATTATCACAACCCATACGCACTTAACTCATAACTTTTCAAGTCCCTATCCCTTTAACCCCAAAGCCACAGTCCACGCTTAATCCTACCACCCTGCTCACCTGCGATAACCCCTTGATCTCTTAAACCCAAAGTCATTAACCCCTTAACCCATAACCACTAACTTAGAATCCTTGAACCCCATAAACCCTAATCCCTTATCCTCTTAAACCTTGACCCTTAACCCATAACCCGTAACCCTAAAATCATTAGCCCGTAACATAACCTTGACACCTAAATAACATAACCCTTAGGCACTTAACCCTAAATCACCCAACTCTTAAGCCATTAACCTCTAACCCTTAAACCCCCTATACCTCAACCCCCTAACCCTATATAAATCCCATAGCCCTAACCCTTTACCCTTTACCCTTAACCCCTTGCTCCTAAACCCTTAAACCCATTAACTCCTGAACCCTTATCCTTTATCCCAAACCATAGGTGCTCCAACGCTAATATTCTTGGGCATATTATTCTTTCCGTAGCAACTCCAAATACAACCTCTAAGAACTAGTAGGTCCAAGGAAAAGAGCTACAAATTACAAATCCGATCTACATTTCTTGGACAATCACATTTTCCCCAAATGTCCTCCCACATATTTGCCTTGGTGTATTGGAGTTTGAAAAATACATAGGATGCCACAAGTAATCTAATCATAAGACTCAACTTTCCTAATCACTAGGAGGCCTAAAAATAAAAAAACATCTTAACTTATGCCTAAAATTACTAAAATTTTCCTATCCCAAATATGAAGTTAGAAATTCTACAAAATTATAGGGCAACGAAACATTTCCTCTTCTATAAATCTCTAAGACCTTATGGAGGAAAAATACAAATTTTGAACTAAATTGTTGAAATTATGCTCTTGCATCGGTAGCTACCAATGTATCCTTGTAGGCCAACCCCTTTAACAATAGTAATACCAATGGCCTTTACCTAGAAGGAACTCCTTACATAATTCTCTCTTAGATTCCCTTAACCCATTGTAATGATTGTCATTAATGCCTACCTAGTTGAAAGCACATTAAGAAGCAATGTTGCATATTCTGATTTGAGGATTTCGATAAGTATGATCTTGTTGACATCTTGTAAGCATCTTTTTTGTATGTGAATATATAAAATCATTTTTTTTGTACCATTTTAACAATTGATACCATCAAGTGTGTGCGCTAACATGGATGGAACACTAATTGCATGTTGTATATATTGTAATGTAAATGAATAATCTCTTACGGAAAAGGATCCACTCATGAATTCCATTTCGCAAATGCTTGCTCTACGATAATCGTGGTCAGATTCCCAAGGTGCCATGTTCTCGTAAGGGTAAACCCTACCTATCCATCTCTTTAAACGCACACATCACACATGTTGGCTTGATCTTGTGCTTGTTGTGAGGAAAATTTTGTTGCGGTGGAACCCCCAAATCGGATTTATTTGGGTTGACCACCGGATTTGAATGGCTGAATGACTTCAAATCACCCACTTTCCTTAATCACGCAATCCTCATTGGCATCTCCAATGGATGTGTGATGCATTGGATGCATCAACATAGTCACAATTGATAGTCACACTTTTTCACCTATCTTTCCTTTGAGTCTCAGAACTCCCATGCAAGTAGTTAAGCATTGTCTCTTGTTCGGTTGATTATTAAGGTTATTATTTGTGAATTAATTTAACTAATCAATTCACTCCACTCCCACTAATGTATCAATAAGTTAGAAATAGACACAATTAGTTCCGTTGAGTTTAACTCAAAGGATATAGTTAAGTAGAAACAAACTCCATGACCTACTTCACGAACTCCATCATAACTCACCTTGTAAGGTCACGACTTGAGTCCTCCATGCATGAACACCGGTAAACCTAGGAATTGCGTAATTCCTTCGGCTCGTGATATACCACACTTGTTAATTGAAATTAAGTGCTCGAAGAGAATAAGTTGTTATTTGGGGTCTAATTATTGTTAAGAGCTAATAATAATCGACACTTCTATTTTTAGATCAACGATCTATAAATGAACTTCGCCCAATATGTCTAAAAATAGAAATCATCTATTTTTCCAACTTGACCAACCATCCACAAATAGCATCCTGTGACTTTTGAAATATGGTATCCATGTCTAAAAATAGACTTGCGCCAAAAATAACTTTCACGGGCCCACTTAGTGAGCGACTCTTTTCACTAAGCTCATCATCTTGTTGAATCTCAACACCTAGAACTCCACTGAAACTCCCTGTCACACTCTCTTATTCATTCATTTATTAATTTTGACTGAGTATTGTATTGTATTTTCTTGGCACTCCCTAACACTCCTTAGAATGCATTGGCACACCTTGGCACTTGGAACATCTTTGTATGCTTCCTTAGCACTCTAACATGCCTTGGCAGTTCCTAGATCTTTGTGTCACTCCCTTCTTACTTTACCTGGAACTAGTGATACTTCATTTCCATGAATTTTAAACTAGTGCTATGCATTTTCCTTGACACTTGGCCTCACACTCCTAGCATGTATTCATGCCACCCTGGCACACCTTACATCTTGGCATGCTATCATGCCCTTGGGCCCCTTCTTTTGTCTTGGTACTTCTAGGAATTCCTTTGACACACCTTGGTATTCCTTAGCTTTCATGCGAGTCATAGATAACCTTGCTTTTTTGCGACTTGGGAACCAACCCAAGTCATTGAAAAACAAATGTTGTGCCCAACCCAAGGTTTCCTTTGTCTGAAACTACTTTGTGCAACCCTTTATGTAACCATAGGCTTACCTCCTACGAGTCTTATTTAGGCCTTCCCCTAACACACTTTATCCTTGAGACACTTGGATTTTTTGACACTACTTGGCACACACTCTTATTCGTTCATTTCCATGCATTTTGACCTAGTTCTCCCTTGCAGTATCACGGCACTCCCTAACACTCCTCAACATCCATTGACACTTTTTAGCATGTCTTAACATGATTTTTCATTCCTTGGCACCTGCCCGGCCTCCTTAGTTCTCATGCCCTCACAATTACCTTACTTTTGGAACTTAGGAGCTTAGCAAGTCTTGCCTTGACTATAACAACTTGACCAAGTTATGGTTATTTTAACTAGATTATGCCTTGTTCACCTAATAAATGGCTATAACCCCTCACCCATTTAACCCCCAAAACCCTAAACCCCTAACCCATTTAACCCCCTAAACCCTAAACCTCTAAACCCTGAACCCATAACCCCTTAAACCCTAATTCTTGACCCTAACCCATTTAACCCTCTAAACCCTTAAAAACCTAACCCATTTAACCCAAAAAACTAACTAACCCTTTAACCCATAACATCAAAATCATACTTCATTAAATCCCCCTAACCCCTTAAACCTCTAAGCCCCTAACCCATTTCACCCCCAAACATCTAACCTCACCCAACCCCTTAACCCCCTAACCCCTAAAATCCTTAAGCTAAATCCTAACCCCTAAACCTCTAAAACCCTAAACCCATTTAACCCCGTAAACCTAAATGTCCCCAACCCTTAACCCCTTAAGCCCTAATTCCCAACCCTAACCCATTTAACCCCTAAGCCCTAAACCCTAACCCATTTAACCCCAAAACCCTAAACCTCTAAGCCTTAAACCCCTAAACCACTAACACCTAAACCCTAACCCCTTAACCCCTAAGCTGTTAACGCTTAACAATTAACCTATTAACCTCACCCTTAACCCCTAAAATCCTTAACTTCTAAATCCCCTAAGTCCCTAATCTCTAGTCACTTAACCACTAGCTCATTATTCACCTAACCCTGGCTAGCCTAAATCCCTAGCCCCTATTTGAATCCTGTAATCCCTTAACCACTAACTCAGTATTCCCCTAACCCCTAAATGTGCCTAAATCCCTAACCCCTAACCCCCCAATCTGTAACCCCTTAACTACTAAATCATTATTCCCTAACAGAATACCTAATCCCTTAAATGTAACTCATTATGCTAACCCTAAATGCGCTAAATCCCCTTAACCCTTAAGCCCCCAATCCCTAGCATAACCACTAACACATTATTCATCTAAACCCTAAACCTCTAACCCCTAAGCCCCTATTCCCTAACCCCTTATTATACCAAGCTCGTGGTGCTTTCTTGAGGCCATACAAGGATTTTACCGCTTGCATGCTTTATGTTCCTAACCCTTCACAAAAATTCCTTCTGGTTGGGACACAAAAACATTATCTTTCATATATGCATTCAAGAAAGTAGTTTTTACATCCATTTGATGGAATTTCCAACTTTTTGAGTTTCTAGGGCAAAGAATGTCCATATGGTATCCCATTTTTCTATGGGGGAAAAAGTATTCTCATAATAGACCCCTTATTTTTGTGTAAAACCTTTTGCCTGACCTAGATTTATTCTTTTCAAGTGAGCCATATGCTTTATACTTGTTTTTGAAAAATGTTAGCGCTTAGTTTAGCGAGGTCTGGGGAGGGGTTCGAAGGGACTAATGAATCAGTGGAAACAATGGGACAAGGACCCCATTGTCACCTCATTGATTTCCTACTATTTATGAACTTTCCGCGATGGGAGGAATCCGGTCTGGGAAATTACTAGAATGATGAGACCAATAATGAAGCATAATGTGATTTCCAATGCCCATTCAAAGAAAGTTAGATATTAGGTTCCCTACTTTACAGAAGCTGAAAAGAAAGGACTCTGCGAGAAAGGCTTGAGGGAAAGATGACCTCGGAGTTTAGGAATATTAAAAAATGATGAATGCTAAAGATCAAAACTTCCATAATACACTCTCTTGTGAGTGAGCGTGTTTATACTAGGCTTCAAAGTGAGGCAAGTAAAATTCAATTAAAGTATGACTTTGAGATACGGGTGACTTTCCATGAATTGCTTTTTGAGAGAAATACTGCAGAGACTGAGTTTGGGAGATATGCGAAGTGGTAAGGCTCATCCAATGATCATTTATAGTTAAGATAATAGGTTTTGAATGATGAACTAGAAAGCGAAAACCTTCAAGAAATCCTCAAGTCAAAGGAGCATCGAGGTTCCCTCTTGGTGTGATAGTTAGGGCATCAATTTGTTGAAATTCCACCATAGTATTTTGTTCAAAATTGGAGGATGCCTAGAGCTCTAATCTAGCCTAGACGATGCCTTGTGAGGGCCTTTTGATATTTTTTATACACCTTTTCCTTTTTTATTTTAGCCTCTCTATGCATCATACTATTTTAGAGAAAATAAACCTTTATTCCACCTTGCATGTGAGCCTCTTCTTGGAAACTCCACATGATGCAATTCAACCTAGCCATATATGCATGGTTTCTTTTCTTCATGAAGTAAAATTAGACCTATTTTCATCCACACATGTTAATTATTACAATGAGAAAGGTAAATATTGAGGTGATGTAGTCAAAGTTATTATTGGCATATTTCATGTTTCAACCATGCAAACGGTGAACGAGTCTTGGAGAGGGTGTGCTCAGAGATCATTCTAGGAAATGTTTTTATTTCATCCCTACAAACAAAAATCAATAGATTTATGTGGTTACTAAACAAAAAGAACAAGTTATTACAAAGGGGGCACCATCTTGAACTATTTCTAGTAGGTTGGAACTTCATAATAAGAAAAAAATAGATATCATGGAGAAGTAGTGCCGCAGTGTTGTGTTGACTTGTTGCTCATACCTTTAATGCACTATTCTAAGTATTACGTGCTAAAATAACACATATTTTAGAAGACATATGTACTTATACTAAAGATACATTAAACACAATTGTCAATTAAATGGAAAACATTAGCTACAAGTGTTTTAAGGAGATGTGTGCTTTCAACAAACCTAGTTTTGAAAGAGAGAAAATTCACTAGAGAAAATGATCTAGCACATAGGCCTTTAACCCACAATTTGATCCTCTTCTATTTCATCGATTACATTCTCCATCTTCGTATTACGTTACTGTAAAGGAGAGGTAAAAGTCATCATTCTAGGGAGTGGATTTACTACATAGGTGTCAAAGGCTTCTCATCATTTGCCCTCATCCATTTTTATACTTGAGAGCACTCCCACTACATGCACTTGATGGGGTAGCCATGGTATATGTCTCTATGATTTACTTTCCAACACTTCATTCACATATCAAATGAATTATAATATACTTATTTTATAGCTCTTTGAGTTCATGTGTTTGTTTTGTATATTATCATGCTACGAGATTATGTTGTCATTACAATGCACTTGCTGAATGTTACTTTCATATTGGATGGATGTTCTTGGCACTTTTTCCATCTAATCATAAGAATTTTAATTAAAACTCATCACTACCCTCTATAATTTAATTTGTACTCAAATACACCATTGTATATTGGATTATTTTAGACTTACCTGAGGCACAAATATCTTAAAATAATCCTTATGAATAAAAATAAATAGTAATAATCCTCATTAATTAATAAATTTACTTAACTATTGATACAAACACTAAATAATGAAACAATAACGACAACATATAAAAATAATTTAAAACATTATTTTAAGCCAAAATAATATTTTGTTTAAAAAATCCTAAATTATCATTTGAGTTATTTTAATTTAAAAATTAAAACTTTCCAATGGTATTAAATTAGAAATTAAGATAATTCATTCCATTAAATTATTAGAAATTAACACAATTCATTCAAAGAGGCGGCAAAATTGACGAAGAAAAGGGAAATGAAAGCAAATTCATTCGTTTCATTATTGCCGCCAAGTCTTAATCCCAGCTAAAGGTCACATGTATAACACTCCCATAAGACCATAAGTCATGTTTGGAGGCGATAGAGAGCACTCCAAGCCCGGCCACATGTTCATTTTCCCCCACATGCTTTGAAACATTTTTGTTTCTCCTTTCTTTATTTTAACCAATCCCTTGCTTTACACTCGATCCTTTCCCCTTTCTGTGACAAATATTTTCCTCGCGGATAGAAGCCTTCGGGGGAAAAGGATGCAAACGGGTGAACGATTCTGATTGAAGCTTCTGCTCACGGACATAGGGGTAAGTTCCCGTTCCCTTGCGCTTTCAGCACCGATTTTCTGAAGTTAACAACACCCCTTTTGATCTCCATTATGCACTTGATGGACTTCCATCGATGACGGGGTTCTACAATTAAGGGTTAGGGTTTATAGTTTGTTTTGTGCTTTTATACGAGACTGAAAATTTATTTAAAGACGATGTCATGGATGAGAAGGGTGAACGGGCCGGGATGGTAAGTATCTCCTCAGGAATTGCCCATTTTTGTTCTTATTTTGGGTGATGACTAGCCTCGTGCTACTCAGAATCCATTTTAGGATGCGAAGAATTTCTCTTTGTATGGATTAAGTAAGTCATTCTTATTGTTGACCTCGAAAAAAAAAATGAGCATTTCCTATAACCCCGCAAGCGGGCCATGACCATGGCCTTAACCCCTTCTCTCGGCGGGGGTAAAAAGCATCCAAGACGAGTGTACGTTGGTGAGGGCCGAGCTCATCCACATTTCCCGTTGCTCATCGAACGCGAGCCTTAAAAGTGTTCGCCTTTGAAGTGCTTCATCTACTGCTGAGAATTGATGGGCTCTGAGCCGTGGTGTCATAAATCCTCAATACAATCAATACAATCTTTGAGGTTGTGTTTTCTCTTTTATTCATCACAGCTCTTCTTGTTTTCAAGCCCGTTGCCCAGGACATAAACATTGTGAGAATTAACGAAAACACGACTTGATTCACACAATTTTTCTTCTAAAATTAGAAGAATGAATGAACATACGCTCCAATTTTTATTGAATGTACACTTAAGTTGGAACTTGTGTGCAAGCGAAATGGAAATAACTCTACAACAACTACGTGAGAAAACTTCTATGAACTTCAAGAATCTTAAATGAGTAGTTTGGTGAAATGTAAGGTGGTTGGGGTACCTTTAAATAGCTTTTAGGGGACGCATGGTTGCTTTGAAGGTGGGCCACCCAACAAAAAATAATTGTATAAAGATTGTTTTTTGGTTTTTACAGTTTAGTTCAAGTTGGTTCCGATGCAGTTTTGATAACATTGGTTGTGTTATCATTCATGTGTGTTGTCCAATGATATCTTACATTAGTTCATTTTTTGTATAGAAGGACTTGCACGACTTCGGAAAGCATGTCTTCATACTATGTTTTATATCGATGTAATGTAGCTCCACATTTTTTTGGGAAGAATGACTAGTGCAAGACATATCTTGCTTACCATATATTTTTTAATAGGGGAACTTCCGGATGTTTTCTGAATTTCCTTTTTTATTTATTATTTCATTTTTCTTCCGTGCTTTTTTTCGGTGTTATTTTCTTTTTCGAAGTTTTGCTTCATAAATGGTTATCTTTATTGAGTCTGTTATTTTTGTTTTGTTTGAATTGATCGGGACTAATATTATATTTTGAATTTGTCAAAATGCTTTCTACGTAGTATGCTAAATATATTTCATCTACATGCATCTTTTCATGACAAAATCTTTGGAGCTATATTTACGAGACCTCACAGCCCAGTTGAACATACGAAATAACTCTTCGGAAGGTGCTAAAATCATGAGTGCTCCATTGTATGTTTCTTATCCCCATGTTGATATATTGTCTTGCTATGTTGATAAGTGTTGAAAGTAGTACGCAAGGTTTTCTACCTTGCTTTCAAAACAAATAAAGACTTCACTACATTTATTCTACGGGGGATACGTATTTATTTTCCTTAAACTGTGATTGTGCATAGCTTCTTTTTGTGGTTTACTAGTCACATTCTATAAATAAGTTGATAAATCCTTTTAAGCTATTGACTCTGATTTTGTTAAAATATGGTTTATACTATGTATATGTCACTAATATTATTTTTCTTTTTTTGTTAATGGTTAGCGAAACAATGTGTGCACGAGTGCGATGTTTTTGATTTCTTTGGGAGATAGTGAACAAGGTCGAGACATGGGGGTTGAGATGTTGCCCTGCGGTGAAGAGAGTAATGGTGGCGGAAGGGAAGATGATATAGATATTTTCTTCTGGTGATTGCAAAGAGGTCTAGGAAAATTTGCACATTTTGAAAAATTACAGAGATCAGATATACTTTACCTTTTCTTGTAATGACTATGCGTTTTCATTTGCTTGAAAATCTCTCCACGAAGGAGATGAAAATGAGAGTGATGAGGATGAAGTTAAGAGGGCAGGGATGGTAATGAACTACTTGTTTATAAAAGCAGGTTGTTCTTTGCAAGGAATGGAGTTATCCATATGTGTTGCTATTGTCTTTTCTATGCTTTAATTCTCAATTTTCTCTAGGTTAAAACGGTAATTGCTTGCTATTTGGCCTTTTCTAAGAGTGGGTGCAAACCATGGAAGCGGACGAGGACGGGGGAAGAAGAGGTAGACGCGAGGAGGATCAAGGGTGGGTCGAGTGGGATAAATGGCATTACGATTGAGAATTTTGAGGATGAAGACCTATATTGTCCGTTTGAGCACGGTGAAGACGGAAAGTTTAATTTTCTTGATGTTAACACGAGACAAGAGAGACCAAGGTAGCGGTGAATTTGGGAGAACTCCTGTGGTAAGAGAATTTGATCTTAACATGGGTACAGGATGATGGGGGTTGTTGCAAGCATGCCAATGCAACCTTTTGTCAAGCGGAACATGATCCTAGTGATGTTGCAAATGTGCATGTTGTTAAAAGGAGTTGATGAATTTCGTGGTAATGTTCCAATTGTACAACCTCCTATTAAACGGGGAAGAGAAATATCCTAATTGGTCTCATTCTTATGTAGATAATGCGGCCCTAGATTCAATACGATTTCATGTGCACTCGGAAATATAATTTTGATCGGGATAAAGATGATTATGACAATGAGGATGGATAGTGTGTTATTAAGCGAGGGATCTATTTTATAAGAGTTTTAGCAAGGTTGCGGTGTATAAATTTGGAAATATTTCACATACGGCATGATTCAACATATGCCTCTTGATTGTCAAAGAAAAGGGCACTAAAAGATCTCACCATTGTAATGGGTTTTGTACATACTATTTTGCAAGGAGGGTAAGAAATCCTTATTGATTTGAACGCTTATTTTTTCAAGCATTGAAGGTCGGCCAAGTGGAGTTCTTTCAATATTTGTTATCTCTCTAAATGGTTGTCTCATGTGCTCAAAGGGAAGGATCTTGTATTCACTTTCGGTCAACTGAAGAATTTACAACCGGTACAGAGTGGTCTTTTCTCTTTATTTCCCTTATGTGGTTGATACATCACAATTGCCCAAATAGGAAATATTCTTTTGTATAAAAATTATAGTTATGTGCATATCATGGATAATTTCTTGTCCGGTGTCTTTTGATGCTTACGATTGCAACGTGATAGGAATTTAAATCCCATTTCCATGTGCCCAATTAATAATATTTCTTCTTGTGGCGAGTTTTACAAGTCTCATGTGAGATATTTTTCCGGTACATAAAAATGGTGTTTTTTTGTAAATTTGATAAGCGATATGTTATACACAGATTCTCCTAATCACACACTATTTTAACTTCATGCACAATAAAATCTATTACCATTGATTATTAATTGTAGAAATAATACAATCGCATGGGCACATTAAAACCATAGGCAATCACACATATGAACACAATATTTGTGGGGAAAGCTTAAAAATTTGAAAACCCCCAACTATCTATATTATATGTCATAGAGATCATGTAGCGATCATTATACAAAGCTCCTGAAGCTCTCATTACAATCTCAGTACACACATAATCAGTCTGAATTTAATAAAATCATACTCAATGTTTTCTGTTACCCACACTCTCTGCAATCCTGCCGAATATTGTCTCTCGTGAACTCAAGATCCACAGTATGCACTACACAATCCTCATTGGCCTCTCCATCGATGTGTGGTGCAAACTCATGCACCGGTATATTCTGGCTGATAGTCTGCTTTGCTCTTTCACTACCTCTTCTTTGGTCTCCACTCATTGTCCATGCTGTAGTTAAGCGATGTATTATTTAGTTGATTAATAGGTTAATAATTATTGAATTAATTAATAATTAATTCACACCACTCTCACTAGTGTATCGATCAGTTAGACTAGATACAACTAGCTCAACTATGTTTAACTTAGTTAAAGCGAACACAACTCCATTAACTTCCTCCAATCAACTCCATGAAACTCTCACATGAGTTCTAACTAAAGTCTCCATGCAATAGCTCCACTTAACCCTCGGGAATAGCGTAATTTCATACATCGGCTCATAATACACATTTGTGCACTTAAGCAGAAGTGCTCAAGAGAATAATATAATGTTTATAGTCCAAATATTATTAAGAGCTAATAATATTCAACATATCTATTTTAGGCGGCAATCTAAAAATAGATTCCGCCCAATATGTCTAAAAATAAAAGTCCATCTATTTTCAACTTGACCAACCATCTGATAGCATCCTGCAACTCATAGAATATGATCGACATGTGTAAAAATAGACATAGTCTAAAAAAGTAGACTTTGCGCCAAAAATAGCTTACGGGCCCACTTAGTGAAGGCAACTTATTTCCACTAAGCTCATCATCATGTTGCAATCTCAACACTCCCTCTCAACAAGATAAGGATTGTCTGCCACCCCTATCTGCCTGCAGCAGGTATTGAATTTGCTCTGGTGAGCGCCTTCGTCGAATATCGGCATCCTAATCCTCGATGAGGAATGTATAGTAACATGATCTTCGAATTTGCACACAATCTGCGATATGATGAGTACCGGATGTCAATGTGTTTATATCTATCATGAAACAACGGATTAACGAGATTTTGATGCAACTACGATTATCACAATATATCACGGTAGGATCTAAGTCTGAACCGAACAACAACAGGATCTTCCTCATCCATATAGCCTCGCATGCAGCCAAACTTGCTTTGCCATATACTCGACCTCGCCGGAGCGAGTGCCACGGATCTGCAGCTGTACTATACAAGAAAGGCGTGTCGACCTAATGCGAAAATCCCTCTAGATGTGCTCTTTCCTGGATTCGGGCTCCTGCTTGTCTGCATCCATAAAGCCACATAGCCTCACACCTCATCATTGTACGTACCATAATCCATATCCGATGTGCCTGCGAGATATCTCCAAATGTGCCTTCTTTTAACGCTTCCGAAACCGGTAGGCTTAACCATAGCTTGTGAAAAGGCGGTTAACGGTGTAGCATATGTCGGGTCATGTATTGACGGATACATGAAAGCGACCCCACCAGCGGTAAATAGGCGCGCCACTACATCGTCGATGTAGCATCCTCCTTCCCTCCAACCACAGGAAAGAGGAGTATCGACGAACTGCAGCCATGCATATTGAACTTCTCCGGTATCTCTGAGCATACTTTCTCAATGTCCTGTAATGTTTTGTGGCTTTGCCTCTTGTGCTTGTTTTGCTTCCCATTACCTTTCAGATTGCATCCATTGGCATTTTATCGTCCTCACAATATTGCTTTATGTTCATAGTACAATTTCTCTACTGATACGCACTCCACAATCAAATGTTAATACCAAATACCAAAATTGAAAAAGGTTAAAATATAGATTTTTTTTTGTAAAAGGTAAAATACGGAAAGAGGAAACATGCAGAAGAAAAACAAGTGCCAAGTTCTCTACGAGTTGGGTTCCTCCCTCCCCACTGTGCCATCCCGATAGGTCTAGTGGAGCAAGCATGGTTTGTACCGGAGTGATTTGTCCCTTCGGTATCTGATGTTAGGAGCAATGGGTTCTCCTCATTCTTGTGACGATACATCACGGTATCATAGAGCTGGGTTTTTTTAGTATGAGTCCTCCCCGAAGGACATCGTTTGCCAATGCATTGGTCCTCACGGTGTGAGGACTGCGATGGTGAGCTTTCCTCGGCACCTTCACTCACCCTTGTTTGCCAAGCTCTAGCGGGCATTGGCATCCTCTCTCACACACACTCTAATGTGTGTGTATATCCACATTATCTTGCAAGAAAATAATAACAAGTCAGAAAAAGGAGCGATTGGGTTTTCTCTTTCTTGTGACCACCCTCCTTGTATCATAGCTCGGCATCCTCACGTAGCTATCACAAAGCATAAATGGAAATAGCTGCGCAATAGCTATGTGAGTGCTTAATAGTTCATGCACGAAGTAGGTGAGGTAATTGAATGAATATGGTATTCGAGTTATTTCCTCGTGTGCGACAAAATTATACAAACCCCGAAGAGGTATTTCGTTTACTTTCCTTTTCCCATTTGCATTTTAATGTTTCGAGAAATCAATTTATATTTCTCATCTCCAATTCACGATTATTACCCAATCGTTTTGTCTTGCTCTTTTCTTTAGGTTTACGAGTTCTGTATGTATTAAGTTTGTTTCCTATTGAATTATGAGCGTGTAAATGGCTTCATACACTTCTCATTATGTGGGAGGATTCCCTAACCGGGGTTTAAGTCGGTCTTTGTGGGGGATTACACGCTTTTTGAAGAACATGAAAAAGATCGGCCCTATCGTGCGAAGTCATGCGAAAAAGGTTTATTTGTCGCTTAGATGTGTCCTAGTAACAACAACTATCGAGGTTTATTTACATCTTATGCTAAATATTGGCGGCCTCCTCATGAGGCTTGCTTGCATTGGATTTGTGTAATCGAATGTCATATACATCCTTCTGAACAGAAGTACCAATGGGTAAGTTCTTTAGTTCTTTGATCATGTTCGAGTGAATTCGTGATTTTTTATTTCGAATAGAATTGAGAAACATTTGAGAAGTTCCGGCTCATTAGAAATCTCAAACAACGAGCCCAGAAATACGATAGCGTCCAGACTTCTTTTCCATTGTAAATTTGAAAAAATTATATAATGTATAAAAAACATTTTTTTAGAAAGCTAAATCTGTTGTATACTCACTCCATAATCCTAATCCTACGATTTGTATACTCACCACATTTTAACAGCAAAGTCGATTGAGTGGGAGGAGAAATGTTTGTTTGGATAAGGTGGTCATATTATAATTCTACTTTCAATAATGGTGCTACATTCCATTGGTCAAAACATTTTTTCATTTTAATTAGGAATAGTGCGCCAAGCTTATCCTTTTAGTTCTTGCACACAGTTCTAGAGCCTTATCCCATTTTAGTTCTTGCTTTTAGGTTCTCCGGCCTTATCCATAGCCGGCGTGTTAGGTAGGTACATTTGAAGTCCGGGGTTAGGTTCATTATTTAGCTTTGCTTATCTTTCCCACACTTGCAATAATCTCTACTCTTTGTATTTTAATGGATTTTGGTACACCCATTACTGTACATTTAGGTCCAGTTGTGTTATTAAGCTTGGATTGGGGATCGACATTATGGGTTCTTAGGCCTTATCCACATTTTAGTTCTTGGCACACAAAGTTCTCCAACCTTATCCACGGCCAGTTTGTTAAGTGGTTGCTTGGTACGGGGTTAGGTTCATTATTTGGCACTTACACTTATCTTTCCCACATTTACCCATTAATCTCTACTCTTTGTATTTCTGGATTTAGGTACACCCATTCTATGCATTTAGATCAGATTTTTTATTAAGGAAGAAGCTCCAGATTGAGATGGTGTTTTTGTTAGAGATCATGGCTGCCACTATTGGAAGACTTATGGATGCTAAGGGGAATTAGATTTCTTGACAAAGAAAAATGGAGAAAGAAAATTGGCTGGGCGAGGAGAATGTAACTGCAGTGGCTTAGATTGCTTTCCACCAAGGATGAAAGAAGAGCATGAGACTGCGAGATTGAGCCACGAGGCTACAAAGGAAGATGTCAAGAGTACCTACATACACCTAATTTTTTATGCGGATTCTTTATGTTTTGTACCATTACTTATTTTTATTAAATGGAATACTTTTTGGCGGGCCGAGTTTGCATATGGAGTTTTAGCCAATTATTTGGCGGACTTGACATCATGGAATGGAATTTTCAACACTACCATCCTTTATAGCGACTTCAACTATGTTCTATCTCGATTGTCTTGATTTTCTAACACATCCATGGGTATTGTCTACTCCACAGAAGTTTGCTATTATCTTGTTTTTGTGTTGGCTTTTTATGTGTGGGCATAAATTTGTAGATTTTGTGTTATACGAGAATCTAACTTTGGGGTACATTATAGGATACAAGGCATGGCAGCTTAAGGACGTGTAATGGAAATACGTAATGTACAAATGAATCGAAAAGCTGGTACATTTGGTTGCAATAAGGGAAAAATATCAACAACACATGGTACACTGTATATCTTGTTTGGGAATTTAATGGTTTTTTTTAATCCAACCTTTGAAAGCTACGGATTACATGCTACATTTTGGTTACTCTTATTAAGAGTTTATATATGTTTTTTTTTTTTTTTATTTTTTTCCATGACGGTTAAAAAAAATGTGTGGCAAAATTTGGCCTCCACCTCCTTTTTTATTCTTTGAAAGGTTCTTTGAAGACACTCCAAACTAAGCTATCGTCGTTGGTTGTGCCTGAGCGTTTTGCTAAAGCATTTGGAAGCACAATATCATGTAATAGTTATGTTGAATACGGACTTTTTGAACCACATTTGGTTAATTTCCATTTAAATGTGTCAATTTTTTTAGACGTTGGTGCCCATAGTTTTGGTGCTGTATTTTAACTCACCAACTTACTAGTCTACTAGGGAAATTTGGTGCTTGCGGTATTTGCATGTGTTAGTTTTGAGCACTCGAAAGTATTTATCAAATTGTATCATGTTCTCGGAAATTATCTACATGGATACGAGATGATGAATTGATAGTCATGGATTGATAATTAACATGATTTTGTACGAATAGTCGTTAAGGTTTTTTTATTTTTATTTTTTATATGTTTGTTTTGTGTAAATATTTATTAAAGAATTTTAATCCTCGTTTGTTGGGAAATCCTTTTGGTGTTATTTGGATCTTGTACTATTTCACAAATTTTAATTATTTTTCTTGAAAAATGTTGTTTACTTCTACGTCGATGAGGCCTTTCATACACCAACATATTATTTTTCTAATGAAAAATTTCGTTTCTCTATGGACCACGAAAAATTATATGGTGACTTTTATGTTGTGGAAATAATCCCAGGATTTGAATTTATATCACTAATATTGTGTATCTTGGTTTATGATGCCTCCTTGAGCGATGTTAATCATCACGAGCTTAGGTTTGTGGCAATATCAATTTTATTTCTAGAGGTTTGAGAGGGATTGTACAACCATTTCTATATCCTTCTACTCAAATAGGTCGATGAGCCTCACTAATGCGAGCTCGAAGTAATGTTTTATCAACAAACTATCAAGGCCATTTTTCTCTTATTCACTTAACTTTAACATAATTCATGCCTCTTCTTCAGCGTTCCTTTGCACCTCCCGGTGCAATTTCTAGTTATAAGTTTTAAATAAATAAATTAAATCTAAATTTGGTTAAAATTTTAAGATTTTTTCCTGCATACTACTATTTCTATACTCTGCTTACAACGTTCCCTTTGCAACATATGGTGCAATTGCTAATTTTATTAAGTTAAAAATAAGGGCTTGCATGATTATATGTTTTACAAGGATTATGCCATTATGTGTTGAACATTTTTTAAAAATCAATACCTATTATACAATTTCAAGAAACTGTCGTAACGCCTCACATAATTCTTGAAAGGTGCTAAAGCTCATTGGAAGGCACACCATGGAGAGGGTTAGTGGTTGATTCACGCATGCCTAACATGAATTATTCAAAGACATTGTTGATTTTTTAATTAATTTTTTTATATTGATTTATTTTAATGGTGAGATATTTTCTAGATTCATTGTTTTATATTGTCTCTACATAGACAATAGATAGATAAGCATTCTCTCCATAAAGACAATATCTTTAATTCCAACTTTATTGTCTTTGGAGAGACAAAAGTAAATTGTCTCAAGCTAAGATATTTACCTGAAAATTGTCTTAAAGCCTTTGTGTTGTAGTGCAACTATTGTGCAGAACCAAAAATAATTGTGTTATATATTGTCTTTATAGAGACAATATTTTAAGACGATTTAATTTAAGAAACACGCTTAAAGACAATATTTAAGACAATACACAAGTTTTCTTTTGTCTCAAATTGAGACAATTTACCCAAAATTGTCTTAAATATTGTCTTAAAACCCCTTTATGTTGTAGTGTGCATTGTAATAAGAAATATTTACCTCAAATATGGCAAATATTAGTGTCTTTGACACACTTTGAAACCAAGACACTAAATAAAATAGTCAAAACAACAAAATTAACAAGTGTCCAAAACTAGAAAAGGCTTAAAATAATTGCTACCCCATGAGGGGAGGAAATTAGAAATAAGAGAAAAAATGAGAAACCATAATTTCAAATTTGGAGGAAAAAGAAAAATAAATGAAACGAGAGTGAAGGGAAACATGACTATAGCCCCAGGAGCCAATTGGGATAGGAAGAATTGAAATGAAGCGCAAGCCTTGAGGAAACTTGCAGGAAGACAAAAAAGTATCTAGGTTGATGAGCTGTTCCGCAACATTTCATGGTAGAGGAATTGGAGAGCTGAGAAAGATCCTATCTTAAGCCTAGCTATTCAACCTTCCATGTCAACATAAAGTCTGCGAAACATCTATCCTATGTAAGAGAATGACACCGGGGCTATCTCCCTATCAACTATAACTTTTTTGTAGTAGTGACTTAACATGCCACTAGGAAATCAGGTATGTCGATAATGATTTTTTATGAGGCCTCCGCGATTTACCTATATCGAGAATTCAAGATGAAATGGTAGCCATGACATTCCTTTCATGATGAATTTCCCTACATGAGATAGATCTCCTTTTGAATATTTCGAGGTGTGCTAGCATGGAAGCTATAATTTGAAGAATCTTATCGCTAAGCATATAAAGGTTCCCCTTGAAGCACCATGACCACTACTATCACACATAAAATATGCTCATTGATGTAGCATGTATGTTGGAAGGAAGCAAGACGCCACATGGACTAAAACTAAGATGAGAGGTGAGCTACATGAGGTGTACGTGAAAGAGAGATTCCATAACAATTTTCTAATCGAAGTGCATTATCATTGACCTTGATTATATACCCTCTCCATCGAAAAAATACAACGAGAAGCGGGGAAATTCAATGATAAGGATGGGAGGAAGCCCACCCAAGAAACTAGGTCATAGTCCGAGTGCATGGTGAGTGAAGACATGAGTATAAGGAAATGATAGAGGAATATAATCTCAAGCCACCAATAAGGGATGAAGGACACACTGGGGCATAAATTAATTCCACATATGCATATGTGAGCTTTGAAGGGGCCTTGACATTCTCTCCTTGGAAGGCAAGGTCACATAAATGTTCATAAATAGGATGACATGCATATGGGATGGTGACGGGAGGGTGTGTCAAGTTAAGGCCACATTGAAATCAATGCGTATTCTACATCAAGGTTTTTAAATTTAATTTTAAAAGTATATATTTATTTTATTTATTAATGATAAAAATTTGTAAAATTAATTATATTTAAAACAATAAAAGTAAACTATATATGTAATTAAAAAATTCCTAAATAAAGTATTGCATTTTTAATCATTTATAATAGTAAAAGTAAATATATATAAAATAAACTAGGTTAGCTTTATCTTAACTCTATATTTATTAAGTTTCGAGAAATCGAATCTCTTTCACTCAAAAAGGGTTTGCACCTCAAGAGATTTCGTCCGTGATTGTACTTGTAGATCCAAAGTTAAGATGGATCTAAGATGATTTAATTATTAAGTATAACTAATTGCAAATATAATAATTAATTTTATATTTTATAGTTTATTTTATATTTATGTAATTTGATTTTGTCAAAATGTTTTATTAATAATAATAACTATTAATTATTTAATATATATATATATATATAAAATTTAATTCCTCTACTTTCAAAAGCCTAGAAGAGGACTTTGATTCCTCTACTATTTATATTTTGATGGTGCAAATATGAAAATTATTAATTCAATGATGCCCCATATGCACTTTTAGTTGTAGAGCCATGCATTCCCATGTATGCATCCAAGCAAGCATTTATAACACAATGTATGCCCATGCATACATCCGAGAAGCATATATAACACCATGCATGCATCCATAAAGCCATGCATTCACATGCATGATTTTATGGTATATTCATACGATCGTCGAACACATGTTGAAGTTTGAGGAATCCATATTGGCTTCGTTCCTTGATGCAAAAACATGGATGGACTCTACCTCTACTTACGAAAAGAGCTTGTTCCTCCATATCCATTTGTAGAGAAGGTTTTCACCTCTGTAGTATAATTAGTTTGAGATACGACCATATTTGTTGGTCAACGAGAACATTGCTATTACTTTATCATCAATAGAGGTTGAGTATGGAGGTAGTCAATGCAGCCATTTAAACCATTTGGGTGCACATATATGGTAGATGCGTGTATACAAAAGATGTGCATATACGAAAGATATGCGCATATATATGCAAGTTATGTATATATAGAAGATATGTATATACACATATGTTGTGCATATACAAAATATGTGTGCATAAATAGAGAAAGTTATACATATATGGAGGTTATATCGCATATGAATATTATAGAAGTTAGACATTACTTATGTGTATACACAACATATGTATAAATGCATGTATGGAAGATATGGACATATACCTAAAGCTTTACATATACAAGAGATATGCATATATATGGAAGATATATGCATATACGGAAAAAGATATCAAAACATATGGAAGATATGTGTATATACGAAACTATGTAGAACTTCAACATCTATATAGAGAAACTTATTTATATGTGCACATCTTTCATATGTGAATATAAAGAAGTTGTGCATATATGGAAATTATGCATGCTCTCATCGGTGTTTCATAAATTTTGCTCAAAATTGAAAGTTATAGGACTAGGTTAAAACTAGGATGGTTGCGTAGATCTCGTCTTCCTAATTCAGTGCCCTTGAATGGTTCGAAAAACCAATGTCGTATGGGGAGATATCACGTTCTTATCGAAATCCCAAATAGGTGAAATTTGCAACGGGGTTGAACGGGATGCCCGATAACCAAGGTGGATGCACGATCGACCAAAATGAATATTACGAGTAATATTTACGCCAAGTCGGAGACGATCGCGGATGAAAAGTTGCAAACTTCTATTGGTTGAATGAAGTTTGTGCTTTGGTTTGGAGAACCAATTAAAGGGAATTGCCATGTGGCTAGCCTAAGACACGTGTCCCTTAATGGTGTATTAAAATTTTGAGTTGAAGGTCCATAGGGCTCGACCTGCGACCTCCCGGAAATACATGTGCACGTCCTAACCACCGAGCACACATAGAGGAACTTATACGGATTTGCGAGTTTATATTTAAGTTTGAACGTAATGAAGTATGGGGGTTGGGGACGTGAGGGATCCCGACTGCTGGCGATCCCCGCAAGAGTGGTCACACGGCAGCAACGGTGCTAGCCTCAGCAGTCTTGACCTTGTGCCAGTCTCTTGCCAACGGTTCGTACTTGTCTGTGAACATTTTTTAAACATTAAACTGCGGTTAAGGTTTTCTCTGGCAGTTCGCTAACAATCATGGAGACCGTGGGTTTGGGGTGCGCATGTGGCGGTAACCGCAAAGTTAAATGCGACGATTTTATTCAACGGTGATTTGGCAATGTGCATAATTACCGAGGTGGAGAGCTAAATTAACTCTATTTAAGGAGTGGAGTCCTCCACTATTAGTGGAGTTTTTCTAGGTGTAACGGGGAGAAGGAAATGAGGAGACTCAATTTTCGCCCATTTTGAGTGAATGAGGAGTCATTTTTTACTAGTCGACATTACGGAGCCATTGGTGTAGAGAAAAAAACCATTAGAGGGCTTGTAACTACATGTATTCCTGCAAAATTTTGAGCATAATGAAAGAGATGAACATGCCATTGGGAAGCTAGACCAACAAATGTAACCTAGGAGGGGTGAATTGCTTCATCATATATAACTGTGTAATTTATATGAGGTGACTTATTTCTCTTTATTTTCTTTCTTTGTTCAATGTATTGTTGTGCTTATTTCATGCTTCTAATTCACTAAAATCATCTACAATTCATGGTTAAAATCCCCATTCCTTAAGAAAACTAATGAACAGTATGCATGTTTATAAACTGAAAATACATGTGACAAAAGTAATCACAGGTCCTTTCAAGTAGGATTAATGAGCTAGAGTTTATTCTACGATGTTGTTTAGTGCAAAAAATGGTATAGCTGTTCCAAGTTTTTAGATGCTTACTAAGCTCAAGCTCAAAAGAAGAGAAAGCATATTGGTGGGAGAAAAAGGGTCACAGTAAGAGAAAAAAAAACAAAAAAGAGCAAGATTGCCACAATCTCCACCACCTAGTTCACCTCCTAAGGAAGCAAAAGTTGCATTAAGCATGTCTCATTATGAGAAAAGAGAAATCCATGAAGAAGTTGATCCCAAAAAAAGGAAGAAGAGTGTACATTTCTTGACATAGCAAAATTTGAGATGGTTAGAATCCTTTATCTTGAATGAAATACTAGAAGAAAAAAGATCCAAACTTCAAGGAAGAACATAGATCTTTGATGAAAATAATTCAAAGAAAAGAAATAGAAGAAATGGAGACAATAGAGAGCCATCATCCTCATGACAAGGCAATGTGACCAAGAGCCATTTTATAATACTTTTAATTGAGTCGATTTAATAGTCAAAGATATAAAGTGAATAAGACAGTAGAAACTTAATAAATGGTAATTGGTATCACAATCTATATTTTTTACTACCCATGGTCACTTCTATATTGTAAATGGTTCGTTGCATGACCTCACATATATGGATGCAAGTTGTATTTTTTTTTTAATTACGTACGCAAAAATCCGGCCTTTGACGTGGATCATTAGCTTCGAGATTTCCCGTCGTCATCACCCGCATTTCTCGGCATAATATTTACACATATTCACACTCCTATCGTTCGAGATGTGAAGTACACGGTAAGTCTTAGTGCTTTTTGGCATTATGAAAATTATAGAAGTTTTCTAAAATTTGTGAAAAATATGTAGAATTTTTTGATAAATTTACTTTATAATTAATAAATTTTAATTTTAATATTTTGAATGTTTTAGAATTTTTATTGTTGCGAAACCATTTTTACTCATTCAAATCATAATTCAAATACTATTATTATAATTTTTTTTTTCCCAAATTCCTAAAATAAATGCTCGATCTATTTGGAAATTTATTACAAAGTAAATACTCTTTTTAGGTAGCGCACCGCCGCAGTTACTTTACGAAATTTCAAACCGGTCATCCACGATTTGAAATATTGTAGGTATGTAAAAAATCTGAAATATGGATCATGACTAAACGTAGGCTCACGGAATGAGCACGCGACCATCTACCTTTGCTTCATTCGATCACTCGCCAATATTTTTAACAGAATACTCGATTGGCGAAATTGTCTAAACGGGCGGGCTCGACTTTGAAAGAATCGGTGTTTAATAAAATGGGAAGGTTTAATGGTTACAATACGATATCATTACAATCCATTTTTCTTAACACACTTGCTATTCATTAGTTTTCCTTTGGGAATTTCGGAGTTACGAGCTTTCGATTGCAAGAACGTCTTTGATTTATTCTCCTTTGGAAGTAGGTATAAGAGCAATTTGAGCAGTGTTATGCATGATGCGAAGGGTTAAAAAAATACAACAAAGACGGGGTTTAACGCTTCTTGGCATGGGGAGAGGCCCCGAGAAGAGAAGGTGTAGCGCGCCATAGGTGCGGAAAAGACGCATCGCCGGAAGGATGCTCTAGCTTCACCGAAGTGAGCATCGGTCTTCAACGACTTTGCGAGAGCGACATAGGCGGCCGAGTGTGGTGGAGTGTGTGTTTCTTGCGTTATGATAATTTTAGTTTCTTTTCAGACTTAGATGCGGAAATATCATTGCTATTCTCCCAAATCCCCGGAGCGCGGGGAAAATCTGGCTGGTTTTCGAATGGCCGTCATGCATCAAATTCGTCCTCTCATTGGCGAAATTTCCGATGCGGCAAGAAAGGGTTATTCACGGGGCTCTGTTACTATCTTCTTACTGCGATACGCCTGGGGTTTTCGCGTTGGTTGAATATTGGAGAGATTTTTCCGTGGAGCAGTGCCAAACCTGTTTGTTAATAGCGCTGTTGTATCCTTTTATGGTAAAAGAAGGGGGCGAAGCGTTGTTAGGAAGTTGCGAGAATTCTCCCGTGTTACCCGCAACGCCACCCTTTACATTTGCCTTCTCTTTATTGTTTTCTCATAGTCTTCTTTACGGGAAAATCTCGAAAAGGTGGCCATTATGTGCGGGTCTATTGGAGGCGGAGTGCTCGGCTTTGTCTTATGCTTTTTAAATGGCTACAAAATAAACAAAATGAGATCCATGTCCGGGGGAGAGGCCGATTCAGAGAGGTATTTATTTTTATTGCAATCATAATCATAATTCAATTTTAAGATTACTAATTATTTATTCCCCTATTGCAATAATAATAATAATTGAATTTTAAGATTTTTTATTATTAGTAACGAGATATGAGCGTTAACCTCTTTTGTTGAGATTTTACTAACAAAGTTTATATAGAAATATATATACTTTACTCCTTCGATTAAACTTATAAGAAAAGAGATGCTCTTTCCTATTAAACCCATTAAAATTACATGGACATTCAACAACACGGGATCTTTTAAAAACGATTGACTACATTCTTTATATTACTGTTTATAAAATGTGGAGTATTTGTTTCTAATGTTGTAACTTCCAATGATCAATTTTTAAAATTTCTATTGACTCTCTTAAGATATATGTATATAAAATTTTGTGATTTCGGGAAGAAGTCGTGGAATCTGGGATCGGGATCGTTGTTCAATCCCCAGAAAACGGTGTTTAGCTTGGACACATTGACGGAAGCAACGAAGTTTCATGAAGATAATAAGCTTGGAGAGGGAGGCTTTGATGTTGTATACAACGTAACATGCGAGTGCATTAGAATTATATGGGGTTTCTAATTTATGGGGATGTTGAAATTAATTTCCATAATCGACAATGATGTATTTATTCGGTTTCGGTATAACTTAAGTGAAATAACGATGTTGTCCTTAAATTACGCCCAAGGAACCGGGGAATTTATGAATGAAGTAAAACTTGTAGCCAAGAATTAAGCATCGAAACCTTGTACGGCTACTTGGGTGTTGCGTGGACGGATCGGGAAAAGTTGCTTGTTTATGAGTACTTGCCCCGATAAAAGCCTCGACTTTCCTTTCTCTTCGGTAAGTAATCCTTAAATTTGTTTTTAAACATTTAAATGACTATCTATGTTTTGGTGTTTGTAATGATAGAGAAATCTGACATTTTGGATGGTTAGTTTGTCTTCCGGACCCAGAAAAAACGATTTCTTGATTGGCAAAAACGCTATAACATCATTATGGTAATAGCACGCGGCCTTCTCTATCTTCACGAGGATTCTGAAATTGCGCATTATTCATCGAGATATTAAAGTAAACAACATTCGCCGGGCAGGCATTGAATCGAAGATAGCGAGATTTTGGATTGGCCGGACGTTTTCATTGATGAGACTCATGTTCACACGGTTACAATACGGGACATAGTAAGTAATTTTTTCGTTAGGTTTTGAATAATTAAATTGACTGTAGATTTATTTTAATTTTGGATTTATTAAAAGGTGTAAATATTTTCTAAGTCTTGTTCTAAGAAAAAGTTTATATCTAAAAATATTTTGATCTCTCGAAGTTTAATATATGCATAGATCCCTTTAAATTTAACTTTACATGTACTTTTTAAATGAGATCTACCTCGGAGTAGAAATTGTAGACAATGAAATATAGTAATTACATACATCACTTTACATGTACTTTTTAAATGAGATCTACCTCGAGTAGAAATTTTGTCAAAATAGCTTTCTACAAAAAATAATGAAATATATTCATTACATACCACATCCTTGGAAATCAAATGTTAGGAATTTCTCACGAGGTTTTTTTGGGTTTGCTTTATTATCAACGGTTATGGCTCCGGAGTATGCAATGCTAGGGCAGCTATGCGCGCCGTCGGTCATTACTTGACTTAAGTGTCATTCTTCTCCAGTTATGAGTGGGAGAAGACTTCAATGATATCTTTTGCCTTCCTCGGGAAATACAAAATCTTTTAGAATGGATGAGATGGAAAAATTTTTGTGAAACACTAATTGGCTTGGCTTAAACCAACTTCACGAACACTAACTATAAATTAAATTGGGACTATAACGTTGTGTTTGGTTATATGAATGCGAGGGATGGAGATTGTGCAATGGTGGAAATACGGTAGATATGATCGGTAGAAAATAGTTGGATGCTGCCCTTGGTGCTTTGTTGGTTCGGTGAGGGTAGAGCGATGACTAGCTACGGGTTCATCAGAAGCACGGGGAAGAACGGTGATGAAGGTTGAAGGTCACAAGGAGTTCATCAAACGCCGACGGAAGCAGGTGATGAAGGTCGCGAGATCGAAGCCAAGGCGGCTCTGTTTCCTCCACCACCGGGGAAGCAAGTCCCGGAGAGCAAGCCTTGGTGCCTTGAGGCTTCCGGCCCTAGTTACGGCCCGAAGATTTCTCAACGAGACGGGAAATAATAACGAGGAGTCGGCCGTGGAATTTGGTGTGGTGTGGTGTGGTGTGTTGTGTTTAGAGGGAGTTGTTTTAAGTGTGATTTAAAATAATTGATTGATTTTTAATTTAATTTGCTTAGTTTGATAGGTAAACTATACAATGGAAGTGCTTTAAGGAGTTTTTAAAGTGTGTTGATCTATATATGAAGTTAAAAAAAGTGTGTTGATCTATATATGAAGTTAAAAGACGAGTTTAAATCTAGTCATTTATACTCCTTGTTTGTGGAATAAGGGACCCACCTCCTCTCGAACATTTGATTGCTAAGTTTACTAAAATATTCATATTAAACACGAGGCGAGTTTTTTTTTTATTTAATTTTTTTTTAATTTAAGATTTTATTAAAAGAAAATTAAAATGAATTTGTTAAGAAGTTTGAATTGGTAATTTTTTTTTTGAATAAGACTAATTCTGTTAAGAAAAAACATATGGTACCAATCGAGCTTGCACGCAGCGACGAGCGAAAGAGCGAGGGGGGCCGGAAGTGAAAAATATCCACCTCGCTCCCAAATAACGACGAGGAATGAGGAAAAAAAGATAACAAGGAGAGCGAGAAAAATGAGGAGAGACGAAGAGGTGTCTGCAGTCCGACTCTTGGATTTCGGTTTGCGATTGAGATTCTTCTTTTGTGTCGAGGAACTTAGCGCATGTGTTTTGGAGATTGCCCGTACGATGACAATGGCGACATCGGAAGGCGGTATTCTGCGTCCCCGAGGTTTGTGTCAATGGAAGTCCCCAATTTGAGGTTGATACGGTCAGGCGGCCGCCCCGCTGCACTAATATATATTTCCGCACATAATCTACCGTAGGTGTAAGTCCTTTCTCCCTTCTTGAGGTATCTATAGCGAGGTAACGACTTAAGTTTGAATTATTTGTTAAGCCTATTAAAAAAATATTAATAATAAACACAAAGTAGTTTTTTTTTTTTTTGATTAGACTAATTCTATTAAGCAAAATATGGTACACGATGATGTTGATACAATCAAGAGAAACGAGAAAAAACGGCAACCGAAAATGATGTTATCAACCTCGGTCCGGAGAAGGAAAGAAACAAACGAGGCACAACAAAAAGCGGAAGGAAAAAAGATAGAAATCTGCCAGTGGGTAAAGGTCTTTACACGAAGCTTTTTCCCTTTCTTTTGCGAATTCAGCCCATCCATCTTTTGGGGTGTATGAGCTAAAACAACTTGAAGACCGAGTTCTCCAAGGGGGATCTGTATGCGAATCGAAGGAGGTCACATGGGTGCGCTTTTGAGCGATGGCGGCTGTCGAAAGGATGCGCGAGGAGCATGCGTGGTAAGGTCCATCGTCTAAAGGGCATGATCCGAATCTTCATTGCTTCCATCATCTTCGAACACGGAGGAATCGAGTCCTTTGCGGTGGCGGCGAGTATGGAACCCATCGCTTAGATTTGGCCTTTGAGTTGTTATCCTTTTTCTTTTTTGCCGGAGAGAGTACAGGCATGAGTTGCGAGATGCCACAGGCCACGACAATGGCGGCAACGGAAGGATGTTCTCATAAAGCTCTAGAGAGTACGAGTCTAAACAAAGTCGTTTATTTTGAGTTCCTACTATCCACCTATTAATTCTTGATAATAAATTGAAACTATGGAAATTCAATTCCAAAATAGACATGCCTATCTCCCAAAAAAAATATTGAGTGGAGTTTGAATTCCTACTATCCAATTCCAAAATATACATGCTTATCTCAAAAAATATTGAGTGGAGTTTGAATTCCCTCTTTATGGAGCTATTAATTCTTGATAATAAATTAAAACTCTAGGAAATCCAATCCCAAATAGCCAATGCCTATCTCAATAACTAAAATTTACAAGTTTAATAATATTTCTAATTTGTAACTTTAATAGTAATACAGATTTGAAAATATTTATTATCCATTATTATTATTATTATTATTATTATTATTATTATTTAATTAAGTTGTTTTTACATTGTAATAACAAATATTTACATCAAATATGGCAATATTAGTGTTTGACTTGTTGCCTTGGAAACCAAACCAAAGACACTACAAAGAAAATAGTAAAAAAAAAATAACAAAAATAACAAGTGTCCAAGACTAGAAAAGACTTAAAATAAGTGCTACCCCATGAGGGGGAAACTAGCAATAAGAGAAAAAATGAGAAACCATATTGGAAGAATTGAAATGAAGCGCAAGCCTTCAAGAGCATCAAGATGACAAAAGAGTATTTAGGTTGATAGGTTATTCCTCAACATTTGCATGGTAGAGAATTGGAGAGTTAAGGAAAAGATCCTATTTGAAGCCTAGTTATTCAACCTTCCATGTCAAGCATAAAGTCTATGCGATTATCTAGCCTATGCGAGAATGACTCACGACTATATCCTATCAACTATAACTTTTTCTAGTAGTAGATTAACATGCCAGCACAGAAATAAACGGTATGCGATAATATTTTGGAGGCCTCGCGGAATTACTTGTATCGAGAATTCCAGATGCAATGGAAGCCATGACATGCCTTTCATGATGAATTTCTCCCTCCATGAGATAGATCTCCTTTTGAATATTTTTTGGGTGTGCTAGCATGGAAACTACAAATGAAGAATCTTCTCATAAGCATACACGGGTTCCCCTTAAGCACCACGCCCACTACTACCACATAGAAAATATGCTCTTTGATGTGGCATGTATGTTGAAGTAAGGAGATGTCACATGGAAAAAAACTAAGATAAGGAGGGAGTCACATGAGGTTATTAAAGTGAAGATAGAATCCATAACTATTTTCCAATCGGTGCATTATCATTGACCTTGAGTATAGACACTCTCCATCAAAAAGAATCCAACGATGGAAGGGGAAATTCAATGATAAGGATGGGAGGAAACCCACCCAAGAAACTGAGATGTATAGTCCGGGTACATGGTGAGTGAAGACAAGAGTATAATGAATGATAGAGGAATATAATCTCAAGCCACCAATAAGGGATGAAGGACACTAGAGAATCAACTAATACCACATATGCATATATAACAAGGCTTTGAAGGGGCCTTGATGTGTCCTTGGAAAGGCGAGGTCACATAAATGTTCCTCAAATGGATGACATGCATAGGGGATGGTGACGAGGAGGGTGTGTCAAGTTCTAGTTGAAATCGGCACATATGACACCATCAAGGTTTTTAAATTTAATTTTAAAAGTCTATATTTATTTTATTTATTAATGATAAAAAATTGTAAAAGTAATTATGCCAAATAATAAAAGTAAACTATATATATGTAATTTTAAAAATGCCTAAATAAAGTATTTCATTTTTAATTATTTATAATATTAAAAAATAACTATCTATAAATTAAACTAACCTCGCTCCATCTTAACTCTATATCTATATATCTACTAAACTAGCCTCTTATTATTGCTTGGTAGATCCAAAGTGAAGATGGATCTAGGATGATTTAACTATTAAGTATAACTAATTATAAATATAAAAATTAATTTTTATATTTATATTTTATTTTTTTATTTTATGTAATTTGATTGAGTCAAAATGTTTTATTAACAATTGTAACTATTTAATTATTTAATATATATATATTTTTTAATTTTAACTCTACATGCTCTTTTGGTCGTAGAATACATGCATTCCATGCATGCCTCAAGGAAGCATTTATAACACAATGTATGCCCATGCATGCATCGAGCTGTTATAACACAATGTATGCCCATGCATGCATCGGGGAAGCATATATAACACCATGCATGCATCCACAAAGGCATCCCTAAAGCCATGCATTCACATGCATGCATCTATGGTATATTCATCGATCGTCAAACACATGTTGAAGTTTTAGGGAATCGATATTGGCTTCGTTCCTTGATCCAAACATGGGAGTTGATACTCTACTTCGAAAAGGAAGCTTGTTCCTTCATATCCATTTGTGAAGAAGGTTTCCACCTCTAGAAATGTACTTAGTTTGGGATACGACCACATTTAACGAGGTCAACGAGAACTAGGTTATTACTTTATCATTAATAGAGATTGAGTATAGAGGAGTAGTTAATGCGGCCATTTAGACCATTTGGTTGCACATATATGGTAGATGCGCATATACAAAATATGTGCATATACGAAATATATGTGCATATATGAAGTTATGTATATACGAAAGATATGCACATATACATATGTTGTTGCATATACGAGAAGATGTGCACATGGGTGAAAATGTGGTGGGTTACACTTTTTGCCCTTTTTTGAGAAAAATTTCATTTTTCGGTTCTTCAACTTTCTCTTGCGCAAACTATAACAATTTTTAAATTTGTGTAGAAATTTCATTTTTTGCGATAAAAATAAAAGTTGTGAAGAATTTGTTGGCTTTCTGTACTTATTTTTTGAAAATTTTTTATGCAGTTTGATATGTCAACTTAGCGTTTTTTTGAGTGTGTGTTTCTTAACAATCAGAGGATTAAGCGAAGTCATGTTATGACGCAATGTTGTATTCATTGAAAATTTGTGTTTTGAAAAACAAAATATGTTACAACAATCTAGACGAGGGGTCTACTTTGTTTTTAAGTCATATTTACAAAGCCAATGGATGCATATCATAATTACTAGAATTTTTATTTGGTCAATATGGCTTCCGTATTTTGGATATGTTTCGTGTCGCAAAAGAGAAATTTCTTAACATATAACTTATAAACTAAAAAATCTAAAAGCTACCCATTAGAGGCAATGGATAATGTAATGCCCCATAATTTTTTCAATTTTTTTTTACAATGTATTTTGGGAGATACAAAATTTTTATTTCAACGAATCCATGATGACCCTCACAAATTGTTTGCACCCTTTTATTAGAAAAGTAATTAAAATTAATAAACGTTTATGAAATTCCATAAAGTTATATTTCACGAAAGTAGATTCAATTAAGGAAATGATTGTCTTGGTTCCGACGGTTAATTAACAACCTTTTATGGAGTTTAATCGGTCCAAAGTTGCGGAACCATTTTCGGACCTAGTTTTGCGTGATTGGTGGCCCGTGTTAGTTCGGTAGAACTTTTAATCGAAGTTCGGTCGAACTATGTTTCTAACAAAGCTCGTTAAATCTAACATTTTAATAGTTCGGTAGAGACTTTTGATCACAAGTTCGGTAAGACTATTGTATAACTCTCCGTCGGCTCTCCGTCGGCCGGAAAGTTTTGCGGAGCCTACTAAAACACATTTCACGTCAATATAAATTGCACTTGAAATGATTCACAATTATAACATTTCGCACACTTCATCTCATTTTACAAAGATCCTGGTTTTGGGTTCAAAAACTTTTCTTCAAAATTTGGATTTAAGAGCATTTCTTGGAAGCAAATTTATTTTACAATTTTGGGTTTAAAGAATTTTTTTGTTTGGAAGACATTTCTTGGAGGCGGCGTGATTTTGGCAAAAATTGTAAAAAATTTCTTGGACTTACATTCAAAGGCATTTCTTGGAGATATGTACGTGTTTTGAGTTGAAGTAAATCTTTTTGAGCTTCGTTTCATTTTTATAAGACATTTTTCTCTCGTGTGTTTTGGATTGGAATATGTATTTTTTACAAAATTTCTTTGAATTTTTTTAAAATTAAATATTTTGTGATATTTTTTGTAATTGAGTTATTGTCTAATTTTTTGAAGGAAATTTTTTGAACTACATGCCTATTATCATGGGAAATCGAAGAACTTGTGCGAGAAAATATGATTGAAAAAAGAGACACGAAGCACGTAGAGAAAGAGACGAGACAATCTCGCAAAGAAAGTTAGAAGCCCTCTCAAATATTGAAGAGGAAAATCAACCTCAAACAGAAATTGAAGCCGGTATGTAAATGTAAATATTATGATCTATTGATATATATTTAAAATTTTCCTAATGTAAAATGTGAAGCTTAATTTTTATTTGATGAACTAGTTTGAAAAATATTTTGTTTAATGTAAACGGACAGAGATATTCCTCGGAATATTGAAGAGAAAATCAACTTCAAGCGGGGGTGGAAAGCGGTATGTAAATGTAAATATTATGATTTATTGATATATTTAAATTTCTAATGTAAAATGTAAGAAGCTTAATTTTTATTTGATGAACTAGTTTGAAAAATATTTTTTTTTAATATAAACGAACGAGAGATACTCCTCCAAAATATTGAAGAAAAATCAACCTCAGCGAGAAATTGGAAGGCGGGTATGTAAATTTAAATATTATGATCTATTGATATATTTAAAATTTTCCTAATATTTATTGACATATTTATTAATTTAGTGATTTATTGAATATGTACTATTTTTCGAATATGTACGGATGAAATCACTATCGATAATGAAATGTTAGAAAATGTTGACACTCACACATATGGAGATAAAAAACATGACCATGTTATACGATATCGTGACAAGCGCATTTTTGAAAAGCATTTCTTAAATTAGCGAGTGACGATTCGAGGCTCAAATGTTGAAAGGTCTCCTCTCATCAAGGAAATTAAAAAAGTGACGACACTATTGGGTATTTGAAAATCAACCAAAGATAAAAAAATGAAGGAAGTGAGTGATAAAAAATATGAGTAGTGCTATAAAGTCAATTAAGAAGTCTAGAGATAAAGATGTTTCAAATATACATAGAGGAATACGGATGGCAATGGTTTCACCAAGTTGCTAAAGAAATCAGTTTGACCATCATAAACATATTCTTAAAGGGTTCTCCATAAGAAAAACTGTTAAAAATGAAGACACTATTTTGAAATAGAATAACAATGATAAACAAAGCAATGGAAACCTTCTTTGTGAGCAATATTACAAGAACAAACTGGAAGATGTGGTATATATATGAGATATTGGAAAGAATGATTGCATGTTTCCATATTTATAAAGACTTATGTAGTCTGAAAGAAGAATGTATTGAAATAATTGAAGAACATGAAAAACATCTCTTGAAATACTCAGATTAGAGAGTTATTCCAACAATTTCAAAGAAGAGAATCATAAAATTCATGTTTCACTCAGAGTGCTTTTTGTTCAACGAAAACCATGGTATGTAAAGCCTATCACCGTACACGACACTTGTTGTTGTCGTTATCATGTGGAATTTAAGGTTATATTATGACACATTCCTTGATTTTGGTAGAACATTATGGAAGGATTCACCTCCTCCTTTACTATCCCAGTGAATTCATATCTCAAATTCTATGTGAAAGAGAAAGCGATGAACTATTTTACAAAAAGAAATGTGTTGGTGGTAAAAAATACAATGATTGTGGAAATTTAGCGGCTAAATTTCAAAACAAATATCGTATTGATATAAATGATCAATCATTGTCCAACATAGAGAAGTGAAATGGAAGAGATATGAATATATCGGTACATCGATTCAAGGTGCGAATAGTGTTAAAGAATCGAATTACGAGAAGAGACGAAATTTTTAAAATAGACTTTTTGAAAGTTTGAGGCGAGAAATTTACAAATACACAAGCATTCCCATAGAGCTCGATGACGAGACTTGCCGATTCAAAAAATCTCGTGAAGTGTTTCCACCGAGGGACCATTTTGTCGGTGATTGATTTTGTGAGAAAACTACGCATTTGTTCCACAAAAAGGAAATTCGGAGTGAATGCTATCATTCTAACCAAGTCTCCATGCTCGTCCATATTCTATATAGACATCTTGAACAAAATTTCGATCATATAGAAAGCACGAGTGAAAATCGACATATCATTAAATAATATGCTTTTATATCGGTGACGATGTTACACATGATACATGTTTTGTACAACATTGTTTTGGAAGAATTTATGATTCATTGAAAAATCGTGGAATAACATTCAATGAACATTGGATATGGTTGAACGGATGTGCGGAGTCAATTCAAATCTGCATGATCATTCTTTTGGTTGTGTTGTCTTCATAAGAAAACTGCATTAAGCTTTCTTTGTTGGAATTTCTTTGAGTGGCCATGGAAAAGGGAGAGCATGACGGTGCGGGGAGCATGCCTCCTTGTAGTACTTCGAAGATATCAAATGAACCACTCGCACCAACTTGTGAACGGCGGAAAGTTTTTCAGTAATTGTATGTGCTCTAAGCCATGAGAAAAATCCATCAAGAGAAGTACGGTACATTCAATTTAATTTATATTGGAAATCTAATTTTAAACATTGTACATTTATCATGCAATGATTATTTTTAGTATATTTTGATATCATATTTACAAATTCTTTTTCTAATTTTCCATATAAAGTTTTTTCGCTTGTATTGGAATCGAAGACGTAGATAGATCAATTGGAAATGACGTTGAAACAATAAGGAATCGAAAATTGCATTCAATTCAAACAAAGTTGTCAGTATGTTTGCATTGGATAAAAAGAAAATATTCTTGTTTTTGTGATGTTTGCATAGACAACACAAAATCCAATGACGTTTGTGAAAACAAAATGTATGTGAACGATTGGAAACATATAGAAAGCTAATTATAGGGAAAAATATCCGTTGGATGACTTGAAAATGAAATCGGAGGGAAACTACAATATCATCCTATGGTGATTGAGTTTGATATTGTTAGAGAAGGTAACATTTGAATTACTTTCTAATGATTTAAAGATCTAGAAATAAATTTAAATATGCATAATTAAATGTTAAATTTATTTTATTGTGCGAGGAAGATGTTTCTTTGTAATTGCACCTATTGACAATGATGAAAATGTGAAGTATTATTTGATGCGTTGCCTTTGAATGAAAAATGAAATTATTACAAGACTACAATGATCCATGATTTCAATATGACGAGAGGGTCTATTATACTAAAAGGTTATTTTTAAAAGACAAACTCATCAAGTGGAGACTTTGTTTACTTTGAAGACTATGAACACGATTCCATAAGTTGTCAATATAGTCACTTGGTGTGTGCTCTGTATAAAGTTGATAGAAGTTCAATCGAAGAAAAATACGAAAATTAAGAAATGGAAAATGTCAAAATCGGATCATGAACGAATTATTGAAGATGGAATTCCATTAGAATTTTTTTGAGTGAAGTGTCCAACAATTTATTATCTTTGGATTAAATATGTTTTCGAACTTCTAGTACTCAACTAAAAATTGGTATATGTTATTTGTGGTTTTGTAATGCAAATTGTTTGGAGTACAAGCACGTGCTCTAGTATCAGGCGTGGTTTCTATACATGTGCATTGATGAAAAATATTATATGTATTGGATATATATATATATATATATATATATATATATATATATATATATATATATATATATATATTCTAGAATGAAATTAATTGTTCTTGTATATGTTTTCCGACTATATAGTACAAATTATTCACTTTATTTTGTAAGGTCGGATTCGATTTATATGGCCTAGCCTCAGGACGAGATAACAAGTGGTTGTCACTTGCCCCGAATCTCGGCTGCAAGTAAAATTTTACTTTTGTTTATGGTAGGCATCTTACATGATGTCCTAGCCGGATAGATTCTCTTTGTTTCAAGTTTCCGGTAAGTTGTCACCGAATGACCTACTCGGATATTGTAAATACTAGCTTTTGTAAGATCATTTGGCATTCGGAGAAAAATTCGAAAGTCTTGGTACATCCAATCAATTTAAGGTATCATTCACCCTAGGGGTGTAAAATATTCAATGTAGGTTGGTGATGATGCTCACTCTAGCTTAGTAGCTCGATGACCAATTCTTTAATGAATTCCAATGCATAGACGAAAGTTGGTGACCTACTTGGTTTTTCACCGAAAATTCCAAGGTACTCTTCTTACCTTTGGCCCCCAAAGCTTCTGATGGAGTTATAGGAAGGTGAAGAAATTTTTTTCACCCTAATGGGAATTTGGTCACATCCCTAATCTCCCCTTATCCAAAAGTTCTATCTACTACATTGTCGAGCATGTACTCAAGATCACTATTTCGTAATTAGAATATCCCAATATCATAAGTTCTCAAAAAAATACATGGAATGCCATTACGACACTCATCCCAGCAGTAGGAGCTCAAAACCTAGAAAATCTCCTCGTCCCCTTAATAATAATGTGTTTAATTTAGTCTTTTAGGTGAGGATTAGGTGTGAATCTTGTTTTCATACAAAAAAGAATTAATTGTTTAATTCCATAAATTTCATTATTCACCAAAATACATGTCACTTATCACTATTTGTCTCTCCTACGAATTCCCATTATTTTATTAAAATATGATTTTATCTCACCCAACTATCACATGTTCCTAAATTTACTCCTAATTGTTCCCTATGCCCTAAATCTCTCCTAATTGTTCCCTATGTTGCTTTCCTTATTTTTAGAAATTTATTTTCCTAGATCCATTATAACTATGGATCTATCAAGCGGCGAGAGGATCAAATATCCTAGAGGTGCGAAACCTCTTTTTTGGTGCAAAACTTGAGAAAGGTTTGCACCTCGAGCAGTCCCTCTCGGCGCTTGATAAGGTCCGTAGTTAAGATGAATCTAGGTTGGTTTTCGATCGTGTTGCAACCAGGGAAAAACTATCGATAATATGAGGAACATATGATTAATTTTATCAATAATATGTAAATACATCTAATATTAATATAACCATTTTAAATATGCTAAATATGTTTGAGATTTATCAAGTCATTTTTAATTTTAAATTTTCTTGATTACCTCAATTTGTTGAGATGATGATATTGTAGAATAACTTTGGCAATGGAAAATGATCAAATAAAATTTTTGAATGCAAAGTAACCCGATGTAATAATATTGAATGATAGAATGTGAATAATTAAAGTGTAATCAATTACAAATAGCATTTATTGTGATCAATCTTAAACTATTTTCTTCTTCTATTCTTATTGTCACCCTTATTAGTTTTGTCATCTTTCCGGATCGATTATATTAAAAGAAAGTAAAAATCATAAATCATAAAACCATTTAAATATTTAGCTCGAACTCTTGTAGTAAGCACCATACCCTTGTCTCTTGCTCTCTAATATTATTAGGTTTAATTATTATAACACAAAAATCGTTACATTGTATGACTAATTTTTGCGCTTACTGCTTTGAAATCAATGAACACACATTAATCCAATGACTTTGCAATGTACCATCATACATGCAATTATATCAAATCGAAATCAACATATACAATGAAATCAATGGGGATTGTCTTGTTACAAGTAACATTTCAATTTACCACATGTGCAAATGTGGGTTGAAACCATCCGAAACTTTAAGTTGTAGATTGAAACCATCCAAAACTTGAGTTTTAAAAACTTCATGCCATGCCAATTATAATTCAACTATCCAACAAAAACATTTTAACATTAAATATCACATGCCAAATGTAGTTCGATGACAACATTACTTCATTCCATGTGCCAAATGTAGTTGAGATGACAACATTACTTCACATTCACATGTAAAAAGTACTAAAACCCGCTCCAAAAATTAAATAAAACAAATTATATAATACCCGATGTAATAAAATATGTCCAAAAATTGTAAATCTCACAAGTATCAAAATGTATCAAAGTTTAACAAATTTTAAAACCATCTAAATTTTTGAAATCAAATCTCTTATAAATCATGTCCATCAAATGGAGGATCTAGCGTCTCGGTTCGCGCCCTATCCACCGCGGAGCCAAAACCTACATACACAATGCACATGTGTGAACATTAAAATTTGAAGTTTTAAAAATGAATGAGAATATATATATATCTATAACTTCCGTACTTAAAAAAACAAAATATAACAAAAAAATCATCTGATACCTCGTAAGTTTCCCTCTCCATTTGATGAACGGGTTCTCCCATAGGAACATCTGCGGTAAAGCTGGCCACAATATACATGTACAATTATATATATATATATATATATATATATATATATATATATATATATATATATATATATATATATATATATTAAAAACTTTCAAATGAAAATGCACGTGTACATATATAAACTTATTTCCAGCTAATATTAAAAAGGAGCTAAAGACAACTTGTTCAAATGTTGTGGATAATTTCTATCTCCCATTAAGCTAGAGTCCCGAATTAGAAATCTTCTATAGGAACCTAAATTCAAAAAATTTTAAATAACTCAAAATATAGATCTATATATATATATATATATATATATATATATATATATATATATATATATATATATATATCAATTTTTAATGGAACTTTTTGAGGTAGAATATATATATATATATATATAACTTTTAAACATAAATTTTAAACTTGTGAAAAATTGTCCGCTTATAGCTCATCTCCCAATGAAGTAGAGTACATCTCCCTAAAGAAGAAGAAGGTACCGCCATCCAAAAACATTAGACGGAATCGATACTGTTACGAAAACATTTTATCCAAATTATATATATACATACATGTACATGTGTGGCAACAATTATTTATTTTAGAGTCACTTAAAAACACTAACATGTGCCAACATATCATGATGGTCGAGACCCATGCGCATCGTTTGAACACGAAAGGTCCCGAACGTAATATTAACATTTTCATCACGCATCATGCTGAGAGCTATAAGTGGTGTTTTAACATATAATCATACATTTTTGTTAGATTAATGTACACTTACAAATAAATGTATACATGTACATACACATGTATTTATTTTAAATTGTACACATGTATATGTAAAAATAATTTCAAGCCTAAGGTCACTAACACATACTGATTCCCGTGCCCTCTTCCTCATGAAAAATTAGGTCTTGCCTTCATTGCGACAATTTATTTCATATGTTCGGAGATCTTTAACATTCATGTTGTAAATCTCCTCATGCAATATGATAAACAAAATTGGCACATGCATTTCCATTGCTCTTTGTCGATTTAAACAAAGATCGACTCTATAATGCTATGAACATTGTCGATCATAACATCCCTTGCTTCTCGACTTGTTTGAGAAGTCGCGATATCTACGATCGCGAGTTTCGACTCGAAACGGTCGACTCATAATGGTGGCTCGGGGCGAGGCAACTCCACATCTCACTTAGCACCCTTATGGTTATATAATAGGACCTTTCCGGGCCAAAAAACTTTGAAGGAAGGTCATTGTAGTTGGGTTTCATACCCAAAAAAATTCTATAAAAGACATGCAAAATAAAACGGGAACCTCATCGTTCCATGGAAGCCTTCCAAAGGCCTCAAGATGTCGATCATACAAATAACTAGCTTTGTACGGGTGCTTGAAATGCGCACCTTCAACATTTTCTTTTTGACCCTTCATATAATTAAACATTGACTTGGTTACGATCTTGTAACTTTTTGTTTATGTCACCTTGTTTATCGAGACCCATCAACATTTATTTTCTCTTTCTCATCGGTTCTACAAATGAATCGGTCGTTGGCCCAAGATTTATGTACACATTTACCATTTCACCCAATGAATGTGCAACTATTTCAAGGCTGTCGACTCTCGACGGAGGTAGAGACAAAGCCACGAGATCTCTTTGCAATTTTGCATGAAAGGCTTTCACACCTTTGTAAGGTGCATTACGCCATGTTGGTTTCCCATGGTATATCGGTAATCTGTTAGGATAAGTTGTCTTTGGGTTGTGACCTTCTTTTTGAATGTAGCGCGCTACCTGCGTCTATTTTGACCATTGGCTCGAACATTTTCGGCCTACTGCATCAATATATATATAATTTAGTATATTAGAAAAAACACGTGTAAAAAAGTTGTACAAATTTAATGAAAAAATATTGAAATTGATGGCAAACTTGATGTTGTTGGTTAACATCTTCTCCAACATGACCTGAGAACCGGCCCCGGAGACCAATCTGTAAGAACCGGACCACAATGACCATTGAGAACCGGCGAGCGGTTGAGGGATTGGCCTTCGAGGAAATAAATATCACCCCTTCTCGCAACTTGCTTTACCACTCATACCTCGTGTAGGTTGAACCTTGGCCACGCTCCATGGATGGAGTTGAAGTCGGTCTCCTCTTACCTCCTAAAAATTAAAATATGGAAAACTTATTAACAACTAATTTAACTCACAAAGTTAATAAAAAAAATCAATTCCATATGTACACACATGTATGGATATTTAAGATTATATTTAAATACGACGAGCATCCTCAGATCACACGAACCTCCATATGGGATTCGGCCGAGTCTTCGTCATTCATCCTCCATGATATATATCTATTGGTCAACATTTACACAAAATAGATTTCAAAAAATCATTTTGTAATTTAGTGTACACAAATTTATGTAGAACACAACTTTCAAAGCAATAATTGATCATGTGTGAAACTAAATTTAATCGAAAAAGAAATTATAAAAATGATAAGTTCACCAAATTGCGCTTTACATGGTGGGAGCACACTTGGTATAAAATTTACCACTTATACACTTTAGTTTGTGGGAGAAATGACACATGTACATAGTTTACCTTAAAGTTGTTGTGTTTTATTGATATTAAAATGAAGAACTTCTATTTAGATCCATTCAGTTGTTTGTAGGGGCATTTACTAGATATGTCACCTTCCATAAAAGATGAGATCAGGAGGCTACAGCCCTTTCTGGAATACGCCTATAGAACTTGTAGAAGTAAACACTAGAGGCATTAACAATATCAAATAACGTTTTTGTGCTCGGACATGGGAATGTGTCTCTTTCCCAACGCAAAAAAATAGTTCAAGGTAGTTATCTTCTTAGACACGTCATCAAGCGGGTCAATGTGATGATCATCCCCAACTTAATTTTCATGAAATTAGGCTTGGGAATCCTCTACAACTTTGGTGGATGGAGTTGAATGGGAACTAGGACAAAGCATTTACAAAATACATGCTAGTGAATAATACTTACTAGGTTATTGCCAACAAATAAAGTGGGGAGAAATGTTTTCTCCTCGAGGTTGTCCAATTGGGTGTGTAACACCAACTTCACCCATTTCCTAACAGGGTTTCTCTCTTAGGTTACAAATGTCTTCCACCTTATTAGTTATATATTTTTCAATTTCCCGTGGATTCCTTGATTTTTTTTTCTCCTACTATCTCCCTCTCTCACTCCCCAAATTATTGTCATCAAACATGCCCCATTGAGGATACGGAGCAATGTTTTCACTCCTTAAATACATCATTGTTGCTAATTGAAATTGGAGTCATGTATACTAGATTGCTTGCTTAAGTGGCTCTTACTTGGACAATGTCCTAAGATAAGTTTGACATGATGGTCATATGAGGTTGGAAGCTACTTGGTGTAATTTTCCTTCGTCTTAAAAAAAACGAGAGAAAAATGTCATTTTCGATCATTTTTTATTAGCTTCTACATACGAGAAATGTTATCACAATTTCAACACAATCATGTTCCACATGAGCATGAATTATGAATGTTGCAAGCCAAATGGCAAGGAAATTTGCATTCATTTAGGCGAAAAGAAGGTATGACATTAAGGAAATTTGCATTCTTGATACTTACCATGTGTTCAAAGCCATAATGAAGGTTGGCTTTGAGAGTGTCCTCTCAAAGCCTTGTCTTGAGAGATAAAATTTAATTCAATGTCTCTTAGAGTTGCAAGGTGTAATTGATAGAACTATTTGATTTCTTTACCATAGATGGATCGGAACATGTAATTTAACTGCCCGAGCAGATTGAAGACGAAGAGATTTTTAGATTTTTGTTGTTCTCTTTTGAAAGGTTTTTGTCTAGTTTTGTTTCTTAAACCATCATTTCCATAGGACATTTTGGTGAATAGATTCTTGACCTTGATGAGAGGATATGATACCTTGAAGAGGCTACATCTTTTGGTGACGTCACTAATTGTTTCTCTATTATCATGTTTTTTAAATATCTCGCTTAGGGCAAGGCAACTCCACATATATTGTACGATTTATGGAATGACAATATGTAGAAATACTCACTTGGCTTTTATAATTGGTTTTTATAATTGGACTAGAAGAGGTTGATAAAGAATATATGAAGACAAAAAAGTAACCGAGTGGTGTACTAAATGTATTTCTTGGGAGGTAGATTGGCATATGGACTTTTGGTAGCTAGAACTTTTCCAAATAAGTGAATGTATTTGAAAACCAAACCTCTAGTTTATTTTGGTTTAGACAAGGTCTAGAATTTGAAAAGTGAATTCCCTCTTTCTTCCTCTTACATGTCCATTGATCGGAATGCGGATTGAGGAAAAAAATTTCCTAAATAAAAATTTTGCATTTATTTGTACACATGAGTTTTTAAAAACTAATTAACTCATAAATTTCTCACAAAATACACTTAAAGCTTGACACAAACCCCTTCCCAATTGGCTAACTTTAAAGACGATCCTAAGCACATTTTTATTTAACTAATGAGGGAGATAGCCCAATAAAAACTAGTTTGTCCATATTCGGATCAAGTTGGTATCAAAGTAAAATTTAGCTCATTTGAAGTCGAGGTTAGTTAGAAGAATTATCTATTGGTTTATGTCTTCAATTTCCTCTCAAAATGAATGTGTACGTGCTTTTGAAATACGCACTAGAGGAATAAGGTCCAAATTTTTGATGAAAATGTCTTGTAAGAAAGTAAAGGGTTAAAGGCAACCATGTACAAGGCATAGTTGTCTGAGGGCATAGTTGAGCCAAATGTTGTTGAGAAGGGCCTAATTATTTGGGTCTTGGTTATGAAAAACATGGAGAATGCTCCAAAGCTAAGGAGGCACATGAAGGCATTTTGTTCCAAAGAAGGAATTTTATTTCGTGTTCATTACCTCAAGCTTGTGAAGTTTGTGTTCATGATGAATGGAAAAGTTTGACACCCACTTTGCAAGAAGATGTTAATAAACATGCAGCTAATGAGAATGTAAAAGAAGAGGATGTTGAAAGCTCTATCTAGTCATTGAATTCATTGCTAGTATTCGAGGAGAGCCACTACCTCATCAAATTCACCTCCTCGAAGGCGACAATGGTGAATGTTCAAGGTATAAATTTGCCTTTAATAAAATTGCTTTTGATTATGATAAACATGGTAAATATTCACATAAGATATATAAAAGAACTTGCACATGTTCCTTTTGTGGTTTGAATAATCATAATTTTTATATATTTTGGAAGAAGATATCCATACACATTGAAACTTTCTAAATAAATGAGGCAAAAAGTCAAAGGCCCATTGGACAAGGAAAATGATGTTGAAAATAAGATGCAATTGTTTATTACTCATTGCCATAAGAAAGGTCACCTTGTAGATAAGTGTTGGACTTTGTATCCAACAAGTCATCCACAACATTTGAAGAAGGTGGAAAGAGATAATGACGAAAGTGGAAAAGAGGATTCCATAATTGATGAGGTCGAAGATGATTCACATGATGAAGTGCGGCTAAAGATGCGCCATTGAAATGGTTTGCTAACGGATGGTTAGATTGCTTATCTAATTAAGGCCTTGCATGTATTTTGATGTTTCATGAATTTCTTTGCAAATTCAAAGTATAGTGCATGTTGCATGAAGCAAGATGTTGAAAGTAGAGTTACGTTGACACACTTAAATGCAACAAATATGGAAATTTGTACTGAAGCTCTATTATTTGACTTGAGAAGTCGATTGTTTGAAGAGGCATGTTTTGTCGATTTGTGTTTGGTTGATGGTTTTGTACACCAATATGTAAGAGTACATGGAGATATTCACATGATGTGAATTTTTTTCTTTGAAGGAAAAAATGATATGTCGGCCAAGCTATGTTTCTCGCATGATGTGTTTTCGGTGTGATGGTTTTGTTTGTGACAAGAGGTCACAGATTTTGGGAAGGTCCACTCTTGAACGAGAGCCTCATGATTACAACCTAATCATGAGAATCAAATGGGAGTGCATCCTTATTTTGAAAACAAATAGGATTCGAGCTACCTAGAACTCAAACCATTATTTTTAAATTTGAAATATCACGGTGTGTTGTTTCAATGCTAAATCCACAACTAACATAAATTGTTTTATTCCTTTTTTGCGAGTTTAGTTGTTTATTTTAAATCGGTTAATTTAAAAATTCTTGGCTTAGTGGCATGAACAAAACATATTGTACATATTAAATTCAAGGAATTTCGCTCTCCCAATCATTTCTAAATCACCCATATCACCAAGAAAACATGTTTTAAAAGAACATACTTTGGTATGGGAAAGACCTTCCGATTTCAAATATTATAAGAAGGTTTTTGATATGGTTGAGAGAATGTGGAAAATAGAATCCATAAACAAATTATTTTTCAAAAAGTATTACTTTCAAAGTATCGACAAGGAACATATACGAGGGTGTTCAATGAATTAACGCTATTTATTTAAATTCCATGATGTATATCTTACTCATAATTTGAACAAATTATTAAATAATGATCTAGATTGGATAATTATGTTATTTTTCATATATTTTGATGCTTATAGAGTGAAAAAACTTAAAGAATCAACTTGTAGGGTCATTTTAATGGTGGGTGGAGAATTAGGGTCTAAAACCTTTTAGAGTCATTTTGAGGCATTAAATGACATTTAGAGAGGTCGAACAATTGTCCCTTGTGCCGAAATCTTGACCATTATTCTACATAAAGACAGATCCAATGGTGCAAGAAAAACATCAAACGAAGTTCATTCAATTTATGCCTTTAGTAAGTTGACCTATCATGTTGACCACGATGGTACGAAGAATGACATCTTAGCCCCATTACTCATGCCATGGAAAGCTAGCTACATGTGGAGTTTTAACAAGACTCTAAAAGGTCTAAAATCACAAACCTCGTTAATGGTTGACAAAGTCAAATCTTACACCTAGTTGGCTATCACACTAGGTTAAATGTAACCACTAGGAGGGAATAAGAGTTCCATTTTGTGTTATTGTATTTTGTTCAATAGTTGAAAATACAACTAGGAGTGTGAAGTTAGAGGAAAAAATGTATGAAGTTCGATTTTTATAGCAACCTTACCCGCTAAAATTAAAACTAACTCTAGAGAGATTACACCTCTTTCTTTGTGCTACGCATATTTTCCACATACCGGAAAGAGAGAGTAGAGCATGTTTATTTTAGTCTTGTTTATCTCCCATAAGGATTTCCTAGGGAAAAAAGGTCGAGCATCATTACTTTTAGGGTTTCTTGTCTCCCATATAAGGATTTCTTCAGGAAAATAATTGTGTTGATTGTCTAGAGATATTTATGTGTGTGTTTCATTATGTTCTCTATTTCTTACGTTGTGTTTCATTATGTTTTATATTTCTTACATTTCTGCCCTCCTATTTTCTTTCCAATCAGTTTATAAAATGACATGAGAAGCAACTTGTGAGACTTGGAACAATCATTTTTCATTATCTATATGGAAGGCAAGAAAGATTATATCCCCTTAAGCTTAAGCTTATGTGATTTGTCAATTTTTATCATATATTTTTTGGTAAGGGTAAATGTTTTTTTATCTATAGTACAAGTCATGAGTTCCCCAATTTTACCTCATGTAAAGCATGATTCTAGGATTACTACAATTTGTACTTGGTTTTTTATTGTGATGATGCTGTCTCAATCACTTGGCCATCTCTTGATAGGTAGTTAAATTTTTATAACAATACTTAATTAAAATTTATCTATTTGTATTATGTGAAATTATGTAAAAAATGGTATACTAATTTTCATAAAATTGGGTTGAGTTTATCATATATTTCAATGAAAGTTGATTAAATATGTTTTCTTTCAAAGGATCTAACAATTTTGTTGGGGTATGAATTTGCAATTTTGTGTGGCTCTCTATCAACCTTCACTTCCTCATTTCTAGAAAAAATCTACTTGCTCATTCGTATACCCACTTTCTATTCAAATGCATGAGTTTTAACTCTCAATAACTATGTTTTTCCACACGGGGGAAAATTATGTCACATTTATACTAACTCCCTAAATATTATTTTGAAGTTTGAATTACTGTTATTCTTTTGTATAATTTAACATTAGATATAAGTTTAAATTGAAAGCTACTTAGATGAAATATAGCTTAGATATGTCATTTTAAAATTATTATCTATTTATCGAACTAAAGGACATAATTATTACACATGTTTAATTTACATTCAAATGCTTCTTTGATTTATCTCCTACGGCAATGTAATGCTGATATATAATTTAAGTTGAAGGCCCATGAAGGATAAACATGACTTCTATCAGAGCATTTGTATTGAATCATACATTTGTTGTGTTATATGAACATAATTGGTACGCATATCTAATTTGCATTACTAATATGTCATGTCATGCTTCTTTAATTTATCTTTTATAGATGATCGGAGCATCCCTTTTTAATCTATCCTTTTGACTTCGGATATGTGGGCAATACTCATCTAGAATATTTTTCTAGATCATAAAGAAATGAGTAAAATTGTATTCTATTTGTGTCAATGTTAAAGGTTAAGCACATGGATTAAAGTTTTATATAAGATACATTGCCATGTGTACATTTATATCTAAAGAATCCAAAACCTCATTCAAGACCATATGTTTTGTTGGTGTAGTTTGATTGGTTATATTGCATTGCTTTTGCGATTCTGCTGTGGGCCTCGCCATACAGTGATTTTTTAGGTAAAAAAAATTATTTACATGGAATTTTTAAGTATCGTAGAATGTTTATTATCTATCACTACTAGCCTTGGTGATTTAGTTGTTTGTTTTGATGCTACTTGGTTACCCATATTTAATAGTTTTTCATGTTTTAATTCATTGTTAAGTCTTTTTTATTGGCTTTATACGGGATGTATTTTTCTCAAATCCATAATGGCTAAAGAATAAGAATTTATCTATGAAAAAGAGGGTCATATGGAAAACAAATTGTTTGCAAGTGTTCTTTTGAACCCATAGAACTTGCAACCCCCAATATGGATACAATACTAAGTAATACATTGCCTCCTCATCTAACTTGCTTGATTTTCAATACTATATTTGAGTTGGCTAGCTCCATTTCAAGATATTATAAGTGTTAGATTATTATTTCTATATATTTTGATTATGGTAGTAAAATGTTACAAAAAAAACCGGAAACTACAAATAATATTATTCTAGATATATGTAAAAAGGACATGGTAGGAAAATCAAACAATATTAAACTTTTCACTTAAATAGTTTAGATATAAATACATTTTCTAATTTTGATTGTAAATTCCAAGGCTTAAATTAATAATTTTTCTAATAATTTTTTTTTTAATTAATAAATAAAAAAGAAGCATTTTCAATCAAAATCACATCCAACATATAATAAAAATAATAAAAACAATTTAAAACCATACACTATGACATTACTATATATGGAAAAGAGCATAAAAATATACAAGCAAAAAATCCTTTTAAATAAAAATGGAAGCTTGAATATATACAAGAAAAAAATCTTTCAGCCTCCTTGTATCCAGAGAAAGAGTTGCTCAAACAATCATATTTTAAACAATTAAAACTTGGAAAAGTGTCTGTTTTTGAATTTCAATTATATAAAAAATTAGTCAAATATTTCAAATATGTTTTTTGGCTAGTTGCGAGTGTAGGTGCAGTTCTAGCTAGAGAGGGCTCCCGAAGGGTTTCAAGACGGAGACGGAGTTTCCAACATTGGAGTCGAAGGCAAATATTTTGACAAGATGTTGTCTGTGTTTTCTTTAGTACTCAATCGGGCTTTGTATTAACCTGTGACGAGCCTCATGTTTCTTATATAATCACGGGGATTATTAAAAGTCGGTTCCACACAGGGAGTAATTAACATTATTCCAATCGACTAGATGATACTATTCGAAGTGTTATTTGGTACTTGAACTGCAAGAATTGTTTCTATATACCTATGCATATTTGGTGGATTATAATGTTTAGTTTATAATGGAGGGAAACTTTCTTCACGGTGGATGACGGAAACCCTTTATACTACGAGGATCTTTTGAATGTTACTGTCATACGAGGGATATTCTTGTGAAAATTCTGTTGGGAACGAAGTGAGATTTTGAAACTTCGTACTTGTGGCGGAACTCCTTGTGAGGATTTTTCACAAGGATGTCAAATGAAAAGCAAGTCTTGCGAATGAATGGATCTATAATAAAGGTGCCACACGATTATTTATTTCTACAGTACTCATTCCTCGGGGTTAGACCATTAGGAAGCTACTTCCCGAGAATGAACACCTCTTCGGAAAAGAAAGCTTTAATGCTATAGGTTTTCTTTTTGTTAAAGATGTCCGCGGAGAGTGCATTGCGAAATGATGGCTAAGCAAGGAGGACGATACCTATAGTTCATGTGCTTGTTTTTCGGTAATACCTCATCTCTTTTATTATTCTTCCCTCCCTCACGTGCGGTAAAAGTAATGACGGAAAGAATTTTTGTAGGTATAAATTCCAAGGACGGTGAAGAAATATTTTCTCGGACATTTAATGGATAGCATTTGCAAGAACGAAGAATGTAGAAGAATACCTATAGATGTAATTTATGATGACCATGGGAATGATGGTGAATTCTTCGAATATCAACGTAATAAATTACATCAATACATTAAATTTCCGACATTGTCTCGACTGACAAATCTCCTTCCTAACACAAAGGCATTGTATAATGGCATGCTTCACTATCCCTATACTTAGGAAAGAAATATATATATTTTTAGAGAAAGATTCATAGTAAGGCGAGCAGAAATCCCATAAAGGATATGCCATTGTATTTTATGAGAGTTAAATGGCACATTGAGAAAAAAATTTAATCATTATTTCGGTAGCTTTTGTTCAAATTTGTTGAAAGTAAAAGTCATTATACAATCTGAAAGAAATTCGATAGGGGTTTGATACAACGCATTGACATTTGCGGTGGATTTACACGAGTGGGTGGAGTGATTTCTTGGTTTTCCTTCTTTAAAACCTCTTAAATAAATTCTACAAAATTTTCGTTAATCCTGAATTGTGAAAGTTCATTATGTAGCATAAAGATTGTAAGTTCATTATATAGTATATATTCTTGAGGGAGTTTTTGTATCGAATTTAAAATAGACATTTTAAAACATTTAAAATAGAATCATTTCAAACACGGACATTTTAATACACGGAGGTTATACAATAAAATACGGACACCTTTTTTTATTTCGTGCACAAAAATTATTTCGCGGGCATATGGAGACTTGCAGCGAAGTCGCGGTGCGAAAAGCGGGGAGCACCGGCGCGGCGGCAGTAGCAATAGCGCGAACACAACGAAAACGATAAACTACGGTAAAACACGCGAACAATGAAACACTAAACCATAAAATTTCGCGGGTGATTTATTTATAGAAAATAGTTTAGCCGAACTATTTTAAAAATAAAAGTTCGGCCGAACTTTTGTTGCCAATTTCCAATCTCTAGGCAAAAGTGCTGTTTGCCCGCGCGGGCGAGTGTGCCATCGTCTAAACGGAATCACGAGTTCGACCGAACTTTATAAGAAAGTTCGGCCGAACTCTTACAAAGATTCGGCCCGAACTTTAGAAAATGTTCGGCCGAACTATTGTTTGAAAAAATTTTCCGCCCCCTATTCTCACAAGGGTATATGGCAAACACGTATACACCCATATACGAAAGCTGCATATATGAATGTTATCGTATATACATATTACATAAGTTACACATTACTTATGTATATGCACAACTTTCGTATAAATGCATATATGGAATATATGCACATATCTTGAAGTTTCACACATACACGAGATACACACATATACAAAAAGTTGCACACACATGTACAAAAGATATATATGCATATACGGATGATATGAGCTTATATAGAAGACATGTGTATATATAGAAAAAACTACTGCGAGAAATTCAACCTCTATATAGGGAAAATTATGTATATGTGCATATTATGTATATGTACATATTCTCTGTAAGTGCATATTCTATATATGTGCATATCTTCCATATTCTATATAAGTGCATATTCTATATATGTGCATGTATGTATATGTACATATTCTATATAAGTGCATATGCTATATATATGTGCAAAATCCAAAAGCAAAGAACAACAACTGTAAAGCCAAAGAAGGACATGGGAAAGTGGTGTGAGTTCCGCAAGAGCTCCACTCACAACACAAGTGAGTGTCGGAGCCAACGATCGGCGGTAGGTGAGATTGGAGCTTTTGAATCGGACGCATGCTGCGACTGCGAATTAGAACTTTGACAAGGGAAATAGATTATTGATGTGGAGCCCAATGCCATTGTTGCCTGAAGATCTGGGGGAAGGAGGAACCGGAAGATCCGGAGGGAGAGGAGTGTCTCTTCTGCTCCCGGATGTGGGTAAAGGGTTCCACCGTATAGTTCATGTGCTGGCGGAGCCAAAGAATGTCATTTCAACGGACGTCGTGAAGCGGTTGGGCTTGCCAGCACGGCACACCCATATCCATACACACCGTGGTGGCTTCACCAAGGACGGGATCTCCACATCGGCCGATAGTCTTTTGCCTTCCCTATAACATGAAGCCCTTCACGGATGAGGTATTATGTGACATTACTCCCTCTTGATGTTTGATGTATCATTAGGCCAACTATACTTGTGGAAGCAACATGATGTGTATGAGTCTCAGCCTGCGCTATTATTGTTACTTTGGGAGATAAGTTGTACGGGATACCGGAGGTATACAACTGCGCTATATCTTAGGTTACTTTGCAAAATAGCGCGTGAGCTCATTTCCCGAGCCGGGAAATTTGTTTTTCGATGATCCGCCCCCATGGCAAGAAGAGTGTGGCCACGACCTCCCGGACGGGGGCTCCTGCGCACGACAACAACAAATGGACAAGGTTGTGGAGGATTACGAGGACATATTCACCTCACCTACGGGGGTTTCTCTACACTATCGAGGTCAAGCACCCCATTGATGCGACCCCAAATTATTTGCCCACTACCCAATGAACCAATCTATCGACACTCTGTTTTAGAGAATGATGAAATCGAAGAGGAAAATTCGAGAATTTTGTTGTGAAAAGGTCACATCGACCAAGTTCATCGCCCCATGGGAGCACGATCATGTTGGTACGGAAGAACGATGGGACTAGGAGAATTTGTATTAACTATCGGTGAACAAGATCACTCGCTGAGAATAGGTACTGATCCCATGGATTGATGACTGTACGGACCAACTAAGGGGAGAAATATTTCAGCAAGATGGAAACCGGAGAGTACGGAAGTGTCGCCGAGTACAGTCGAACCCTGGGTGTGTGAGCGCAGCCCGAAGACAAGGAGGGCTTTTCGAATGGATGGCCATGCATTTTGTTTACAAATGCTCCCACAACCTTCATGAGGCTAATGGATGACATCTTGCGGCCATTCACCAACTCATTTTTAGTGGTGTACTTGGATGACATTACGATGTTCGGTCGGACTTGGGAAGAGCACCTCCACAACATACGACAAATCCTCCAAACCTTTGCGGAAACATAAGTTGTGTGCCAATTTGGAGAAGCGCACTGTATGACCAGGGTTCAATATCCCGGGATACATTATTGATCGAGAGGTGCATGTGGATCCAACCAAGATTCAAGTCATTCGGGATTAGCTAGCCCCGAACCACTCTAACGAGAGCTTCGCAAATTTACGGGTCTTGCTAATTTCTACGGCGAGGTTTGCGTTGGGATTCTCTCATATCACTTGGCCATTGAGTCAAGTCACCCGAGGAGAGCGAAAGAAAATTCTTTTTCTGAATCTCAACGAGAAGCGTTCGTATAATTGAAACATCACCTATGTTCTGCCCCCGGTGCTCACATTACTAGACTTGCAACAACCATTTGAGATCGAGACAAATACCTTTGACTGCTATTATGGAAGTTCTTACCCAACGGGGGGCATCCGGTGGCATATCACGGTGAGACATTGTCAAACACAATTAGCAAGTATCCTACTTATGACAAAAAGAAATGCATTCCATTGTGCGGGGGTTGTCAAAAATGGAAGCATTACATTTTTGGGAAGTAGCAGGTCATCCACGAGACCACTAACACCTACGGTTCATGAGACACAAGGGAAGTTGCAAAATGATTTGATACAAGTGGTCCACATATATGCAACGGATTTCATTTAAACATCAAGTACAAGAAGGGTAGCACCAATAATGTTGCACCTTTGCCTCGGCGAACCATAGATCGTGGTGCTAACCACTATTCTCAACTCTTGTGGGCATGAAACTTACGATTGGCCGCTTCTCTATAAGAAAGCGATCTAGGGTCGGCCACACATACAAGGCACTTGCGGGGGGTACACAAGTTCCAAAATTTCACCTCGGGAATGCATTGTTATGTCACAGGACACCTTTTTGTTCCTTGACGGAAACACTTCAATATGATATGGGAAGCACACTGCAATCGAGTCGGCCCACGGGCATTTTCGGGGGTCGAAAAAAGTGGCGAGTACTATAGAAGGATTTATATTGGCCAAACCTTCAACATGATGTCGGGAAGCACATCGAGATCTTGTCTCGGTTGTGCCTTGTTTCAAACCGACCATCGAAAACAAAGCCTCTGCTCTTTGCTACTATCCCTAGTTGACCTTGGGGATCCATCTCCATGGATTACATGTGAGCCTTCCTTCTACTAAGCATGGAAAGCAATTTGTTTTCATGGTTGTCGGCAGTTCTCGAAGATGGCCATTTTGGTACCTGCCAAAGAAGAATATCACGGTAGAAGCCAACTGTAAACTCTTCTTGAACGAGTGTGGGTGCACTTTGGGATCCCATAGTACATGCGTATCATATTGGGACAACGATTTCTTGGCACATTTTTCTCGACCTCTGATCAATGCTAGACACCAAGCTCACCAAGTCCACAGAGTTTTCCATCCCCAAATTGATGGCCGGACGGAGAGGTCATCGGTAGGATTATTGTACACATTCTGCGCATGTACAATTCAAAGCATCCACTCACATGGGATGAGAGCCTCCCCTGTGTACAACACAATTATAACAGTCTACATAGCTCAACCAACCACAACCCCTTTCGAGGTTGGCTTGGGATTGACCACTATGTCCCATTGACATAGCCATGCCATTGTGGTTACTCGGGCCAATTTTGTCTCATGTCCGTCTAAAGTACAGAAAAGCGAACATCTTCATCGAGCGCATTCGACACATCCACCAACGGAGTTCATGACATGTTGGACGAGCCAATGCTAAGTACGAGCAACACCACGATTAACATCGGGTGCCTGACTTCGAGTAGGCGACAAAGTGTGGCTACATTTGCGAGAAGAAGTGCCTCATTGGACCCCACGCAAGCTTCACCTGCTGCGATATGAATTCATAGACCATCACGAAATTTGTAGGGAACAATGCTTTTGAGCTCGGTATTCCACCATTCCTTGATACCCGCACCCAATATTCAATGTGGACCGCCTTCGTCCCTATTTCCCACCTCTACTAAACACCTACGACATTTGAGAACAACTCACATAACGAGGGTAAACCAAGAATGCATAGAACAAGCCACCATAGATTGTTTCATGGACATGCGAATCAACAACACTCGCCAACGAGAAGATCCAGCGCTGTCGGGTTATCAAAGTTGGCCCGACTCCTCCTGAGCCAAGTGGTTCACCGGGGACCAAGTTCAACGAAGTTTCCTCACATCTCATGGAGGAAATCAACACGATAAGGGACTGCTTTGCTTCCTAAGGGGGGAGGAATGATCCCGAGTGGATATTGGTGTCCACCCACCTATTCCGCCGGGGCCCCACCATTGTCTCTTTCAATTTTTCGGTTTCAACACAACTTACTATTTTTAGCGAGTTTTTGGTCATTGAACTTTACCCGAGCCTTGGAGGCCCTAAACGACGTTTTTGGGCATCTTGATTCCGAAAAATATGATTTCATTCCATAATCGATATTCGTGATCGGTAGTTGCGGTCCTCGGATAGATATTTCTAACGATGTATCATGTGCATCAAGCAGAGAGATAGTATGCCAAAGTTATGACCCAAGGAAGTTGAAACACCAATTTACCCAGCTTCGGGGGCCCATAGTTTTGGCACTTCATCTCCTGGTATATTTTTGGATGTTTAGAGTTTTATGTTGTTTCTATATGTAATAAGCCATTTTAAGCCTCATTGTAACACGATTCGAGCCTATAAGTAACACATCTCTTCTCAAAGATAAGGTACCGGTGCCTGGCTAGTTTATTTCCATTATGTACGTAAGAAAATTTAGGTTCTTTGATATTAATGAAATGAAGTGTTATTTCCACTTCGTCTTTGTAGTTATGGTTATATGTGTATTTTTATTACATTCTGCCATAAATACGGATCATAAGAGGACTTCTCATCCAATGCATGTTTTATAAGATCCAGGTAAGATATCACATACTTAATCATGTGAGTTGATAGCCCGATACTCAATCAACTCTTTACATCGAAGAAAATTTTCATTTTGATAGTTCCCAAAAATTAAAATTTTTACTAGTAAATTTTGGAGTATTCTTTTGGATTTATCTGATCCATTCATCCTTGAATTTTTCTACTTCATCATACTTGTGTTTTAGATTCCTTGATGTGGAAGAACCTCTATGAGATCTTCAAAATACTTTGGCTCTTCCTTTTGATTTCTTTCTCGATTTTCTTCGGTCTTACTTTGTGACCCATGGTTGTAGTCTTTCTTTTGTCTTCTACCTTCTTTCCTTATTGTGTTAGGCCTTCTAGAAATTAATGTCACATACACTTAATTATCTTTAAAAATAAACATTTTAACTTTTCCTTTTGGTGGCTCCCGACAACTCTAACAAGTTTGCTAAACTCTTCTATGCATATTCTTATGGAAGCTCATGGCTACATCTTATGGTGGAACTCCCTCTTTGGTTAGTGGTGGTGGCTTTTTCCTCTTGGTGGTGGCTCTATGGGCTACTTACCTAATATTTTAATAGTTGGGTTTACAAACTCTCAACGAGCTCTAGTTTATACTTATGGACCAAGCGGATGCAAACTTTGATTTACGGGTTACTCACAATAGCGAGGCTCTTAATGGAAGTAGCTCATCACCTTCTTAATTTCTTTAGTTCTTTAAAACCTTACCTTAAAAGAGCCTTGCTCTGATACCACTTGTTATTTAAATGCAAAGATAAACATGCAAACACAATACAAATAAGTGCACAAGCTTCTTCTTGAGTAAATAAGTTCTATTCATTAATTATTCTCTCATACATCCAGGGTTATTGTTATTCTCTCTTCTTACTTCACATTACAATGTTAACCATGGGTATATAAGCACTAAACTTTCTAAATATGGAATCTTGCAAACTCTGTAACTTTCTTTTCTTCATGCAAACTATGACTTCGCGCTTTAACTAATTTTGTAACTTCTTTAACATAAATGGACATTTTTCTTTTACTTTCACTTAGATTTTCTTGACAAGGCATCGTTCTTAACTTTGACTCACTTGACTTCTAATATTAGACTTAATTAAGCTTGCTTGCTTTCTTCATAGTTACTCTTCATACATTGCATGCATACACTATTTCTATCAAGTGAAACAATTTTGATCTATGAAAAGGTTTCCATCGATATTTGTAAATGAATAGGAAATTTAGTGATAGGTTGTATGAATTTTGTGCTCTTATAATTTAAATTCTATAACAGAACTAGAGTTCAATTGATTGTAACATATTTAAATATTTGACAATTGTTAGAGCGAGTTAGGTTTCTAATTATATAATATTACTTTCATTTTATATAATTTTCATATTGGTTATGTTAAGCATAATTGTATGGAATTATTATACACATACTTCAATAAGTGTTAAACTTATGAATTTTAATAATCTTGAAATATAAAAATTGAGGTGTAGTATATAATCACATAGTTTCATATTGAGAAAATGATGAGATGAAATGGGTTAGACCTATAGTGATGGGCCATCTAGGTGGCTAAGTCACTCTAAGTCAACCCTCGGTATGGGTGACTATAGGAGCATGACAATGGTTTTTAAGGTCAAATTAAAGTTTATGCTAAGGTACTCCTTCAACCTCCTTCACTCTCTCTCTCTCTCTCTCTCTCTCTATATATATATATATACTAAGTGAGGAAGATAAATCATACAATCGTTAATCCCTGAATTCGAAATGATATCAATTACTAATTAATGGTTTCTAATTACTAAATGAATATCTTTACCAACATCTTAATACCTAACAGTAAATTAATATAAAAAAATATTAAATATCATATATAAATATATTACAATATTAGTGAAAGAATTTTTACGATAAGAAAAAATTTAAATCTTAAAAATATTTATCTAAGAAATAATTAATTTTTATTTATTTATCTTTTTGATATATTTGTTCAATAGTGAAATGAAAATTGAAATGTTGACTATAAGACATGCAAAATCAAAATTTCTATTTTTTCATTTAGAAAGAAAAAAATGAAGGTTTAAAATGCATATATGGATAAATTTCTATTATATATATAACGAGTTGAGAAAATATTTAATATTTCTAATTTAATTCTTGTGATTTATATCAAAGTTTTGTGAGTAAATTAATTGTTTTCACATATTCAAAAAAAAAGCTCCTGGAATGTAACTCAATTGACAATCACCTTGTTATGAAGTATTATGTAAAAGTATGAAATTCAAAATTCAAATCCCATTGGAGTGAGACCAACCAAAAAATAATATTTTTTTATCTATTTATTTATTATATTTTAAGAATGTGGTTTAATACAAAATGAAAAATATAATATAAAATAAATAAATTTGACATGATTAAATTTCATGTGGTTTGAATATCTATTTTCAAAAATTAAAAATATAATTGTCTACTATTCCTCATGAGAATTTAGTGCAAACTTCTTCGATGTTAATGGTTTTGTCTTAATTGCTAAGTGTCTTGAATGAGTTTTCGTCTTAATTGCTAACTATCTTGAATGAGTTTAGTCTTAATTGCCATTGTTTTAAGTTGTCATTTTCCATTGTTAAGTCGTCATTATCTCAAACTACTTTTGGCTTAAATATAAAGTTTCCTCTTCAATTTTTTGGTTTCAAACTATTTTTTTTTAATATAAAGTTTTATCTTAAAATATTTTTTTATAGTAACTACAACAAAATCATTTAAAATTACATTTTTATTAAAATATTACATATCTATTTTTTAAATAAGAAAAGTCCAACTATTTTATAAAACTATTCGATGCAGTCAGTTTAATGAAAATCAAGATATAAAGTGAATAAGGCAATCGAAAACTTAATAAATGGTAATTAATATCTACGAGAATGCTATAGTTTTTTATGACCCATGGTCACTTCTATATTCTAAAGGAGTTGTCTTTAGTGCAATTTTTAAAGTTTGAATCTTGCAGATACGGTGAAAAATTTTGAGATAAAAAATCTTGGTTTTTTATTATTCAAACTTGCTTTTTGACTCTATATGTGGATCAACACCCTCAAAAACCTCTAAGGCACTTCGATTGTGCAAATTTGTAATCAAAATTCTCTTTTCAATAAATTCTGCCGGAATTTAGAGAAATTACAAGTAAAAGTCCGTAAAAGCCTTCAAAAAGTCGCACTAAAGACTACTCGTATTCTAAATAGTTCGTGTAGCCCGACCTCACATATATGAATGCTAGTTGTATTTTTTTTTTTTTTAAATTATGTACGCAAAATCTGGCCTTTGACGTGGATCCGGTGGCTTCCATATTTCCCGTTGTCATCACGCGCACATTTACGGGGTTACACATATTCACACCAATGTTCAAAATTGAACACATCGAGCCCTTCAAAGGGCTTCGGCACGTCGGAGGAGAAGTAGGGATAGAAATTTACAGAGTCAAAATAATATTTTAATTTTTATTTTACAAGTTAAAAAAAAACAATAATATTATAAAATGTCACCGAAGTGCAGTCACATTTTTAAAATTATTACTATTTTTTTTAAATTATTAAGTACGAGTAAGTATAGTGCATCTTTGCCAACATTGAAGGAGATTAATGGCAAGTTGCGAGTTGAGGTTAGTAGCAAGTTGCAAATGCAAAGGAAAGGTTGTTGAGTTTCCAAATTCTATTAAGTGCAAGTCTGCATTGTACAGCTGCATGCCTAATTGATAACTTATTAATTGACATTTTTCTTGGACTCAACCTTTAGCTTTGCAATTGCAACTGCGGCCAGAAAAACCATTCCTCAAATCCCAACTCCCACATGTTCGGATCAAGTGTGGTTACATCTATTGACTTGAGTACGGAAGATACTCTATTCGAAATTTCGAGACCCAAATCAGGAGTGTGATTATATCTATTTGCTTGGGAAAAGAAAGACTACTCTACTCTAAAGTTTGACCGAGATGGAATTTTCCGGTATTTTAACTCTCCATATAATTTCTTGTTGTTCGAATAATACTTTCATTGATGTTTATGCTCTGTAAATATCGATTCGACGTTAAAGCTAAGCAAGCATAGTAATGGTATCTTTCATGCCAATTCTATCTTGTTAAAGCTAAAAGCAAAACGGGGAACATAGTTATGGTTCCTTCGATGGCATAGTATTCCTTGCTTGCACAATTACTAAATTAACCTTTAACTTTTTCTGATTCTACGTCAAATGTGCCTAACCCAAAATGTTATATCAATGAATAATATATAACAATTTTGGTTATTTAAATAGTGGTTCTCTTCATTTGGTCTATATTGGTAATAAAATGTCTGTCCTTTTCACTCTTGAGTTTGACACGACTTCCATACAAATAACGGTTTGGAATACCCACCCTTATCAAACTTCCATTAGACAATATGAGAGAACCATTGCGTGGACGTTGAAAGTGTTGTCATATTATGCGGGGAGGAAGAATTCAAGCCGCCATATAGTCATTTTGGGCTTCATCCGCCTTTCGCATAAAGTTTTAAACGTACGGGCCGGCCATTATTCGCTTGTTTGGATTGGTTTTTTTCAATAGAAAGAAAAACTCGGGCCGGCTAATATTAGTTTGTTTAGTTTGTTTAAAGATTGGTTTCTTTTTAATAGAGAAAATTAAGAAATCGTTTTGGTTAAAGTCTTTTCAAACTCATAATCTTATCTAAAAATTGGATCTTAAATTGAATCACAAGATTTGTGAAAACCAAATCGATGAAGCAAATAACTTACTCTAAATACTCTTTGCTTGAATTACTTTGAAACTACGAAAACACCACCCAATGCCCATATTGTTCTTTCATGGCTAATCACAAAATCTCTATCGCACATGCATAGGTACCCTTTATCATTTCATGGTGTGGGGCAGAATTTGTGTGGTGCAATCCGTGCGGTCGAAAATATTCGGTCTCCAATTCTGCGAGTGAGATTTGGCATTTCCAATGAGAGATTTAAGCGATTGCAAGATGGAGATTTTTCTTTATTGTATATGTAACGGTCTTTTATTAACATAAATATTGATGGTTGTTTATTAACATATATATTGATGGTTTTTTCTTTCTAAAAATGAAATGTAAAAATAATATATTGTGGTCGGTGGAAATGCTTTTTAAAGCTTTTCATCATAGAAGAGCGACATAAATATATGCCCTTCTCATTGAAGTCGGATCTTCCCTTCAAATTTGATCGCTCATTCACTTCTATCGATTTCCGGATATGAAGTACACGGTAAAGCAAGTAGTCTAACTAGATTGCTTTTGAGATTGAAAATTATAAAAATTCTAGTAAATTTTAAGAAAATTTGCCAAATACTGTAAATTTATTTTATAATTGCAAATTTTAATATTTTAAGTGTTTTATTTTTTTATGATAATCTTTGAATCTATATTTACCATCGAAATTATAATTCAAATACTAATACTATAAAATTTCTTAATTTTTTTGCGAAATTCCTAAAATAAATGCTCGATCTATTTGGAAATTTAGTACAAAGTTAATATTCTAGCTAGCAGTTCTATTTTATATGAAACTTAGATTTGCCTACTTTAGATTTTATAGGAAACTCCTTATGATTCCAAAATATAACAAGCCTTGCTTGTTCAAGCATTTACTTTGTACGAAATTTCTTTGTCATCCACGATTTGAAACATTGTGGAAGTATGTAAAGTAATACGAAATATGGATCATGACAACTAAACATAGGCTCACGAGCCGACCCACACGACCATCTACCCAGCACAACCATTCTGATATATTCGATCACTTGCCAATATTTTAACGAATACTCGATTTGCGAAATTATCTAAATATGTTTCATAAAATAGAGAGTTTAATGGCTATGATACGATATCATTACGGTCCATTTTCTTAACACTGCTTACTATTGGAATTATTGAGGAATTTGAAACAAGCAGGTGGAGAGAACAAACTCTCCTCTTATAACACGGAGATATTAAAAATAAAAATTTGCTTTTCATACGGGAGACGAATGGCATTAAAATGCTTTCTTATATTTCATTAAACAAATGAAAACTGCTACAAATTTCTTCCTCAGGTAGAGGGATTCACAATATGAATAGGGAGGCACTTTCACAGGACACGGTGCTCCACAAAATAAAACTTCTCTGCGGCTCTCGAAGCACAAAAACGGTGCTTTGTTCTTCTTACTATGGTTTTCTTGTACGCGGGCTCACACAACGTTTACAATGCAATACAATACATTCATTACAAATGCACGCGGGCCTTTTTCCTTTATATATGGCGCGGCGGAACAAAATACTTAAAACAACAATAAAAACAATTACAAAAAGGAAAATCTTTGCAAAACATAAAACTTTGATATTGGCGCGACGTACGAGTGGGGACCACATCGTAGTCGGCCATACATAATTAACGGTATTTACGTGTGCGATGGCGGAACGGCGGAACAACAAAAATGCGATGGCGCATATAGCAACTTTCAACATTTGGCCAGTCAGAGACATAGCGGACAAGCATTGGAAATGCGATTGTGCGATCGTGCGATGGTGCGATGATCGCACATCGCAACTTTCAATATTTGCGATGATACATATGGGCGGAACATATATATATGACATGTGATTGTGCGATCTTGCGATGGCGGAGGCGATAACAACTTTGAAATATGCGATATGCGATATTGCGACGGTGCATATCGCATATCGCAAATTTCAATATTGCGATCAATACAATGGAATGGGCGGAGGGCGATTTACGACATTGCGATGTTGCGATCGTGCGATGGGCCAACAATTGCACATCGCAAATAATCCACATCAATAAGACACTTCACATCTAAAGCGAAAAGCGTTGCGCTGCGATGCACGCTAAAGCGCTTAAGTGGTAGGGACCACTTGTCGGGGCCTTCTCATAACTTTTAAGTCTTGCTTTGTTTTAATAAATTTCATTCGATTACGGTCGTTGAGGGCTTTTACGCCGAAATATTTCTCCATTAAACCTGCTGCTCCTCGTCGAACTTGAACTATGAAGTTCTTCATTCCTGCAGCAAAAAAAATGACTTCGCCCATACTTCAAAATTAATTCCTTTCTGTCGTACTTGGCGAGGCGGCCCATCATCGATGAATTCTTCTCCTTACGTTCTTCATTCTTCTTTATTCTGATTATATGCACTCAAAACTGCGGCTGCTAGCACTTTCTTTTGCTTTTGTACTTGTTTCTTCCTCCCCAAAGGCACGGCGAGGTGACTTTAATATTTTCAACACTCCCCCTTAAAGTCGGTACATTGGGTTATCCATCATACCCGGGCATTTTCTTAAAAATTCAAGGTCTTCGCCAATGGCTTTGTCCGAAAATATACTGCATATTGCTCCTACTGTTTTACAATGCGTAAAACAATTTCTCCATTGTTTACCAATTCTTTGATATGACGGAAATTTTGTGTCTTATGTGTTTCGATCTATTGTGAAACACGAGAATTCTTTTGACAATGCAATAGCTGACTATTGTCACAATAAATCATAGTGCCCTTTACCTATTCTTGGCACAAACTTCTCAACATTCTTCTCATCCAAATTGCTTGACACTCTTTGTTCTTTTATGCATTTGCCACATATTCTGCCTCTGTTGTAAATAATGCTACAATCGGTACATTTCTTAGAAGCTCATGAAATGGCTCTTGAACCCATATGAAAAACATAACCGGAAGTGCTTTTACGATCATCTACACTTCCGGCCAAATCCTTTGTCGGTGTATCCGCTAATTCTGAATTTTCTGAAGTAGTATATAAAATACCAAATCTTTTTGTTCCTTTCACATACCTCGAAATTCTCTTTCTTTGCTTGCCAATGTGCTTCTTTTGGCTTCTCCATAAATACGGAAATTAAGCTAACGACATGCATAATATCCCGGAAACCTAGTTGCGGTCAAATACATGAGGCGCAACTATACTTTTATATAAACTTGGATCAAAATCCTTGCTACTTTGTCATCTTTTCTCAACTTCAATCCCATTAACGTAGGGTAATTATGACTTTGCATTCCTGCATATTAAATCTTTCTAAAACACGATTCACATACTTTGTAGAGATAAAAATCCCTTTCTCACCTTGCTCTACTTCTATTCCCCGAAGTATACTCAAAAAAACCCATGGAGTCATTTCAAACTCATCTTTCTTGTTGTTTTAAAATTTTCCCAACAAGGCAATCATCATTACCTGTAAATATCAAATCATCGACATATAAAACAACGATCAACATCTTACCATCCTTTTCTTTGATGTGAGGGTGGGTTCTCCCTCACACTTCTCAAATCCATTTTCGAGTAGATAGGAATCTATTCTACTATACCATGCTCTTGGTGCCCATTATAAAGAGCTTTCTTCAATCTGTGAGACCTTATGCTCTTGGCCTTTCTTCTCATATCAAGAGGGATTTGTTCCACATATGCTATCTTCCATTAAAACTCCATTTAAAAATGCATATTTTACATCCATTTGGTATACTTTCCATTTGTTTTGTCTTCCGCTATGGACAACCTTTAACTCTTCTTGTTTCCATTCTTTCATGAGTCTCGAAAGTTTCTTCATAATCCTTCATTGCTTCGCTTGTTTCCCTTAAACAACAGAAGTATGGCCTTGTGTCTTTCTATTTTCCTTCGGCATTGCTCTTGGTCTTATAGACCCATTTAACCTCAATGACTTCTTTACCTTCGGGAGATCAACCCGGCTCCCATGTTTTGTTTTTCTCTATGGCTTTTATTTCATCATCCATAGCTTCTATCCATTTTCTATCTTTAATAGCATCTTCAAAATGAATAGGATCATCCAACTTGACAATACAAAGAAAATAAGGAATTCATACCTTCATACTACTCCTTGCTCATAGATTTCTCTAAGACTTGAACTTTGTTCCTCTTTCACTTGGTGTAGACGTGCTTGATGAAGCACTCATTTGCTCCATGTGGTGTGCTTGGAGATGCACTCTCGCTTCTTCTCAAGGGTGTTCTTGGTCTTGCTTGAGGCGTCCCTTGTGCCTTGCACTTCTGAAGAGGTTGTGTAATGAATGGGTTGTTGATTTCAACACATCTCCTTCATCTTCATCATGAGATAAACGACTTTTAACATTAGCTGTTTTCTCGGTGGCTTCCATCCCATGCTTCCTCTTGATGAATTGCACATCTCTACTTATCACAAACTTCTTTGCGGATGGGTTATACAATCTGTATCCTTTGGAATCTTCACAATATCCAAGGAAAATGCACTTCTCCCCCTTACTATCCAATTTATTTCTCAACTTGTCGGGAATGTGCACATATGCTACACATCCAAAAACCCTCATGTGGGTGACTCTCCTACATTTTTTGCCACTCCATAGCTGTGCAGACTTTGTTCATTCTTTTTGCTTTTGTAGGGCATCTATTTAAAATATGCACGGCAAAGTTCTTTGCTTTTGCTTAATACTCATTCGTAAGTGCTTTGCCTTGACATGCTTCTCTGCATTTCCATTATAGTTTCGATTCTTCCTTTCGGCAACTCCATTCTATTGCGGTGTGTACCTTGTGGTAACTTCTTGTGTATGTCGTTCTCTCTACAAAAACGAAATTCCTTTGATGTGTATTCTCCTCCTACGCCGGATTGCGAGGACTTTAATGTCTTGCCCACTTTGTTTCTCTCTGAGAAACTTTAAAGTGGCAAAATTTCTGAAATACTTCACTCTTATATTTCAGAAATAAACCCACACTTTTCTTGTGAAATAATCTGAAGGTCGGCCTGTAGTTCTTTGCAGAAACGAGATGTTGTACGCATCGGCCCACACAAATGCGAGTGGATTATCTCCCAGGGTGCTTTCGCCTTATACTTTTCACACAAGAAGGAAAATTTTCTCTATGTATTTTACGGATACGGCCTTCACATGGAGCATCGGGTTCTCTCGATCAATGGTAAACTATTTACCATTCACTTTTTCCTAATGGCAGCAAATTTAATCCTCCGAAATTGAGATGTCCAAATCTCGGTGCCATAACCAATTTACATCTTTCTCTTCCTTACACGGAAAGCTTCAACGTATTCACAGTACACTGCACATTCTTTCCTTTTTGCTTCAAAGTCAATGTTGAGCTTGAGCGGAAACATTCAATGCTGGTCATTTTGAATTTCGGCAATGATTTTCTTACTTGGAGAATATCTTTTATGGTGCACACATCATCTTTAAAAGTACATTGTAACCTTTATTTATGAGTTGCCCAATGCTCAAGATTACATTTCGGACACGGAGACATAATATACATCGGTGACAAATTTCTTCTCACCATTTATAGCTCAAATACTTACTCTTGCCTTTTCCTTTGACAAAGATCTTAGTATCGATTCCTTTGTGGTCATGATTTTTACTTCTTCATCTAGATTGGCAAACATTGCTTTGTTGCCTGTCATATGATTACTACAACTGAATCTAAGAACCAAACATCATCTTCTCTATCTTGTGCTACATTGCAAGCTAGCAGAAGCACATTACTTGGGTTATTTTTCTCTTTTGCTACATTAGCATTATGCTTATTTTTCATGTCATTTTTCTTCTTTCTACATTCATTGGCATAGTGCCCATATTTCTTGCAATAATGACATTGGACATTGGTTGTCATACCTCGTCACATGAGCATGTTGGTGTTGATATCCACCTTGCTGGCTATTGCATTGGCCTTGGCCTCGCTTGTTGTGCTCCTTCCATGTGAATATGAAGGGTTGTTCCTTCCACCTCACATTAAAGCCGCACTCTTCCTCTTCCTTTTCCCTTGACCTCTTCCCCTCTTCCTCAAGGCATTTGGGTCTTAAAGGCGTGCTCAAGAGATGGTGTTCATCTCTGCTCAATCTATGTTCATGAGTCATCAACGAGACGCAAGTTCATCCGTTTGAGCGCATGAGAGATCTTTGGTCTTCTATGAGTGATTCTGATAACATCAAACTTTGAGGGTAAGCATCTCAAAAGTTTTCCACTATACTTCTCTCTTCAAGAGTTTCTCCATGGGATCTTATACGGTTACAATCCCAACCACATGTGTAAAAAATGTGTCCACATTATCGACTCTTTCATGCAAAGAGTTTCAGAAGTCTCTTCTCGGCCAATTGAGATTTTGTTGTCTTAACTTTCTCCATGCCTTGATAGGCTACTTTTAGTGTTTCGCATGCCTCCTTGGATTTCTTAGTGCTACTATCCTTGGAAACACACTCTCATTTTAGGCACAAATCTGAATAGAAGAGGGCCTTAGCATCGCTTCTTTCTATTTTTCTTCAATAAATCCTTCTGTGAGTTAAGGCATTAAAGCTTTGCTCATCGGTACCGGATGCAATACAAACCATCTTCTCTGAGTTCCCAAAAGTCTTGTGAGACAAACGGGGCTCTCATGGTAATAGCCCAATAATCATAGTTCTTTCCATTAAATTGTGGAAGCTGAACATTTCCAAGACTCGGACCGGTGCTTGGTCCGGCCATTTCTCTAAGGCGAACTGCGACTTTAAACAAGCTGTCTTTCCTTTCTTTGGAAAAGAACAAAATATTTTAAACAAAACACAACGACACTATTATCTTTGAGAAATACTGCGAACTTTGACCTCTATTGAGCTTTCACTCTGCTTTGGAGAAAATCTTTGCCAACAAGTCTTCTTCTTCTTCGGCTTCTTTGAAACCTTCAAGGAAACTGAACTGGCTGCGATACCATGTTGGAATTATTGAGGAATTCCAGAAAAAAAGTGGAAACAAACTCTCCTCTTATAATAACATAGAATATTAAAAACAAAAAATTTGCTTTTCGGACGGAAACCCGAGAGATGGCATTAAAATGCTTTCTTATATTTCATTAAACAAACTGAAAACTATTACAAATTTGTTCCTCAACGATCAGGGATTCACAAAATATGAATAGGGTTGCTACGGACACGGTGCTCCACAAATAAAACTCCTCTCTTGTCTCGAAGCACAAAAACGGTGCTTTGTTCTTCTTACTATGGTTTTCTTGCACAAGGAGCTCACACATCATTTACAATGCAATACAATACATTCATTACAAATGCACGTGGGCCTTTTTCCTTTATATGGCGCGGTGGAACAAAAAATACGTAAAAAAACAATAAAAACAATTACAAAGGAAAATCTTTGCAAAACATAAAACTTTGATATTGGCGCGATGTACGAGTGGGGACCACATCGTAGTCGGCCATCGCAATTAACGGTATTACGATATGTGATATGGCGGAACGGCGAGGAACAACGAAAATGCGATGGCGCGATACGTGATGGCGCATATCGCAACTTTCAACATTTGCAATCAACACATAGCGGAACAAACATTCGTGCAATTGTGCGATCGTGCGATGGTGCGACGATCGCACATCGCAACTTTTCAATATTTGCGATGATACATATGGCGAAATATATATATATGCCATGCGATTGTGTGATCTTGCGATGAGCGCAATGATCGCACATCGCAATAAACAAACTTGCAATGGCGGAGGGCGATAACAACTTTGAAATATGCGATATGAGATATTGCGACGGGCGCATATCGCATATCGCAAATTTCAATATTTGCGATCAATACAATGGAATGGGCGGAGGGCGATTTGCGACATTGCGATGTGCAGTGGTGCGATGGTGCAACGATCGCACATCGCAAATAATCCACATCAACAAGACACTTCACATTTGAAAACTGAAAATTGTGCTACGCGATCATGCTAAGCGCTTAAGTGGTAGGGACCACTTGTCAAGCCTTCTCATAACTTGCAAGTCTTGCTTTGTTTTAATAAATTTCATTTAATTACGGTCATTGAGGGCTTTTACGCCCGAAATGACTTTATCCATTAAACCTGCAACTCGTCCATAGACTTGAACTACGAAGTTCTTCATTCCTATGTAAAAAAATGACTTCGCCCATACTTCAAAATTAATTCCTTTCTACGTCATACTTGGGCTGCGGCTCATCATCGGTGAATTCTTCTCCTTACGTTCTTCATTCTTCTTTATTACGAGTGTTGTGCACTCAAAACTGCGGTGCTCTTTTGCTGCTTCTTGCTTTTATGTATTTTCTTCTGCCCAGAAGGGACGGCGAGGTGAGATTTTAATATTTTCAACACTTGCTATTCATTAGTTTTCCTTTGGGAATTTCGAATTCTGAGTTTCGATTACAATAACGATACGTTTAGTTATTCTCATGGAAGTAGGTATGAGAGCAATTTGAACGAGTGTTATGCATGATGCGGCAAAAATGCAGAAAAGATGGGGTTTAACACCTCTTGGCATGGGGAGAAGCCGGAGAAGAAGGTGTGGCCTTCTCCAGAGTGCCGAAAATACGCATCACCACAACAATGCTCTACTGTTGACGGGGAAAACGGGAGCATCGCTCTTCAACGGCTTTGCGAGAATGACATGGCTGCCGAGTGTGGTTCGATGTGTGTTTCTTGTGTTATGATAATTTCGGTTTCTTTTCGAGACTTAGATGCCCATGTCACGTTTCTATTATCCCCAATTCCCAGGAGCGCGAAGGATAATCGGTACCGGTTTTCAAAATGGTCGTGGATCTACTTCGTCTTCTAGCGGTGAAAATTCCGATCTCCCAAGCAAGAGATTCGGCTGCGAATCGGCTCCCTCTTCTTCCTACGATACACGGATTTTTCGCTCTAGTTGGTAGCCGGGGTTTGCCCGCAGAACGCGGTGCAAATCATGTTTTTTAATAGCGCTAAAAAATGCGCATCCCTTTATGGTAAAAAAAGGGGTGAAGCGTTGTTAGGAAGGCTGTGATTTGGTTTTGAGACATCCCCTTTCTCGACGTTATTTACCGGCAACGCTACGGAGCATCGAGGTAATGTTTAATTAAATTTTATTTCCTTTACATTTCCTTCTCTTTATTGTTTTTCTCAAAGTACGCGTTAGAGAAAAATCTCCGAAAAAGGTGGCCATTATGTGCGGGTCTATTGGAGGGCGGAGTGCTCGGCTTTGGCTTAAAGTGCACGCATCAATCAAATCACGAGTGTTTGTTGTTGCATACATCTTCACATTTACGGCTACGGCGAACCGAACCGATCGGCTTCACACTCTCAGCCGTCCGTTTTGAACTCTCGGCGTTTTGGGGTTGAGCTCATCATATTTGTATATAATTTTCTGCGAGAATGTGCAAGTTCACTGCTTGGAATTTGGAACGCAATCCTACAATGAACTGCGTGAAATTAGTGAGAACTCCTCAAAATGAGGTTTCATCTCAAGAATTTCAGCGCATCGGTGCTATGGTTTGAGATCTTGAAATTAGACTTCATACAGGCGTACAAAATCTGATTGTTACGGGTCATAAAGCGATATGAAATCTGATTGTTATGGACAATTTAGATACCCTTGGAATGCTCCGGGGATTTCCGCAAGTGGCAATTATAAGTAATGGCAATTTCTCTCAAGAGACGAGTTTGAGAGAGAGGTTCTTGAGCACCGAACGGCCACATAGGACGATTAGTGGACATTGTGAGAGCGACACGGAGGATAGGGGACGAGTGGGTGACGACGGGACGAGGAGTAAGCTAGTTTTCGGTGGACAATGGGTAGAGCGACAAGTTTCGGTGGTCGGACCAACAAATATTGAGGAGTTAAGCATAAAACATAGGGTCGATTTTGGCGAGAGATTTTTGATTTCCTTAATATCATCATGATAATGGGACAAGAAACTTTAGAACACCGTGAAAACAAATGATATAGGGCAGAGTAATTGCCTCATCAACGCGAAAACCGAGAGTAGGTTTGGGTGATACCGAAACAATATCGAGCATTTTAAAAAGGAGACTAGCTCGTCTAAAATGAGACGGAACGAGGAAAAAAAGTTTTCCAAAGGCATTGTTCACACAGAAACAACATTCAAACAAGTCTTCTTCGCAAACATATGGCAACAAGTCTAAAGGAAAAGAAAAAATTAGTGATGATTGTAAGCACATATAGTCCCACATCCACACCTCTCACTTGGTCATATAATCTTTATGTGAAAGAACTCTTAAATGTAAAAGAAATGTTGGAACGGTAGAAGCTAAAGAGGCACCGGAAAGAGATTGTACAATCCATATAATAACGGTGAAAATCGGCTTTGCTTGACTTAACAAAGTTTTGAAGGAACAAGTGGCATTACGCAGGAAGCTCTCCGAATAGGGAAAACGAATGGCAACGCATGAAAGCGGAGGTGCAAAGCATGACAAATTTTGCGGTGGAGAATACGAGAGGTGATGAATGTGAAGCCATCCCCGGGATAAGGAAAGTAGTTGCTCAAATAGACAACGATGAAGAAACATCGAAAGAAGGGAGAGAAAGGAGATCCCCACAAAACTTTCCAAAACATGGGCTCAAGTTATTAGCAATTACGGTAAGAGGGAAGAAGAAGAAAACATTAGGGTTAACAACATGCAAGATGGAGAAAGCAAGGAAAAGACGGATAGAGCAACAAACATAATTATTAAGGGGTGAAAGAGTATGGGAAAAATGAATGTGCTCTTGACCTTGCGAGAGACTTCTTGAAAGACAAGCTCCAATGGCAAGGACAAATATGTCAAGCACGGAGAGTAGGTAAGCTTAACGGTGAGAGAAGTCGAGGCCCATAAAAGTCATCATGCCCAACTTGCGTGATAAAGATATCATTCTAAACGAGAAGCAACTCTTAGGGGTTCTCGGTTTTCTAGAAGAAGATTTGCTTATAAAACAACAAAAGGAAAGGAGGGATGAAATGACAAAGTTAGGGCAGCAAGAGATGAGGGAAAAAGAGCATGGATTTATAAAGGTAAAGCCGTGATTGCGCAATTTGGACCTCCTTCCAAAACAAGGCAACAAAATGACAACAAAGAAGAGGCGACCGACTCTTTAGCAAAAAATGAAGACGAGGTTATTATGGGCAAACGGGGACAAAGACTCCAGGTTTGTGAGTCTTGCATGTCAAAAAAAATAGCAATCGAGTCTTACCCGGAGTTTCCATAAGATTAGTTTTTTGGGCCCAGGGGTTACCCTTGGGGATGAGGACCTAGGTTGGGGCCTGTTGCGGAAGGTAGAGACATAATTTGCCTCATAGAAACACATGAGCATGAAGGAGTGTAGGGAACACCTTTGTTTGAAGATGTGGAAGATAGCAATGTAGAACGAGAGGCGGGGAATGGCAAAGGGCATGGGGGTATCCTTGGTATTAGTAAGAGAAAAAGAAGGTTGTTTCATTCAACTAGAGAAAAGAAGACCCAAATAATGATTGTTTGGCTTAAAATATCAGAAAATGGAAATCATTATAATTGCGGCATGTATTTTGCACCGCAAGTTCAAAAATCTACGAAAGTGAGGGCTTGACCAAAAAGATCCCTTTGCAGCCCTAAAAACGAGATATTGCAATATATTCTCGGCTAGGTGAAGTCCTTATAGTAAATTATTTCAATGCTAGAGGCTAACGGGTGAACAAGCTAGCATTATTTGTTGTAAAGAAGACGATCGACCCTATCGGCTTACGAGAAGGAAGTAATCATTAGTGGGAATGAATTTCGGAGGATAAAGGCTGCAATATCTTTGGAGAACAACTACTTACGCTATGTGGGGCTTTCGATTTAGTCATGTTTAATGGTTTGACTAGATAGGAAAAGTACGGTAATTTCACTTGCAATACTTACAATGGAACGAGTGTAGTAGATTGCTGTAATTTTCTCGCATAGTTTGTGTGAAAGAAAATGGAGGAAATGTTGATTGGAGATCAAATTTGGGACTTAAAATCAGATCACAAGCCAATCTATTTAAGTTTCTCTTGGACCGGAAAGAAGAAATTAGGGTCAAAAAATCTTGTGTTCAACAAAATCCCCCGAAGGGCGAATTCTTTTGAATCCGGAGAATTGTAATATTCAAAATAATGCTAGATAGGCTCTTCGAAGGAGGAAATCCCATCTCATGGCCTTCATAGTCATAGATTAACACATTTAATTCAAAGCGCACTTGTAGAGTGCAAAAGAGCAAAAATTAAAGTTTGAAACAAATTGCTTTCGGTTAATGCTTGGTTTGACGAGGAATGCAAAAAGGCAAGGAGAAGGTGGAAGGAATCAAACATGGATAGCATAAAGCTTAAAGCTTACGAAGCATACGATAAAAAAGAAAAAAAATTTGATTTCATGGTTTCAGGAGAGAAGAACTAATCTTCCTCGGGAAAAATAACCCCAAATTATTTTGGAAGGAGCTCCAATCGAAAAAAGGTGCAAACGAAAACAACGTTACAACTTCTAAATGGTTTGACTATGCAAGACAACTTTATGAGCGAGGATCCCAAGGTTGACCTCCTCCTTAGTCGACAACACATTCAAAAATCTTCACGGTGCAAGAAGTAGAGATGGGTATCAAGAAGTTGAGCGCGGAAAATCAAAAGACTTAGATGAACTCCAAAGAAGAGTATCTAAAGTGGGGCTTAAAATTCTTTCACCTCACATACAAAAATTTTCAACAACATCTTACAACGGGGGTTCCCCACAATTGGACAACTAGTATGGCAATACCTCTTTTCAAGAGCGGTGACGTCAATAATCCCTCCAACTATAGAACCATAATGATAAACCCCTTGTTTGCAAAGTTATTTGGAAGCATGTTAGAAAATAAAATCATCGAGTGGGCGAAGAAAGAGATAAACGTGCTAAAGGGCAAGCGGGTTTTAGACCTAAACATTCCACGAGTTGATCATTGTATAACTTTAAGGCACATCATCGAAAAAGTTTGGGAAAAAGGGGAAGAATTTTTACTGTTGCTGATTTAGGAAGAAAATCCTTTGACACGGTTCTAGGGATAAGCTTTGGGCGAGATGGAGAACTTGGGGTTCCCAAGCATTTGAGAAGCGGTGTGCATAGGTTGTATGAAGAGGTGAAAGTCAAAATCAGAACATTTGGCATTTCGAAATTTTAGAAGCGATATCGGGGGTCAAGCAAGGTTGCCCATTATCTCCTACCTTTTTGGGTTATATATTGACAAGCTTGAAGAGTGGCTAAATTCGCGAGTGGTGACGGTATCCATTTGGGCAAGTTCGTTATGAGGCTTCTTTTGTACGCGAGATGACCTTATATTGATTGCTAAATCGGCTCTTGGTTTGCATGAGCATTTACGTTCCCTTGAGAATTTTTGTAGAAGGGTTGGGATACTGCGTCAATGTTAGCAAAAACGAAAGTAGTGGTTTTCTCTAACAAAAGAAAGCATAACCAACATAAGTTCTATTTTGAAGGCAACATTACGGAAGAAGTTTGCGGAATACAAATACCTTAGAATTGACTTCAACGAAGTTAGAAGTTGGGATGGTTGTAGAAGAAAATAACTTTAGGGGGTTGGAAAGCATTTTATGCTCTTCAAAAGCAGTGTAGAGAGGCGAGCTAGCAAATTTGGAAAACCACTCTAACTCTTTTTGGGCTTCTAGTGATTCTGATTCTCTATGGTTGTGAGCTAATGACGATGGCACAACCAAGATACGATGAAACAAATTAGAAAATTCGGAGAAACATTTGATTACAAACAAATTCAAAATTAAAAGTGCGATTTCCTTATGCTATCTGCTAAGTGAAACGAAGTGCTCCTATTGAAGCAATTGCTATGGTGCGAGTCATAAGGTATTTGAAAAAAAATGATCAAATGGAAGAGGGTAGATGGCCTAAGGTTGTGATTAGTGATAGATTGTGCAAAAGACGGAAGACTTGGATGCGGCAAAATAACAAATGGTTTAGTAAATGGGGTATTTACTTGAGCATGTGTGCTACAAGCAGGTAAAAGAGATAAAAAAATTTGTTATGGATAAATTTCACAAACATACTTGGATGAAAGAGCTAGAGAGAAAGAAGAAGTACTACATTGAAGAGTTTAACCCCACACATAACCATCGGCAAAGCGTACATAGGGGCTAATATTTCTTGGAGATCTAAAATTCTTATTGCTCAGTGGAATAATTCTCATCAACTCCGTTGTGAAACGAGAGGCGCTGAAAAGGCCAAAAGAAATGTGGGAAGAAAGAGTATGTATTTTTTGCTCCTCTGGAAAAGTGGAAACGAGAGAAAAACATTTCATTCTGAATATGAAGACCTTCAAAGACATCGGGGAAAACTATGCAATTATTCTAGGTTGCTAATTCTTGGGATAATTTATTCGGTGAAGAGTTGGTCGATAGGCCGGGAGTGGTCATTGTAAAACTTCACGGGAAAAGGGCCGAATACAAGAGTCGGATAGAGAAGCAATCATCCTGAAGCTATTTTTAGCCTCGTGGACTTCAAAAATTCTTTCTTTCTTCTTTCTTTCTTTGTATTTACAAATAAACAAAGAGACCCATGTCCGGGGGGAGACCGAGTTCCCCGAGGAGGTATTTATTTTTTATTAACGATCGTTATAATCATAATTCAATTTTAAGAATACTAATTATTTATTCCTATTGCAATAATAATAATAATTGAATTTTTAAGATTTTTAACTTATTAATGCTTGAGATATGAGCGTTAACCTCTTTTTTTGAGATTTTACTAACAAAGTTTATAGAAATATATATACTTTACTCATGAAGTTAAAATTATAAGAAAAGAGATGCTCTAATAAGCCATAAAATTACATGGACATTCAACAACACGAGGATCTTTTAATAACGAGTTGACTACATTTTACGCAACCCATGTTTATAAGATGTGGAGTATTTGTTTCTAATGTTGTAACTTCCAATGATCAATTTTTTAAATTTCTATTGACTCTCTTACGGAATATATGTATATAAAATTCTATCGGATTTGGGAAGGGGTGATGGCATCTCGGGAGTCGAGGATCATTGTTCAATCCCCAAACAGTAGCCGCTTGGACACTTTGACGGAAACACCAACGAGTTTCATGAAGATCATAGCTTGGAGAGGAGGCTTTGGTCCTGTACAGGTAAAATCAGAGTGCATTAGAATTGTATTATAGGGTTTGCTATTTATGAAGGGATGGTAGAGTGTTCCATAATCGACAGCGATGTATTTATTAGGTTTCGAGGGGTATAACTTATGAGGGCACGAGAAATGGCAGTGAAGAAGCTATCCGCAAATACGCCTAAGGAACTAGGGAATTTATGAATGAAGTAAAACCTGTAGCCAAAATTCGGCATGGAAACCTTGTACGACTACTTGGCTGACCTAGTAGACGGATCGAGAAGGTTGCTTGTTTATGAGTACTTGCCCAATAAAAGCCTAGAGCACCTTCCTTAGATTTGTTTTTCTATTTAAATGACTATCTATGTTTTGGAGGCTGTAATGATAGAGAAATCTTGACATTTGGATGGTTGGTTGTCTTCCGGACCCGAAAAGCAATTCTTGATTGGAAAAAACGCTATAACATCATTATGGGAATAGCACGAGGCCTTATCTATCTTCACGAGGATTCACAAGCATGCATTATTCCTTGAGATATTAATGTAAACAACATTCTGTTTGGACGAGGATTGAATCCGAAGATAGCAGTTTTGTATTGGCCGAGACTTTTTCTGGATGAGACTCATGTTCACATCGAGTCAACTTTGGGACATAGTAACTATTTTCTTCTTCATTTTGAACGATTAAATTTAGTTTAGATTTATTTTAATTTTGGATTTATTAAGAGGTGTAAACATTTTTAAGTTTGTATTAAAAGATTTGTATTGAGAGGAGATTTGATATTTAGAAATTTGATAGATGGAATTAACATAGATCTAAAATAATTTATTTACCATAATTTTAAAGTAAATATAAGAAAATTTTTATATATTTACCATATCTCTTCTTCTTTTTTCTAAATATTACTAAAAAAAAATTTATATTTTAAATTGTATTAAATATTATATTTATTTTTTTAAATTTAACTTTTCACTTTGGAAATCGGATGTTAGGAATTTCTCACAAGGTTTTTTTTTAGGTTTGCTTTATTATCGGCGGTTATATGGCTCCGAGTGGCATGCAATCTTTGAAGACGGCAATACGTAAAGTAGGATACCTGCAGTTTCGGTGTCGTTCTTCTTGAGATTGTGAGTGGGAGAAGACACAATGATATCAACCTTCCTCGAAATAAAAAAAAATCTTTTAGAATGGGTGAGATGGAATATTTTTATGAAACACTAGGTTCGCTTAAACCCGGCTTCACGGAACACAAACTATAAATTAAATTGGGACTATAATCTTGTATTTTCCAAGTTATGTGGAATGCACGGAAGATTGTTACGTACAAAGTACGCTAGATATGATCGTCAGGCATTACTTGGATGTTGCCCGCGGGGAACAAGCATTGAGATGCATTCGTGTGGGTCTTCTATAAATACTTGTTTGATGTGTCAAACCATCCAACATTGTCTGATGTTGTGTTGATGTTGTTCGTAATTCGGTGGTCATGTTTGAATCCGATGGAGAAGCACTTTTGTTAGTCTTAGTTTTAGCGGCAATGCACGGACAAAAGATGGAGAGTTTTGTCGCCACGTCATACGCGTCTTCGCAATGCAACGGTCATTCTCCGGTTTCGCGGGAGATAACCCGTCATTTATTAGTTCGGAAGGAGATAGATTATTGTCGGCCTAATTTGCTAGGATACTAAAATAAAAATTTCTATTTCCGGGGGTATGCCGTCGATATTTTTAGCGAAGATAATTTGTCATTGAAAATTACGTTACAATTACTATTATATGTGATTAATATTTTATTAGCAATTGCACCACATGTTACGAAAGAAATGCGTAAGGTGATGGGTCCGACCTCTCGTCAACCTTACTCTTATGTTGATTTACAATATAGTGTATTATGAATTGTTCGATAATAGTTTAGTGAATAATTGATGGGTTGATTATATTATTAATTCTGATGATTAAACTTAGGACTTAATGTATTGATATAGCTTTAATGATGCTATAGATATTTTTTTTTGTGGGTGATTTAAATGTGTTGTACTCGCATTAATCTCGGATGGACATAAGTCCTTGTCTCGGTAAACACATTCCCGCCTTACCTTCAAACTCAACAACCCTGAGCTTTCGCTCATTTGCCTTGTTGGTTTTTACATTTCGGTGATTGAGGGTCTCCTTCGCCGGTTCTCTATCTTTGGTTTTCTATGTATTTCTTTTTGACGGATTGCGCAATATTGTTGCTATTGTTCGGCTGCAACGGTGTGGCCCATGACCTTTACTCGTCGATGGTAATGTTATTTCACTTGTTAATGTTTCAATGTTTGTTCAATTTACGCATTTCTTGAGGTATATTCGCCGTGGAAGGTATGTTGGTTGTTATGGTTCGGCTCTCTTGTATGTGTGCCTTTAACTGGTTGTTGTTTTTTTAAGTTTGTTAGGGCTACACCCATTCTGTTCCTCTATTCGGTGGCTCCTGTGGTTAACATGTACGTAATCATCGGCTCTAGTTGCGGGTTGCGGTCTCAAGGGTTCGTGGCTTAGTGACTGTTCTCCAATATGAGAGTAAACCCTCATGCCAAGATATTTCAACTTCTATTCCTTCCTCTCCGTTACTAAAGTTGTCGCTCCTGGTGAGCGAGGGGAACCTATTAGGTACAACTTGGCTCGGGATATGGTCTCGACACATCGTCTTCACTATAGGTAAGTTTGCTTCTAAAGCGCAACCTTATCGATTTATTTTTCCGTTTATTTAAGCGCAATGTTTAACCTTTGTTTTCTTTGGATGATTATAGGTGGAGTCGACACCTAGGAACTGCTCTCCACTACTAAGCACATTTAGAAACTCGGTGAAACTCGATTCTTTGGTGTGAACTTATCTTATTTGTGTTTTAATTTATGTCTTGTATTATGGTTAACAAAGACAGAGCTTGTTTAGCTTGGCTATCGAATATTCGATTTCGATTTTGATAAGTAATTGTTTTCTTGTTGTGTGTTGCTGTTCTCGTTCTTGCTATGATGCTCCACTATGTCGTTTTGCTTGATGCTTAGGGTTTCAATGCCTTTCAATTCTGTGGTTTCTCTTGTTATTATGCTTTGTAAATTGGTTTCCTAGGGGGTACATTAGATTCATGCTAATATGAAATTACTCGGGTTACGTAAAAGAAAATGTTTTTCTTGCATACGTTAGTTGGTTTCAATAAGATAGAAGGATTGTTTAAAATAGCTGCAATGTCAATTCAAATGTGTGTGTTTACGGATATTTCTATTATGCTCTTTCTTTCTCCCCACTTCAAAATCGAACCTATTACAATACATTCTTATGTCTTTTGTAAGGTTCGAAAACAATTAACTTAGCGCTATCGGTTACACTTATTAGTTACATAGTTTACTATGCTTCATTGCCTTGTTTTCTTTAAAATGGTAAGTTAACATATGGAAATAATTTAACGAGCAACTAATTAAAAGTGCTAAATTAACCACTCACTTTCCTAAATGTTGCTTCACTAAGACATTGAAATTAAAAATAAACTAAATTTTTTTTCCTGTGTGTCTCCTCTATTCTCTACTGAGACCAAATGACCTCTAGCGAGCGATGACTCGTCGGCTAAATGCTCTTTTGCATTAGGCTCCTAGGGTGAATAAAGTTCATGGCTCCACTCCATGAGCTCCTCCACGAGAATAACTTTGCTTGTTGTATTTGTGCGCATCGAGCCGAGGCTGTCCTCGATGGGACGGTTCTTCCATTTGATAAGATACAGCAGTGCTCCGTTCGGAGAAGTTCACTTAGCCACCTTTGTGTCGAGAATTTTCTCGATCTCAAGGGGTTGAGTTCGAGGCATTTACCTGTCAAGGAATTCTTTCACTCACGGGTGTCCCATTACGGCCACCAATCGCCTTTTTGTTGTCTTCGGGGTATGGGTGTGTAGAACCGGATGCGCGTTGAAAATGGGTGATAAGCTTACTTCTGGTGGCAATTGTATTTCACAAGCATTAGTTGAAAATTTACATAGAATTTTACAAGGGGCCAATCTTCTTATATTTAGGTTTGTTATGTTGCTTGTAGGGGAATCATTCTTTGCGTAAATGCGCTAGGACTTTGTCCCCTATATTCGTGCACTTCTCGCTCGTACGCACCTTTCGCATATCTCTTCTTGTTGTCCTGTGATTGTTGGAAATATGATGCGGGATGTTGTCCTTGATGGCAGCCTTTGAATGAAGATGAAGACATACGTGACATGTGTTGTCATGATGGCAATCCACATTGAAGTTATGCTTGACTTGATGGACTTAGTAAATGATGTAAATGCGATGTGATATAATGTTTGTTGACAATATGATGCTAAGTGTTGTCCTGAAAGGCAACCCACTTGATGAAGATGATGACAACTTACTTGATGAAGTTGTGCTTGAGAGAATAGTTCCATGATGAAGAAAATATGATGTATCTACGGTATGTACAAGCGATGAAAAGAATTCGGGGAATGTGCTCAAAATATGATGAAAAAAGTATGTCTCTTTGTATACGGATTTGCTAAGGAAGTGGCGTATGCACGCAGAAACGTGCCAAGTCGCGTATGGGCTAAAGCACTCAAAAAGTGCAAAACGAGGGTAACCACCATGGTATTGACCCATGTATTGGGTAATGATCCGCCTAATTGACCCCGTCCGGTGGTTTTTGGGCTTATGGTATTGGTTTGGCCCATGGTGTTGAAAAAGGGCTCATGGTATTGACAAAGGGTAAACATATATAAGGAGAAGAAATTCATTGTGTGCATATCATGAGTGTGAGAGCAAGATATACGAACTTGAATGAATACTTCTCTATGAAGTATATACGTATGAAAAGGCGTAAAAGTTTGTTGATAGATACGAATCTATGATGCACTTATGAAGAAATGATGAAATGGGATTTCTAGATACGAAATGTACTTGTATTTGCTAGATCTATTTATGGAAGGCCTAGATACGTGATGGGCGAACATCAAAGCGAACATCTGTACGAAGTAAAAGGGTCGAATACGGCCGAATATATCGATGCGAGCATGCGACTGCGTAATGGTTGAAGATTTATACGCTGCTTTGCCGAAGAAGCGCGTATACACGCGGCTTCGGCGGGGTCGCGCGTGTGCGCAATGACATTTGTCTTTGAAGTATACGCTGGTTTGCATGGACGGAAGCGTGTACACGCGACAACGTCGATCAAAGGGAAAGCGCGTATGCAAACTGGGGTTCTTCTGAAACGAGGTATGAAATATCGGTACGTTACTGTTGTGTTTCGCTATTTGATGCTGTGTTGATATGTGTCTGTTGGTGATGTATGTTTGTGCTTAAAAGTATGGAAAGGGTCGATGTGAAAATATGATGAAATGTGGCACCGCAAGTGGTGTTATTGAAGTTGTTGGATCCGAGTGTGAAAATTGATGAAACGTGGTCCGAAGAGGTGGTCTTGAAGGTTGTAGCCTTCGGTCGGGGGGTTGTAGCTCCTTCCGGTGAGGGAGTGGTAAACGAGATCGGGGGTCGTAGCTCCCGCCGGGAGAGGGTGGTAAACGAGTCGGGGGGTTGGAGCTCCCTTCCGGAGGGCGGTAAACGAGTGCGGTGGGTGCACAACGTGTTGAGTCGAGTACGCGCCGGCCTTATGTTGTAATATGTTTTCTCTATAATAATAAAATATTGAAGGTTTGAGCAAGCTGCGGTGTGGTTTTCTCCGACTTGGGTTTTCCACCTAAAATCCTGGTGTTCATGTGTGATGTTTTGTGTGATGATTTATTACGTATACTTTGCACATGTTTACGCGAATATGAATAAATGAAGGAATGATTTAAGTGAAGAATTAATGACATAAATAGATATCTGTGTATACGCGAGTTTCGTAAAGGGTATCCGCGTATATACGCAAGTCTGGTTCGAGAAGTAGCGTATGCATTTTAGAAGCAAGAAAAAGTGAAAGTTTTGAATATGCGGTAAATGCGATTCACCCCCCCCCCCCCTCTCGGTATTTTTTCTAGCAGTAATTTCGACTTTACTGCTCGTGTAAGTCATTCATTCTGGGCGAAATCTTCCCGTCGACTTTTTTTTTCTAATTTTCTAGGTCTCGCCGATTCCTTGTTCCGCCGGGGGATGCATGGCATACAAAATCTGAAAAAGGACGCAACCCATGCGATTTGGTGATCATTATAAGCGAATTCCGCCTTAGAAAGTACACAATCCCATGCGTGAGTTCCCTCCAATTAGCGCCTCTGTAGTAGGTTTCCCAAGCTTCTATTCACCACTTCCATTTTCCCATCGATCTTGTGGGTGATATGTGGGCTAATTGCTTCCGAGTGTCAACTTTTTCCACGGGGTGCGCCAAAAGTTATTAAAATTGAAATTTCACATCTTTGTCGAGATAATGGACCTCGGTAAGCCATGTAACGACAATTTTTGTGAAAAACAAGTGTGCTACGGGAGTGGCGTCACTTGTTTTTCGACAAAGAATGAAATGCGCCATTTTTGAAAACATTCTACGCCACCATTACCCAGTCGAAACCATTGCGTCCTTGGTAGACCCCAGAGACAAAATCCAAGGTGATTGAGTCCCATGGTCTACTCGAATAGGTAGTGGTGTGTAAAGTCTGCATTTTGTTGTTTCCTTTCGCTAATTGGCATAATTTACACCTAGTCACATATCGTTGCACTTCACGTCGCATCTTCGGCCGGCGATAGAAGTGTCCTAGTTGTTCCAATGTTTATGCATGTCGAAATGCCCGGCTAGACCTCCTTGTGCTTTTCCGGATGATGTTCTCTCATCGAGCGGTCGAGGATGCACAGATTTGTCCTCCTAAAACAACAATTTTTTCCTGTATATTATAGTCCAACCATGGACTATTGTTCCTCAACGATAGTTCGATAGGCCTCATAAGCCTCTTTGAAATCCGCATGTTTGTTTGATAAAAATCTTTCGGAAGTGTTCAAAACCCGACACTTGTATCGTACTCTCATGCGGAGAAAATCTCTTGCTCAACGCATCTGCCACATTGTTGGCCTACCCGCTAATGTGTTTCAACACAAACGTGGAAACTTCTGCTAATAGTCGACCCACCTAGCATGTTTGTGATTCATTTTATGTTGTTGCATCACATATTGCGATGCGGGTCTCCGGAAGTATAAAATGAACTCATTCCCTAGTAGATAGTGTCTCCAATGTTTCGGTTCTTGGACGACAACATAGAATTCTTTGTCATAAGATGAGTATTTATATGCTGCTTTCTCATTCAGAATTCTCAACTGAAAAACGCAATAGGTTTGTCTTCCTAGCTACGTAAAGCTCCAGTAAGTAGTATCGCTTGCATACGCGGACTTGGAAGAGGTTTACTAAAATCATGAAATCTTAGGATTGGCCTCTCGGTGATTTTCTTTTTTAATAAGCTGAGCTCTTCTCTATTGTTTCGGTCCAACGGAAAGGTGACTTGCCTTCTTATTAGTATCCAACATGGCGTGAGATTCACTAAAATCTACGATAAATTTATGATAAAAGCTTTCCAACCCATGAAAACTACGAACCTCAAATGAGCTCTTTGAGATGATCCCATTAATAATAAGTGCAACCTTTTAAGGTCCATCTTTAATAGCACTACGTTTTTGCAATCACAAAACCCAAGTAAACCAATTATTTTTGAAAAAAGATACATTTTTTAGATTTATCGGCTTGTTACTGCAATTTGCAATTTCTCCAACACACTTCGAACATGTCGAAAGTGTTCCTCTTTAATCTTCTTTGAAAATTAATATATCATCGAGATAGACAATTACAAACTTCCCAATGAACTCTTTCGGCATTTCGTTCATCGGGCGCATAAAGGTACTAGGGGCATTGCTCCAAACCGAATGGCATTACCGACCACTCATACAACCCTTCATTAGTCTTGAATGTTGTTTCCATTCATCCCCCTCTACGATCAGGATATGGTGGTAACCTCTCTTCGGATCGATTTTCGAAAATATCTTGCCCGCTTAGACATTTCATCATATCATCCATCGTGGCCGGTGGAAACCTATATCGGATGGTAATTTTTGTTGATTTCTCTCGATCTGTGCACATTCGCCATTCTCCTCCCTTTCTTGGGAGCAAGAGCGTTGGGCCCCGTACGGGGCTTAAACTTTCCCTTATCAATCCCTTATCCGATCAATTCCTGTGCACATTTTACGATTTCCTTATTATCTTTAGGACTCATTCGGTATGCTACCTTGTCTAGTAGGCGGCTCTGGGTATAAAGTCAATGTGGTGACTAATACTTCTCTTAGGAGGCGGTTTATCTGGTAAATCATCAACTACAATGTCGGCTGAATTCTTGCAACATTTCACGAATTTGCTCGGGGAAAATGAGATTTTTGTGTGTAATAGCATTGTTTTTTGGCCTCTTTACCTTTGCATAATGTACCTCTTTGTCTTCGATGTTTGTTTCGAAGTCCTTTCCTCCCACCGATGGCAGCTTTAACTTTGCTTGTTTGTTGTCTCTTCCTCCTTGATGGGTACAAGCGTGTGCTTAATCCCATCTTTGACAAACTTATGTGAGTTTTTCTTTCCATCATGCCTTTGCCTTCTGTCATCTTTAACCATGGTCTCCCTAGTAGTATGTGACACATGTCCATTGGCATTATATCGCAAATAACCTTATCCTGTATTTGCCGATGTGGAACTCAGCACCACATTGTTCATCGACCAACGGTTGATGTCCGCTACCTTAGCCACGAAATCTAGTAAGGTGTGGGTGCTTGACCTCTTCCAAACCCAACTTCTCCACCATCTCCACTTGTAGCAGTTAGCATACGTACTTCCCGCTGATAATCGGTTTGTACTTTCCGTGTGACTTGCAAATTGTACGAATAATGCCTTCCTTTGAGTTGGGTCGATTGTCTCCTTCATTGGTTTTAGTAACCCATTATTCAAGACTGGGCTTCCCTTGTCCTGCGGCACATTTCTATCTCTTGAGGTGGTACCTCTGTTTCCTCTTTGTCTGGGCAACATATGCTCCTCTTGCTCTGCTTTGTTCACTTTCGGGACACTCGAAAAGGACTTGTGCCCCCACTTGCTCCGCACTGTAACATTGAACAACGGCTCTACCTCGGCCATTACCTCTTCTGCATTGGTGGCCTTCTCCTCTTGTGTTACGACCCTTCTCGTGACCTTTGAAGCTTTTGAGCTATTGCCTTCATCATTGGGGTTAACAACTTTACCTGTGCCAAAACCCCGTCCTCTTCCCCTGTGAGATCACTCCTCCTCTTTTGGCATTATGTTTTTTTGTTTATATTCTCTTCCGCCTTCGAGGCACTTTGATAGGCCTGCGTACATGGCTACGGGCGAAAGAATACTTATCTCATCCAATATCTCCCACCTTAATCCATTTACAAATCTTGTTGTTTTTTCTAGTGTGTCTTCTATGTAACCGGCTCTCGGGTTTGCAGAGTAAAGGATTCCTCGGTGTACTCTTTTACGGTCATCCCCTTAAATTTCAGAGTGCATGCACGCGTTGTAGGTGGCAATCGATAGTCCTTGGGTAAGAACTTACCCTTCAATTTAGCTTCCATCCTAGTCCATTTTTTTATGGGTTTCTTGTTCCAAGCACTCTTCCTCTCTACTTGTACCTCTCCCACCATAAGGATGCATGCCCCTTGACCTGGTGGCGGTGAATTTAACTTTTTTATCTTCGCTCATATCCTCATAGTCAAAGTACTTATTTAGATCAGCACAAAGTAATCCGGCGGTACCTCTGTTGACAAACTTCCATCATAGTTGAAAGCTGTGCTTTGAGAAACGTATTGTATAGTAAGGCCCAACACTTAGAATTTTAAGTTCAAGTCCTTCTCCATACGATCCATACGTGTCTCTGTGACTTCTTCATCACTTTGTCATCTCCTCCATCGAAGATCTTTTCTTCTCCCGGCTTCTACTACCACTAATTGGGAGTTTAGGATGGGATTTCTTCCCTCGGTCCTTCATCTACACTTTCTGTGTATACCTCTTCCACGACCTACTTCAACTTCCATTTATGTCAAATTTAACAGCAGCTGCGATGCCACTTGATGGGTCCATCCCCTGCTCCTTACCCTTATGTTGATTTACAATATAGTGTATTATGATTGTTATGATAATAAAGTTTAGTGAATGATTGATGGGTTGATTATATTGGTGATTGCGATGATTCAACTTACGGATAATGTATTGATGGATTTAATGATACTATAGATATTTTTTTCGTGGGTGATTTAAATGTCATGTGCTCGCATTAATACGGGATGGACATATGTCCTTGTCTCGGTAAGCATGTTCTTTGCCTTTGGTAAGTCGACAACCCTGGGCTTTCGCTCATTTTGCCTTTATTGGTCTTGTTTCGGGCGATTGGGGTTTCCTCACGCTGATTCTCTATCTTTGGTTCTCTGTATTTCTTTTGTGGTTAAATGCTACTATTGTTTGGCTCCGGTGTGGCCTGACCTTTACTCCATCGGTTGGTAAGGTTATTTCAGCATTAATGTTTCAATGCTTTGTTCGATTGCATTTCTTAAGGTCTATTCGTTCGTGGAAGGTATGCTAGTTGCTATGGTTCAACTCTTACGTATGCGTGTCTTTGCTAGTCGTTTATTTTTTTTTTTAACTATTAGGGCCTACGCCCATTCCTACATTTCCTCTATTCGATTTGCTCCTTGTGGTTAACTTGTCTGTGTCTTCGGCTGCGGGTTGCGGGGTTGCGGTCTCGGGGGTTCGTGGCTTTGGCTCTGTTCTCCAATGGCAAGGTAAACTCGCACTGCGAGCTATTTCAGCCACATTTCCTTCCTTCGTTACTAAGGTTGCCACTCCTGCGTGAGCAAGGAACCCTCGTTGGGCTGACTTGGCTCGGAATATGGTCTCGGCACACCGTCTTCTTTGTAGGTAAGTACGCTTCCTAACTACATAACCTTGTCAATTTATTTTCCCGTTTTATTTAAACTGCAATGTTTAACCCCATTTTCGTTGGATGATTATTGGTGGAGTCGACTCAGGGAACTTGCTACCTCTGGGCACGTTTGGAAACCGTTACAACTCGGTTGCGTTGTGAACTTATCTTGTGTTTTTAATTTACGTCAACGTATTATGGTTATTAGAGACCGACTTGTTTGTTGGCTATCAAATAGTTAGTTTCAGTTTTGATAAATACCTATTTTCTTGTGTTGTTATGTTTCCCGTTTCTAGTTCGGCTGGTATGATGCTCCACTATGTCGTTTGTGATGGCAAGGTTTCAATTCCTTTCGAATTCTGTGGTTTTCTGTTATTATGCTTTGTACATTGGTTTCCTGCGGGCCGTTAGTTTCATGCTCATATAGAGTACTCATGTTACGTAAAAGAAAATGATTTGCTTGCATACGGTAGTTGGTTTCAATAAGATAGAAGGAGTATTTTAAAATAGCGCAATGTCAGATTTAAATAAATGTGTGTTTGCGAGATATTTCTATTATGCTCTTTCTTTCTTTCCCCCCAAAATCGAACTTTGTTGCAATACATTCTTGTCTTTTGTAAGGTTTGAAAACGGTTCCAACTTAAGCTGTATAGTTACACTTATTATTTACATAGTTTTCACATCACTTCATTACCTTGACTTTCTTTAAAATGATAAATTAACATATGGAAATAATTTGACGAGAACAACTAATTAAGACAATTTTAAATTAGCCACTCACTTTCCTAAATGTTGCTTCACTAAGAGATTAAAAATAAAAATAAACTAAAATATTTTTCATGTATTGTCTCCTCTATCCTCTACGACACCAAATGACCTCCGGTCCATCGCGGCCATCGGCTAGATGCTCCTGCATCATAAGGAAATAGCATAGGAAAGAGTAGCCTAGAAGAAATAAGTTGTTGCACAAAAGAAGCCATTGTGAAGGAATGAAAGACAATTTTTTGCTTCCATGGAAGCGAGGTTGTGGAGGTTTCAAATATATTGATGATAAGAGTTATCAACCGGAAAATTTTGTTATAGATATTGAAATAGGCAATTGCGGGTGAAAACATATATATAAACCAACATAATATGTTCACATATAAAAAAAAAATTGTTATAGATATTGAAATAGAAATTGGGGGTGAAAATATTTTGTTGATTAATCATCTGAAACGAAGCATGAAATGAGCATGTAACTGGTAAGATATTTTAAATACATTCAAGTACAATCTATCTAGAATAGATGTAAATAAAGATAATTTTTATTAATATAAATAGAGCTTAGAGTTTAGTCAAGTTCATGTACATGTCAGGAGTGCTAATTTCATGCTTGTCATCAATTTTATATTGTATATGAATAACAATAAGTCTTGGTATACAAGAAAGTGAATGTATTTTTAATATGGAGACATTTTTGAAGGAGATATTGTTCTCTATGTTATGGTTTATTTTCTTAACTCCAAACTTGATTTATTCTTTCACTACCATAAGAAACAAAAAATACAAAGTAATTTCACAATTTTAAGTTATAGTTTTATATTTTATAATTACAAATCTAGTTTCTTATTAAACTATTTTACACATCTATTTATTCAAATAAATTATATTGTGAATATGTTTTCTCTTATTATTTGATTACAAAATTATTGTACTCCGTACTAAGTAAAACAACTTTATTAATAAAGAATTGAATGCTGAATTGAAAGATTGCTCAAGCGAGAATTACTATAATATATAAGTAGGATTTTTTTTGATGTATAAATTATTTATTTTATATGTCATTGAATTTCCATTACCTATTATCTTCAAACCCCATGGGGAGTTATTGAACATGGGAGTCCAACTTTAGTTAAATAAACATTCACATTCTCAACTTGGAAAAAAAAAATTATAATCCTAAAATTCTCTTACTTAATCATATTTTCAAATATATAATTAGAGTTCCATTTATTAAAAACAGAGGCAATATTAAGAACCTCCTAGAGTTATAAAAGGTAATTGACATGAAAAATAAAAAATCTCTTCATGACAACATACAAATGTTAATCTTAATTTAATCATTCAAAAACTAAAAAAGGGATAACAGATGGTATCACAATTTTGTTATGAGAACTAAATGCTCCTATATGAAACAATGGTGGCTTTCATCAATTCAAGAGCAGCAAAAACAAATTTATTGAGAAAACAACAATAGAGTATCACATTTTTTGTTATCATATCTAAATGTTCATATATGCAACAACTACCTATTTTTGTTATCATATCTAAATGTTCCTATATGAAACAACTACCTTACGCCTCATAGGAGGAGTGTCGAGGTGCGAACTAGAATAAGAAGAAAAGAAGCATCTTGTTTGGGACATGAGAATCTTGTCTGGGACTTGAGATAGATTCATTCTCTTGCACATCTAGTCTCAAAGCTTAATAAAACAAACCTCACCATAATTTGAAATTTTTAAATAAATATCTTAAAAATTAGAATATTAATTTAATACATTTTACTCAATTACACATTTAGTAATATTCATTTAAAAAATACCAATATAAATTATTATTTTAAATAAAAATATTACAACACATTTAACAATATTCATTAAAAGAATACAAACACAAATTACTATTTTAAATAAAAATAGTACAAAGAATCACATTAATTACCATGGCACTCATGTACCTTCCTCTTATTACTTTTTAAATACGCTTTTGAAATACCTAATGTTTGTAACTTATTCTTAATCACATAGTGTCAATTTGTATAATTATAATATACAAGTCTCACTTTTTATAACTTTGGTGGAAGGATAGAGTATCTAAATTCACTTACCTTTTAAGAAGCATCCTCGATTATTGTACCACCCACCTCAACATCCAATATGAAAATCTTAGGTTATTCTAAATTGATCGAAGTATAGAATTTTTAGGGTGGTGTTCTATGTTCACTAAAATTCCCATGATGTCCATCACTATGTATGGGGTTCATTTGCAACCTTGGATATACTCTAAAATTTGTTGTGATTTTTTTCCTATGGCTAAAACTTATTTTTTGGTTGTCACCTTGTAACCACCATCCATCGATATTTACCATAAAAAAAAATTTATTTATTAATTACCTACCTTTACAATTACCAAAACAACATGTCTAGCATCATTCTTAACTTTTCTTTGACTAAATATACAACACCACAAGCAATGGGTCACAAAACTTATGCAAATATATATATATATATGAGCGGCATAGCATCTAGGTAATAAAGGTATGGACCTTTATCGGCTGTTATTAGATTTTCGCACTCATGGAAAATTAATTATTTACATAACAAGGAACTCATTAACATAAGAAAATAATGCTAAACACTATACGATCGACATTATGAAAGGTTTGGTATTCTTGCATTGATTTGGCTTTAATACATACGGCGATATTTGTACTTAGGCATTAATACGATACGAGATTTCTTTTATGGATAAATGTTATCATTTGAATTTTGAATTTGTGTGTGCTCCACTTGTCGTTGTATCCACTTCTCCATAGGAAATTTGTCAACTCTCATTACTCCCGGCCAGTCTTGGGCTAATGCCTTTCTGTTACGAATTTGTTACAATCTTGCCTTGGATTCACCCTCGGCTGCAATGGAAAACTCCATTCTTTGTTGAATCATTCTACTGAGTGAAATGGTAGGTTTCTTGGAAATTTGATACTCTTAGAGCTTACTTCTCCATTGCAAACTACTGCCTTGAACTATTATATCGAGTTTGAGCTTCTTGCCATGATTTGTTGCAGAAATTTTGCTTGGTTTTGCTTATCTTATTTATACTCATTTTATTATATGCTTCGATGACATGATTTCTATTATGTTTCATCGAGGTTTTGATAATGATATTTCCCTCTGTGGGGTCACGACTCCGACTCCAAATATTATCAATCTGCGTAGGATAGTATCACAATCTCGGCATAGAGGGTAAGTCACCCCTTAGACTAACGTTGTTTTATTTTAATTAAAAAATTCATCTGGGCCTAAACCCTTATTCTTTGTAGTAGATTAATCCCAAAATTTCTTGTCTTGCAGAATGGTACCCAATGGGAATGTGCTTGTTTATTAGGTATTAACTCATCATAGGTAGAATTTGAAGTTTATTTTTAATGCTTGCTTCATTGCGCAATTCCTGATTTTTGTTAACAACGAAGCTTATTGTTTCGATGCGAGGGTATGAGGTTTAAACCCCTACTTTCGCATTATTTGGTTGATAAATTTTCAATAGCACCGGCCTATTGTATTCATCCACAGCTTAACGGTACTCAAATTTCCAAAAGGAAATACACCCTCTTCGAATTCTGACGATGCATTACGAAGCGATTCCTTTTACGGTTTCGAGAATAGTTTAAGGGTTTACTCACCGAATTAGGGTTTCATGGTTATGGAAATTTTAAGATAATGTTATGTAATTAAATGAGGTTTACTGACAATGGTTTTTTGTAAACACGGTTTTATCCCTTTCTTTGTTGCATGCTATTTCTTTTAAGGTCTTGCGTTAGGCTAGAGCATAACGAGAAATTCATTTTGAAGAACAAGTATCATCGTTTAATGATCTCATTGTGGATAAAATCTGCTACGGCCATTCATAATGTCGTTATCAAAAAATATATACATTTCTAAGTTATTGAGGGTTTGAGTTCTTCTTGCTTCTTTTAACTATAACCCTAGTCGTGGTTCTTGCTGCTAGTATTCTTTTGCTTCGAGCCTTAAATTAAAGCTGCATTTGTTCATTTTCAAATAGCATAGTTACTGCGGTAAATATTGTTCACGAGCACGATTTACTCTTGTCCTTTCTCTTTGATACATTTCTCATAAAAGATTAGCTTTATGTCATGCCTTTATTGAGAATGAATCTTTGTATTCCGTTTTTCTTCCTGCAAAATCTTTAGCTTAATACTTCTCGGTTTGCTCCCCTAAATTTCTCCGAGAGATTTGGTGTTCGAGATCACCGATGGTCGTCGATTTTAGAGGTTTACTCGGCTACTAACAATGATGTTTTGGTTTGGGGTTTTATACCCAAAACCGGCAAACATGACTTTGCTAGTTCTAATAATCCCAACCCTAGGTAGGACAACTCATTTCTACGGATAGGTTTTGAATATAATTCCTGAAACATATAGCCATGATACTCTTTATTATTAACGCCAGCACGAATTCTTATAAAAGATGGCTTCTTATTTCATGCTATACTCTGAGTTCTTGCTATTTATCGGATACTATATTTACTATGATATTCTTGTCATTCCCATGTTACGAGAAGAATATTATTAACAACGGGAAAGCAATAGTATAAATATTTAAATTCTCCCAACCTAATTAATGCGAGTATTATTATCAAGATGTAGTTTTCCATATTCTGTTCTCGCATTACATACTATGAACATATAATTACTCATGTACTATGTTTCATGCTTTTTCTGCTTGTAAACAACCATTCATTTTAGTAATAATTCATTTAGTCTACATAGTAGTACTTATACGGAATCATCTGACTCAGGCGTGGTCTCCCGACCATCAAGGGAAGTATTCGTCTTCCACTTGCCCCGAGCTCCGGAATATGGACGGTGCCACGGGTTAACAGGTGGATTTTTCTGTTGTGACCTGCAAGGATGGCCAATCCGGTCACCGCCGAGAATGCAATCACTTACGAGCTGCTTTGAAAGCCTGTCTCGGCGGATACCAGCAGCTGCAAGAAAATACTTCCTTTTGCAAATTCACGGAGCCCTACTCACTCCCTGGGATTCGGCTTTATCCTCGGAAAAGGTATTCAAGCCTATGTTGTTCCCCAACCTCTATTCTTGGAAATCTTATGACTTAACAAGATTTTCTTTTTCATTAACTAGTTCCTCCCTAATTAATAATTTTTAGCAAAAATAATTTGGTTTATATACGATAATAATTCAAGTCTTTCTTGCCAAAAAATAAAATAAACAAATGTTTTTAACTAGTTAGTACTAGTTAACTTTTAACTCTGGATTGTCGCACACCTAGTTATCATGATTCAAAACATTGCTATCATCTAAGATGTATAGAATTAGATGTATGTTGTGAGCTAATGTGATGTTTTGTTTGTCACAATGATTAAAAAATAAGTTATTATACCACACTATTAACTTTTCTCATTGTCTGTTTTGTTTATGAACCCTTTAAAAAAACCACATGAACATTTTATTTTACGCCTGTCTGACATGGGTGGGGGTTTCCAAAAATTGGAGAATAGTGTAGACTTTTATTGTTAGAAATTTTTGTATAAGATGGAAATTTGGATGGTTTTCGAGAGAATATGGATGTCATAACATATATCTATTTTGAATTTTTAGTGTCTCTAGCCACCATTTACCTTTAATGGGATCCATTTCAGCTAAAATGCAGTAGATCAACGTGTGAATGATAACTTACGACATCCATGGTCATTTCTTTGATTGTGGATCGGGTTACAAACTAATACTTTGTGAAATCCTAGCCATTTTCTTTGATTGTGCATCAAAGTTATAAACTGAAATACACTCTCTCTTGAGAAGACTAGATACAATATATGTTGGATGAAAGGAAGGTTATGGGAGTTATTTCAACTTACTCTGTTGTTTATCACATAGTGTGTTTTGTAAAACTATAATGTAGGTAAGGGTAAAAGTGGGTTTTTTCTTTTGTAAGTTTTGTTTGAATCAAAAAATTAAAAAAATTATAAAAGCTGAAAAAACTTGTTTAAAATTTTAAGACAAAAGTTTAGTAAGTTTGACATCATATAATATGAAATTTGTTTATGGATTTATAAGAAGTAAACATAAAAAACATGTATTTTTTAGCTATAATTAGAATTAAAGATATGTATATAGTTTTTTTAATAGAAGAAATTTGATATTCAATTAACAAAAAAAAAATCGGAAAGAGTATGTATGTAGTTACAAATAGAAACTATTACAATTAAGTAATTAAAGGTAAATTTAGTGTTATTTAAGAAATGAGAATTATGAACATTCATTATTATTGCTCAAGATAAATCATGTCTGCTGTGGAAATAATTTAATAAACTATATTCCACATAGAATACCATGGAATTGATACCATGAGTTGTTTTATAGTTTATTATTATTTTATTATTTTATTTTGTTATTTTTGTTTTTTATTGTATTTTGACCTAGTTAAAAAATATTTCATTTACATTACTCTGTCAATTTTTTATTTAATTTACTTTTATTTTTATTTTTTTGTGTAATTTGACATAGTTAAAATGTTAAAGTATTTACTTGTGCATCTAATAGCCTAAACCATTTCAATTGTCTAACATTTGATCCAATGGCTCAAACATGGACACATTGGCGGCTAGAAAAATTGTTTTCAAATAAGAATGTCTTGGCTTTAAATATATTTTTGTAAATTTTTAAATATAATTAAAATAAAAATAATATTAGAAAAAAAAGTTTTTTTTTAATAATTAATTTTTATTTAATTACTTAATAAATTATAATAATATTTTTACTCTTTTAAATTTCAATAATAATAATATACTAATGTACTACCCACAAGTTCAAAAAGACTTACAACCTTTTCTCACAATTCTTTGTATTACCCACAAATTAAGATAGACTTAGCTTATATTCTCATGAAATTGTGAAATAAGATTAGATCATTCATGAATCTGAAATGACCATTTGTACAGTAACCGGCATTGCTTATATTGTTTCTGGTTATAATTTTATCTAAATCTTCTTTTTAAATTTATAAATAAATTTTCTTTTCTAACTTTTATATGTTTGTGATTCGATGTATCTTTACTATTTTTACTTTTGATAGATTTGTATGATTAAAAAAAAGTCTATATATGTTGAATAGTAAAGAATAATTCCTAGCAAATCAGAAATGACATTTAAGTAATCCAGCATTATTATTCTGATTTATAGTTTTATTTAAATTTTCATTTTAAAATTCATAATATAAATTTATTTCTAACCTTTATATATCTGTGATTCGATGTAATCTTTACTATTTCACTTTATGATTTGGTGTATCTTTACTATTTTACTTTTAAGTAGATTTGTATGATTTAAAAAGTGAACTTATATCTTGATATATCTTTACTATTTTGATATGTTTTTATTATTTATATATTTTTTTCATTTCTATAGACTTGTTTTAACATTTTAAAACAATATAGAATCCCTTGGTTGAAATCAGTAATTTTATAATTTTTAAAGAATTAAAATAAATTGAAGCATATATAAAGATACAATACATGATAAAATAGTTGATTAAATGACGTATTTAATTATGAAATCGGTGGTACCGTGTGAAGTATATAAAGATATTCAATCAATTCTGTGTGGATGCCGTTAAATGAATCAATGATTCTCTTTTCTTTTTTCGGAGAAAAAAAAACAACATTTTATTGGAATAAAGATGTTACTGCCACCGCCATATAGCATGGTCCCGGAAGTAAAAACGTCATGGATTAGAATACGGAAAATCACTCAAGAAATGATCACCCAAACAACGTGGGTACATACATCTGAACAATAATCAACGATAGCGTATAAACTGGTGAGCTGTCGACACGGGGATCCCGCAAAGCCTAGAGAAGAAGAGCCGCGGGGGCACGGCAACAACCACCCCGAGGACAACCACCCCGAAAGTGGGTGAAAAAGACGTGACAAGAAACCAAATGAAGAAATCGCCGGCAAAATATTGACGCCGTCCGGGCCCCTGGCCCGGACGCGGGCAACTTCCCACAGCGTGGCCCCGTCGACGAACAAAATGCGGAAGGAACGGAACCGAGAGCCACGACAAGCGACAACCCGCCGCCATTTGAAAGTACAATACCCCCCCGACGGACGGGTCGCGGAAGGGAAGAGAAGGGGCCGCGACGGCGAGCGACGATCGGATCCTCGCATGAAACCCCAACACGAAAGGAAGGCTCCCGCCGTCAAGGGCAAAAAACCCGGACCGCCATGAAAGCCAAAACAACATCTCAGCGGTGAACAAAAACCCTCGATAAATCACGACCACAACCGCTGGAAGGGCATATGGCGAGCAAAATGCGGTGGCGGGAGGGCAGACAATGGCAACACCGCTAAAGATCACGCCGGCGGAAGCGAAGAGACCCTTGAACGAGAAAGTTGCCGAAGCACACGAGTGTGCCCCCGCAAAGAGAACAAGGTGTCTTGAGAGGCACACACGAGAAGAAAGCCCCGGCAACGCGAGCTTGAAAGGAGGCACGATGCGGAGGGCCGAGGCGCGGCTAGGGTTCCGGCCACTGAGCCCTCCCCGGCGTCTTCCTGAATCCTCTAAACCCTAGCTCAACAAAAAATGCATCGAGGGGTGGTTTGTCATCTTGTATATCAAAACCCTCGGTCGTCTTTGAACAAATCAAAAAAAAATCCCAACAAACCAACATCCGTATTGCATTCTCAAGGCTTGCTCACCGCCACACCCCACTTTAAAAAAAAGCAAAGCCACGTGCGGACATGTACGAGACGGACCCCGCAGAACTAATCCAAACGGACCACGCACGAGAGAAAGTCACCGAAGCACCCAGAGTACACTACGAAGAGAACGAAGCGTCTTCAGAAACGCAGGCAAAAGAAAGCCTAGCGATGGACGAAAAGAGACATGATTCGGAGGGCCGAGGTGGCTAGGGTTTATGTGAAAACAAAGTTTGAGATATAGTTTTGGGCCAACGACTTTGCAAAACTTGTTTGATGTAAGGTTCTCTCTCCGAACGCATTCTAAGGAATTGTGATCTCCAAATCTTATATTGCTCTGGAAAGAGTGTCCATACCCTCGCGGCCACGATCCCGCTCTCCAATCGTAGAGTTTTAGAGTTTTCAGCGATTCTCTTTTCATAGACATGTCTTCTCATGTTCATGTTCATGTCCACACGTACGACCTTGAAAACTATGATTAATACGATCTGTTTGACACTATTATTATTTTAGGAGACAAGTCTATTCAAGGGAGGAATTGTCTTGTCGACGAAAAGTGTTCAAAAGTATAAATTTTTTTTTTATAAAATTAGCCATAATAATATGTAGAACATATTTTTGATAGTTTGATCAATTTAGCACCATAAAAATTTATAGAAATTTGACAATTCTAATTTGAATTACAAAAATTACTCCAAAAAGTATATTAAAATCTTGCTAAAATTTCCGGCATTTTTCAAAGTAAAAAACGGGCGGTTAATGAATATACATAACTTAATAATTATTAAATTATTAACTTATTGCATAATCATCATGTACATAAGTAACTCCATATATTTTATAGGCGAGTAATCTTTAATGTGATTTTTTAAAGGTTTTTAAATTGAATTTTTTTCGGTCTAATTTCTATAAAATGTGCGAGAAACTCATTGAAAACATAAGTTTGATGGGTAACCTTGCACGATCTAAGTGCCCTAATAATTTTTTAGGGTGTTGAATTCATATATACAATCAAAAAACCGGTTTAAATAACGAAATCAAGATTTTACTTCAATTTTTTTCATAAATTCCTACACATAGAAACTTCAAATAGTTACACTAAAAACAACTCTCTTTTACGAGTGTTCTTTAGTGTTGGAATGAGAATTCCGGAGCAATAAAATGGGAAGAATAAGCTCCCCTCTTGACACGAGAGAAATGTAAATTCTTTTTGACGAGTGAGCAGTTTGTTGTAAAACAAACTTTCTATTCCTTTTACAAAAAAAACGGTTACAAATCTTCTCGATATAGAGGGATAACATAAAGAGTGACTACTACGGACAGTTCACCAAAAACAACTCTACATTACGCACAGCAACCAACAACTATTTTGTGTAATTTTCCGCTTGCTATGTGAAACAAACAAAATAATAATAATACCATATAGGCTCATGGCCTTTATGTTTTATATACGCGCATATTAAAACATTACATAAAACCATATAAAAGACTTAAACTAAAATCTATTTTTAAAAAAAATATTATACGAGACCCACAATACAAACAACAAGCGAAAACTCCTATTGCGATTCAATTAACATTGCACCATGATAAGTCCATCGGAATTAAAGCCTTTAGTTGGTGTGATCGGGGCATATAATAGAAAAGTTCGATTGCGATCTCGATTGGGAGCGGGACGCGATGACAAACTATGGTATGGCATATAAAGTGGATCGGGTCCACTACGTTAAACGATAATATGCGCCCGCACGCCAAAACTTCCGATTGCTATTGCGGTGGATGCGATGGCACATAAAACTCCGATATAATAATCCATCGAGTCCGGACTTCAATCGGAGCACATGTAAAACGCTTCGATTGAACTTTGCGGTGGAACACTTGCGATTGCAATAAAACATCGCCACGTGGTCTTGTGGACCCACGAGCCTGTGTGGTGGGGGGCAATTTATATATATAAGTTTTGGTTGTATTATGTGGCTTTGTTCCCTTGCGGAACTCTACCACATCGACAAGACACTCGGTCCTTGTATTATTTGTATGTTTCGATTTGCGATTGCGATTGGATCGCATCGCAAAATCTTACATCAACAAGATCTTGCTTATTAAGACTTGTGATTCCGATTGGCATATAAGTGGTGGGGACCACTTGTCCCTTCGAAATTAAAGGACTTCCACTTGTTTTAAACAATTTTCTTCATTTTGGTTGTTGAGGGCTTTCGCCGAAATGACTGTTTTAATAGTGCACTCCGTCGTAGTTCGAACTATGGGAGTCTTCATTCCTCCTGAGAAAATGGCTACGCCCATCACCGAATTAACTTCCTTTGCAATTTGTGGTACCATGACCCATCCCATGACTAGAAGTTCATCCTTACAAATTTCCCATTCTTCTTGAATGTGTGTTGTTGTACCTCAACCTCTGCTTTGCGATGCCTTTGTACTCTTTTTCTCCATTGCTCAAAGGCTTAGCGGGTGACTTTGAAAATATTTCAACATTTAGTAACATGAATTTCACTGCATCCGCATGGTATAGAATGATACATATCACGCAAACATCGTTCTCACGAGGTAGACATCAAACTTTATCCATTAATCAACCCGAATTTCAAACTCAAATGCCGAGTATTCTTTGTTGGTTCGAGGAGTGAGGGTAGAGGGTAGTGTCTAAGCCAAGGGGTTCATCAAACGCAGAGACGGAGAAGCGATTGATGAAGGTTGAAGGTTGCAAGGGGTTCATCAAATGCGGGAGACGGAGCGGTGATGAAGGTCGCGAGATCGAAGCCGAAGTTGTCTATTTCCTCCTGTGACGTATTGAGAGAGAAAGCACAGTGCTGAGGCTTACGACCCCTAGTTACGGCCGAAGATTTCTCAACGAGACATGGAAAGAATAACGAGGGTCTAGCCTTGGAATTTTGGGTACGAAGTGGTGGGGTGGTGTGTTTTGAAAAGAGATTTTAAAAAGTAAAATTGATTTATTTTTTAATTTAATTGCTCGGTTCATGGGTAAATTATGTACGATGGAAGTGCTTTAAGGGTTTTTTAGTGTGTTGATGTATATATTAAATTAAAAACCAGTTTAAATCTAGTTTATATCTTTTTATTTGTGGGACAAGGGACCCATCTCCTTGCAACGATTTGTTGCTAAGTCTACTAAAGTATATATACTCGGTTAAATAAATTTTAATTGAGATAAATTACTCTAAATAATAATTTGAACATAAACATTATATAAAATTTAATAAGAAAATCATAAAAAAAATAAAGTTTCAATAAATTCATAAATTAAAATAATATTTTATCTACAACTATATTTATATATTGTATAAATTTTACAACTTTATGAAATTATAACACATATTTCTTCAAATTATTAAAAAAAATTCATTGAAAATTAGAATTGCAATATTTTATTATTTAGAAAAAATAAAATTACATTTTATTTAATTATTACATACCAATTTAATCGGCAAGTTGAAATGAAAGGTTGACATGTTTAATCATATATACTAGGATTAGTTTTTAATGAAAGGACCACTACTAGCCTTTCATGATCATTTAGTCCAAGCTTCTATCTTGCATTGACTTCCATGTTTTTTCATTAAAGAGAAAGACAATGAAGTAGAAATAACATGATGACTATATTGCATAATTGCATTATACGCTCATACTCTTAAATATATATCCACTCTTCCTTTCAACTTGTTTAAAGTAGTTTTCCTTAAGGATCACGAGATCCTCTCTTAAAGTCTAGACGTCACTATTAATTTGGTTGTCCAGCAATTTTTTTATTGTAGTACATAACAACATATGATAGTCAACCCCTTCCACATTGTTAGGAGGTGCTATACCAAGGTTCAAATCTCCGTGGAGACATACGCACATTGTGTCTTGGCTAGAAGAGTAGGCGACCCCATAGTGGACGTCTCGGCTCTTGTTGAGGCATAAGTTAATTGCTACCAATGACACGGCTTGCGGCTATTGCACCTAGCCTAGGTTTATAGTGGTAGCCGGTTGGTTGAACCGGGCCTTGCTCGGGCAACTCTCCTGGGTCTAGATTGTCTAGATCAATAAAAAAAAAAAAAAAAAACAACAACAACAAATACATCACTTTTATGCAATTTTATACATATTTGAAACATAAAAAAATGTGTTCAATTTAATTTCTATATAGTCAAAATATAAAATTTAAATATAATCATTTTTATAATTCAATATTTAAAATCATAGATATATATGAATGCATACCTTCTTGTACTAATACAAAAATAATATCATAACTTGAAGAGAAATGGATCCCTCATCTCTCCCACCTCATTTAGAATGTGCATCTAAATAGGCCCAACACATCTAAAGGTTCCAAGATAGTTTGTCTACATTCTTCAACACATCCATGTTGTACATTTAAGAGTGTCTCTTGAAATTCATTCAATGTGCAACATCCTCAATAATAAGCCTACTACTTGACATAAAATCAATGAGTGTGAAATGTGATTCTAACATAATGAAAATACCTTGTACCTGGTTCAATTTTACATGTATAAAGGCTATGTTCATCAATCAACAACAACTATATTGTAAAAGAACTTATAGATAGATTTATCACTTCTGTTATCAAATCCATGACACAAATTTTGAGTACACCAATAACAATACATTTTGCATTTGCATCATATTATCATCTAACTAGGGGTTGGAATCCTACCACATTTGTTTCTTCACATCCATATAAAACAATACCAAAATACCAAAAAAATCCTTTTTTTAATCCATGCAAAATATCTGTTGATTTACAATTTTTCATGTGGTTTGAATATCTATTTTCAAAAATAGAATAGAGATGATTAGAATTCATGTGGTTTGAATATCTATTTTCAAAAATAAAAAAATATAATTATCCACGATTCCTCATGAAATTTTAGTGCAAACTTCTAAACTGTCTTGAATAGGCTTCGTCTTAATTATTAAGTGTCTTGAATGGGTTTAATCTTAATTGCCATTGTCTTAAGTTGTCATTTATCATTATCTCAAACTGCTTTTTGCGTTAAACTATTTTTTGTCTCAAATATTTCTTTTTTAAATATAAAATTTTCTCTTAAAATATTTTTATACAATAACTACAACAAAATCATTTAAAATTGCATTTTTGTTGAAATGTTACGTAACTATTGTTTTTAATGAGGAAAGTCCAACTATTTTATAATACTATTCAGTAAGTCAATTTAATGAAAATACAGTAATATTTGATGAACAAGATATAAAGTGAATAAGGCAATTATCAGAAACTTAATAAATGGTAATTAATATCTACCCAATCCTATATTTTTTAGGACCCATGGTCACTTCTATATTGTAAATAGTTCGTGCAGCCCAGCCTCACATATATGGATGCCTGTTGTATTTATTTATTTTTTACGTCTGCAAAATCCGGCCTTCGGCGTGGATCCGGTAGCTTCCAGAGCTCCCGTCGTCGTCACGCGGATTTCTCGGCACTATTGTTTTTTTTCACATATTCACCCTTCTATTTCCAGATGTGAAGTTTAATAAACTACTCTAAACTTCTGGGTGCCTACTTTAGATTTTATCGGAAACTCCCTTCTGATTCAAAATATACGAACCGTTCGAGCATTTACTTTGTGCGAAATTTCAAACCTGTCATCCACCCACGATTTGAAATATTGTGGAAGTATGCATGGGTCGTAAGTAATCTGAAATATCCCAGAAATATGGCTGACGACTAAACGTAGATTCACTGCTGACCCAGCCGCCCATCTACACTGCTTCATTCCGATATATTCGATCACTCGCCAGTAATTAACAGAATACTCGATTGGTCAAATTATCTAGTGAGGCTCGGCTTTGAAAGAAACGGTGTTTCATAAAATGGGAAGGTTTAATGGCTACAATACGATATCGTACATTCCATTTTCTTAACCAGCTGCTTCCTATTCATTAGTTTTCCTTTTGGAATGTCGGAGTTACGAGCTTCGGATTGCAACAACAGTGATGGTGGAAGTAAGTATGAGAGCAATTTGAAGATTGTTATGCATGATCTTCTTAAGAATGTAGCAAAGACTGGGTCTAACACCACTTGGCATGGGGAGAAGCCAGAAGAGAAGGTGTATGGCCTTCTCCAGTGCAGAAAAGATGCATCACCACAAGAATGCTCTAGCTGTGCACAAGAAGCGACCATCACACTTCAACAACTTTGTGAGTATGACAAAGGCGGTCGAGTGTGGTTGGGTGTGTGTTTCTTCGGCTATGATAATTTCAGTTTCTTTTCAGACATGGATGCCCATGTCGTTTCTAGCCTACAATTCCCAGACTGTGAAGGGCAATCGGGCTGCTTTTCAGAATGAGGTCATGGGTTTACTTCGTCCTCTGACTGATGAAAATTCCGATCTCGCAAGCAAGGGATTGTAGCTGAAGAATTCGCTGCCTCATCTTTCTCTGAAACGCACAGGGTTTTCGGTTTTGGTTGAATGCTGGAGAGAAATTTGCCCATAGAACAGTGCAAATCATGTTTGTTAATAGCGCTCAAGCTCTATCCCTTTATGATAAACGAAGGGGGCGAAGCGTTGTTGGGAAGTTGCAGAATTCGGTTTGAGACATACGCTTTCTCCACGTTATTTCCTAGCAACGCTACAGAGCATCGGGGTAATGTTTAATTAAATTTTATTTCCTTTATATTGCCTTCTCTTTATTGTTTTCTCAAAGTCTGCGTTACAGGAAAATCCCGGAAAAAGGTGGCCATTATGTGCGGGTCTATCGGAGGCGGAGTGCTCGGCTTTGTCTTATGCTTTTTTATATGGGTTTACAAAATAAACAAAATGAGATCCATGTCAGGAGAGACCGGTTCCCGAGGAGGTATTTATTTTTATTGCAATCATAATCATAATTCAATTTTAAGATTACTAGTTATTTATTCCTATTGCAACAATAATAATAATTGAATTTTAAGATTTTTAACAGTAGTAGCAGGTACCAGCGTTAACCTCTTTTGTTGGTCTTACTAACAAAGTTTATAGAAATATATATATTTTACTCCTTGAAGTTAAACTTGTAAGAAAAGTGCTCTTTCCTATTAAACCCATTAAAATTACATGGACATTCAACAACACAGGATCTTTTAATAACAGTTGACTACATTCTGCAACCCATGTTTATAAAATGTGGAGTGTTGTTTTAATGTTGTCACTTCCAATGATCAATTTTAAAATTTCTATTGACTCTCTTCTGGAATATATGTATATAAAATTTTATCAGATTCGGGAAGGGCTGATGGCATCTCAGGATCAGGATCGTTGTTCAATCCCCAAATAGTGTTTAGCTTGGACACATTGACAGAAGCAACAGGGGGTTTCATGAAGATAATAAGCTTGGAGAGGGAGGCTTTGGTGCTGTATACAGGTAACATGCAGAGTGCATTAGAATTATATGATAGTGTTTGTAATTTATGAAGGGATGTTGAAATTAATTTCCATAATCTGACACTGATGTATTTATTCTGGGTTTAAAGGTATAACTTCCAAAGAGAGACACAGAAATAGCTGTGAAGAAGCTGTCTTTAAAATCTGCCAAGGAACCAGGGAATTTATGAATGAAGTAAAACTTGTAGCCAGATTCAGCATCGAAATCTTGTACAGCTACTAGGCTGTTGCGTGGACGGATCAGAAAGGTTGCTTGTTGTAGATACTTGCCCAATAAAAGCCTCGACACCTTTCTCTTCCGTAAGTAATCCTTAAATTTGTTTTTCTGTTTAAATGACTATCTATGTTTTTTTGTTTTGGACTGTAATGGTAGAGAAATCCTGACATTTGGATGGTTGGTTGTCTTCCAGACCCAGAAAAACGCAGATTTCTTGATTAGCAAAACGCTATAACATCATTATGGGAATAGCACATGGCCTTCTCTATCTTCACGAGGATTCACAACTGCGCATTATTCATCGAGATATTAAAGTAACAACCATTCTGCTGGACGGGGGTTTGCATCCGAAGATGGCAGATTTTGGATTGGCCAGACTTTCTGATAATGAGACTCATGTTCACACCAGAGTTGCTGGGACATAGTAAGTAATTGTTTTCCGTTATGTTTTGAATAATTAAATTTAGTTTAAATTTATTTTAATTTTGAATTTATTAAAAAGTGCTTAAAAATATTTTTAAGGATTTTGTATTAAAGAAAAGATTTACATCTAGAGACATTTTGATCCTCGAAATTTGATAAATACATAAATCAAAAGTTAAAATAAATTTAAAATAATTTATTTACTATACTTTTAAAATAAATATAAAATAAATATTACTTATTTACCATATCTTTTTTTCTTTTTTTTAATGTTACTAAAATATTTTTATATTTTAAATTTATATTAAATATTATATTTACCTTTAAATTTAACTTTACATGTTTTACTTTTTAAATGAGATCTACCTCAGACTGAGCTGTATAGCGCTTCCTACACAAAAAAAAAAAAAAATGAAATATATTCATTATGTACATCACAGTAGATAGAATTTCCTCCTGGGTCTTTTGGGTTTGCTTTATTATCAGCGGTTATATGGCTCCGGGTATGATACTTCCAAGGGCAGCTATACGTAAAATCAGATGTTTACCGGCCCGATTGTCGTTCTTCTTGAAATTGTGGTGGGAGAAGACACAATGATATCCGCCCTTCCTCGGGAAATACAAAATCTTTTAGAATGGGTGAGATGGAATATTTTTATGAAACACTAATTGGCTTGGCTTAAACCGACTTCACGAACACTAACCATAAATTAAATTGGGACTATAATGTTATGTTTTGAATTTATATGAATGCGGGGATGGAGATTGTGCAATGGTGGAAATCTGCTAGATATGATACGATCAATGATAGTTGGATGTTGCCCGCGAACAAACACTCGGATGGGTAAACGGTCTTATCGTACGGTGATGTGTCGAGCCGTCGACGTATCGATGTTGTTGTGTTGATCTTTGTCTACCAATTCGTGGCCATCTTGTGAATCCGACGAAACTGCTTTTGTTAGTCTTAGCTTTAGCGGCGATGCACATACGAGAGATGGAGAGGCATCGCCACGTCATCGCATCTTCCCAATTGCGACGATCATTCTCCAATGTTGGAGGCCCTTCCTTCGTCGATTATTAGTTCGGAAGGTAGATAGATTATTGGTGGCCCTAGTTTGCCACGATACTAAAATAGAAATTTATATTTTAAGTGTTTGTTAAAATATCTAATTACTTTACGTATGTAATGTTAAACAATTAGTTAAGTAAGTAACTTCGGTTGAGTGATAGATAAATTTGGTCACTCACTTAGAGTGAGTTAAGTGAGAGTCGATCAAGTTAAGTTAGGGTTATATGAGAGTGTGTGTATGTCAATTAGATCAAATACTATTCACTTGGTTTATTATATTAATTGAAAAGCCATAGCTCATTGTTTCATGTGTGAAATAACATATTTATACGTATGTTTGAATCCTCTACCTATCGAATAATATTGTCCATATTTTTAGCAACAATTACTATAATACGCGATTAATATTTTAATATATTTTATAAATCTTTAAATATAATCAAAATAAATTTAAAAAAATATATTTTTAAATAATTAAATTTTTTAATTAATTAACCATCAAATTATAAAAACAATTTTGCTATTTTAAATTTAAAAATAATAATCTACTCTACAATAATTAATTGAATGTACTATTCTATAGGTTCTAATAGACTTCCAATTTATATTCTCATGAAAGTGAGAGATAAAAAGATTAGATAATTCATGAATCGAAATCACCATTATGTTGGTCTCCTTATAATTTTATCGAAATCTTGATTTTTTGTTGGAGCGCGACAAATTTATAAAACACAACAACGACAAATTAATCATGCACGGGGAAAGACACACGGCTTTAACGTGGTTCACCCAAACCTCTGGGTACGTCCACACGACGGGGCATTGGCGAGTCTTTATTATTCAAACGGGAGATTACAATTCTCACACACTCTCTCCAAAACAAACGTATGGAGACTGTTATATAGCGGGGAGAATCTAACGGCCTCATAAATCCTCTCAACTCAAATTTAGCATGCATTAACTCCCTCCCAAAGCTGAGCCCAATCTAGGAACTAATTCCTAATTTTTGTCACCCTGCGAGATTTTGCCTATTTTATCCAGCAAGAAAATCTCAACAATCTCCCCCACCTTGACAACAATTGCTTTGATGCTATTGTGTATTTTATCTCTTCTGTGAGCCAGAACGATGACCTGCTTGTGACTTCTCTGACAAAGCTGGTTTTCGTGAACATGTACGGTTTTCCTTTATATGCACCTTTTCAAGAGAGACTCCTTTCGGTAATAACTTGTCTTACAAAATGGTACTTAATTGGAATATGCTTTGATTTACTATGATAGGCTGTGAGTTCTTGCTTAAATGTATTGCACTTTGACTATCACAAAGTAACTTTGATGTTGTCCTGCAACCTACCAAATTCACCAAGCAAACCTTTCAACCAAACCGCCTCTTTGCAAGCATGCGAGAAGCTGACAGTATATGCAACGATTAGTGGATGACAACAATACTCTGTAGCTTTGACATCCGACTAATAGCTCTGCAGTAAAGACATACCACAGAGGTGACCTTCTCTTATCCAAATCACCAAAATCGGAATCAACATACCCGCAAACAAATTCCTACTCTTATTGTAAGTGATACAATAACTACTTGTGCCTCTCAAATACCGAAGCACCCATTTCACGCAGACCGGTGTTCTTTACCCGAATTTGCCATGCCACTGTGACAGCCTGTTGCATGTGAAATATACGAAAATTGAGTACAAACCATCGCATACATCAAACATCCTACTACATTAGCATATGGAATTTGAGACATATAATCCTTTTCTTCATCTGTATTAGGACATAAACCCGAAGAAAGATTGAAATGGGAAGTGAAAAGGGAGGATAGGCACGGAGCTTCACATTATTCATACCAAACCTCAAAAAGTATCTTCTCAACATACTTGTTGTGATAAGCACGACTTACCATTGCTCATCTCACACGAAAATCTCCATTGCCCAAAATGTTGTCTTCTTTGCTCCTAGATCTTTCATATCGAATGTCCTTGCCATGCGAGTCCACCAACTTTGTTGATTTCATCGATGCTTTTGCTTGCTAAAAGCATATCGTCAACATACGACACTAAGATAATGAACATGCCATTTTCGGTGCTTGAAATACACACAATGATCATATTCACTTCTAACATATTTCGACTCAACATGAAAGAATCAAACTGTATACCACTTTGCCGATGCGGCGCCAGGTATATATAATGACTTCTTGAAACTCTTGGAGACCATTTCTTATTGCGTCTTTGAACAAACCCTAGGTTGTTCCATATAAATTCCTCATCTAGATCTCCATGTAGAAAAACGATCTTAACATCTGATTCTTCCAATAACTCTAAATCAAAACAAAGCAACTAAAGCTAACACAATTCTAATTGAAACAATTTTAACCACGGTGAAAAAAATCTCATGAAAGTCAATACCGGCTTTACGAGAAAACCCTTTTGCAACAGTCGACGCTTTATACACAATCCTCCGTATCATTCACACCCGTTTCGGCAACCCATTTACACCCCACGAGTTTTCTGTCTTTCGAAGCTCAACCGGATCCCATGTGCCATTCTTACTCAAAGGCCATCATTTCTTCCTTCATAGGCCTTTCCACTTGTCACTTTTCGAACCATTGCTTCACGATAGCACGAGAGGTTCATCATCGTTAGCCGGTCAAAGCAAGCGAAGTAACATAATCATCATACCTTTTGAACACGTTTTATCCTTGTAGACCTCCTTAAAGTTTGTTTAGGATTTGACTACCATGCAGCAGGAACTTCTTGCCGATCGATGTCTGAGACCTATTCATGATCTAAACGGAACCCTATTCATGTTACGAAACATTTCATGACTAGTATACGAACTATGGTCATCATGATTATCATTAGAAGTCTTTGTCAAGGCGGAATGTGTTGAAAATCAAATACATCATCTGTTTCAATCTACTATCTACATCTAAGCACATGCAAAGAGGATTCATTAAAATTTACATCTCTGTTGATGATGATTTTGCGGGTAGTAGGGATCCCACAATCTATATCCCTTTGTTCCAACACCATACCAACGAAGACATACCTTTTAGATTTTGGATCTAACTTAGTTCGTTGATGTTTAGGCACTAGAGCATATGCATCACAGCAGGCTGCTACGAGTTTAGAATAATCACAAGAATTGTCCTTTCCATACCTCTTGCAGAATCTTGCGATCATCGCCGTCGATGGAGATCGGTTTATCGCATAACAAGTGGTACCCTTTGCTTAGTCACAACTCCCTTTGCAACCGGCGTTACTCGACATGCTCCTTGCTCTCTCTAGAGAGTCTGTTCATCGTTCGTAACTCCATTTTCTTTGAAAGAGTATAAACGAGAAAATGATCTTATACTCTCGATCTGCATCCTTGCAATAGGCTGTCAAACTCCTTGGAAGTAAACTCCCACCACCATTGTCGGTTCTTAAACACTTTATTGTTCTACCGAGTCCTTTGTTTTCTTTCAATGCTCTATTACATTTTGGCGAAAAAACATCGGACTTTCTTTTCAACATGTAGACCCACCTTCCTAGAAAAATCATCGATAGACGACACAAAATATGACGGGCCACCATGTATTGTTGTAGAGTGGACCCCAAACATCGAATGAATATAATCAGTATGCCTTTACTAATATGTTTACTGTTTAAATTTTTGTTTACTTTGTTTTCCAAACGAAGCAATGTACAATCTAACTCGGACCTTAGATTAGGAAGTAACTTGCGATCGGCCAAATTTTCAACCCTCTTTAGCTCATATGCTTCTAACCTTTGATGCCATCGTAGGTAGGAACCTCTCTTGTCATGTTCGGTTCATAGTAGACACATGAGCGGCCATTCTTCCTTCTAAGCGACGATTTCCCTACTTTCTTAGCTTTCATTACTAGTAAAATACCTTTATAGATTTTCATAACTCCACCTTGAATTACAGTTTTATACCCATTCGTATCCAATGCTCCTAAAGAAATTAGATTTTTCCTTAAGTCTGGAACATGTCTCACATCTGTTAATATTCTAGTTGTGCCATCAAACATTTGCAGTTGTATGCTTCCTATCCCAACAATATTAGATGTTACATCATTACCCATGTACACGACTCCATCATTAACTGATCTATACGTCTTAAACCATTCTCTATGAATACACATGTGGTTTGATGCACCGGAATCTAACAACCCATGTTGATCATGATTTGACATATTAACAGACAACACTTCGTCGCTCATACCTGAACCAGATGCCGAACCTGTATCTGTCGCATTTGCCTCCTTCTTCTCTATCGAAGAGTCTCCTTTCTTCTCTGTTTGCTGTCTCTTCCAGCAGTCTTTCTTCAAGTGCCCCGATTTGCCACAAAACCAGCACTTCACTTTGCTCTTCTTCCCTTTCGACTTTGAACGCGAATCGCTGCGCTTACCTGAGCGTCTTTCTTTAGAACGACCTCTAGCCATCATTGCCTCTGATGTAGAGGTGTCAGCATTCGACTTCTTCCTCGTCTCCTCAGACAACATGGCTCCAACCACATCGTCAAACTCAAGGACAGCTGCAGTACTAAAGCTTATGGAAGTAACAAAGTGATCCCACGATTCGGGCAATGAACACAATAGAGTTATTGCCTTATCCTCTGAATCAAATTTTACATCTAGACTTTGTAATTGTACCAATATAGTATTGAAAACATTCAGATGGTCAGTAACCGAGGTACCTTCCTTCATCCGCAAACTGTATAGCTGTCGCTTCAGGAGAATCCGATTTGTCAAGGACTTCGTCATGTAGAGCTTCTCGAGCTTTATCCACAAGCCTGTGGCGGTCTTCTCTGACACAATGTTGAACAGAACGTCATCTGCCAGACATAACCGAATTGCGCTCAGAGCTCTGTCATCCAACTCATCCCATTCATCCTCCGTCATGGAAGAAGGCCTTTTGCTCCTCCCCAACAGCGCTTTCGCCACGCCTTGTTGAATCAGCATATCGTGCATCTTAAGCTTCCAGATCTCGAAGTTGTTCTTGCCATTGAATTTCTCAATTTCAAACCGGGCATTTTGAGTTTTCGCCATCTTGTTTCAGCAAAAAAATACAGTAATCTCCAGAACCCAATTTTAAAAAATAAAGAATTCCCCTTTAAAAAAAAAAATGCCTTTAAACTCCTTCCTTTAAAGTGCTTCTCAACTTCCTTTAAAAAAAAATAAATCGATTTATAACCACTTCAAAATACCATATAAAAAAGTGGCAATTCAAAACATTATTTAAATGCCTCCCTTATAATATAATCGATTTTATACCATATGTGAATGGTATTAAAACAAAAATTACAAATCGATGTTACAAATCGATTGTTGAGATTTTGTAAATCGATTTATAACTTTTAAATATATATATCAAAATATAATCGATTATATTTAACCTTTTTTCAAAATCGATTTATGTTTGACCTTTTTACCAAACTCCAAAGTCGACTTCAATCGACTTTCAATAAAAAACTTCAATTGAATGCCAATCGACTTATTATTTAAACATGGCAATTGGAATGGAACTTACGACTTGTATTTCAACGATGTTTAAAAACACTCGGCACAGCAGCGCACATTTATGGCCTGCCTCTTTCTTCAGCCCTGGACACCGGCCTTCTTTACTGCTCACGAAGCTTTTTACACCGGCCTTTTTTACTGCATTCCGCTTCTTACAGCAACGCCAGCAAGACTGACTTTAGCTCACAACGGATTTTTAATATTCTTTGATGGCTCTCGTATTAACACACCAAATGGACACATGAACATTTTTCGTTGAAAACACGGCATAAGACTCACACCAGAAATCAGAAGTGAAATTTATAATCGATTTGGTTTTCAACGCATAAACCAGCGTTATTTATTGACTTAAAAATGCAACGATTCTTCTCCATTCAACGCTGTTCATTCAGCGCGCAGGTGTCGGTCCCATGCAGCACCAGGTCCAACCGACTCTTGCCAAACGTTCATAGCCCAGACGCAGCATATATCACTGTGTGTTCAGCAGCAACACCAGCGTTCAACCGGCGCACTCCACGCACTCCACGCACCAGCGTTCAACGCACTCCAACAGAAGCTCTGATACCAATTGTTGGAGATCATGCACAGAAAAACAATTAAATACGCAGCAAATAAATCATGCACAAGAAGACACAGAAGTTTTACCGTGGTTCACCCAAACCTCCTGGGCTACGTCCACACAACAGGGCATTGGCAATCTTTATTATTCAAACAGGAGATTACATAATTCACACACCCACACACACTCTCCAAAACAAACGTATGGATACCTGTTATATAGCAGGAGAATCTAACAGCCTCATAAATCCTCTCAACTCAAATTTAGCATGCATTAACTCCCTCCCAACAAACTGGAGCTAATCAAGGAACTAATTCCTAATTTTTGTCACCTACTGAGATTTTTCCTATTTTATTTAGAACGGAAAATCTCAACGGTTACAAACTACATACGTTAATACCCTTTTAAAAATATTTTGTTAGATAATATACTATTTGGTTTCATCTAAAAATATGAAAAGAAGTATGTAAGTTAAAAGGGTGGAAACACTAAATGTGCAAGTTGGACTTGTACAATTATCCTACTATTTTTCTTATAAGTTTTGGTAAAATATGTGGAATTATTTATTCTTTTTTGGACTAGTACAATTATCCTACCGTTTTCCTTATAAATTTTGGTAAAATATGTGGAATTTATGATTCTTTTTTTACAATTAACTGGTGATTCCTTGAAAATAAAGTGTTATGTACCAAGAGATTCTAGATTCACATCTCCCTAATTTACATATTTACTAAAGTCTATATCTACCTTATCAATAGGTGATCAATTTCTCTAATCCAAATATATATAATAATAACAATTTAAGACTCTTTTTCAAAAAAATAATGCTTTAATTAACTTTCGCCGAAGTCTGCAAACTTAAACAACATGGCAACCAACCCTGCAACTTGAACAGACAGATCACTATGTTTTTTTTAGGAAAAGAGATGAAACCCAATCTTTTTCAAAAATAGTGCTTTAGTTAACTTTTCCCGAAGCCTGCAACCTTAAACAACATGGCAGTTCGCCTTGCAAATTGAATTGACACATCACTTTATTTATGTATTTATTTATGAAAAGTGTCTGAACAATTATTTATTTCTTGAGCTTAGTCTAAATAATCTATAAATTAGTCCAAAAATAATGGAAATTTTGGTAAGATTATAACAAAATCTTATAGAAACATCCATTAACTCATTAAAATATGCTTAATGGAACTATGAATAATGGAATTTCATCTTTGCCTACACTAATATCGTTTTTTTGCCAACACAATTTTGTTACAACCACTTAATCATGAAAACAAATATTTATGGTCAAAATGTTTATTCGGTCCTTTATATATTATATTTATCATTCAAAAATATAATATAAACAATGAAAAATAACACATTGTATTTTGCACTCACAGGAACCTCTCTAGAGTCATGTTAGATCCATACTTAAGATCTATGTATACTAATTTATAATATCAACATTCAAATATGGGTATCATTTATGATATTTTAATAAATGAAGACAAAAATCCACTACTAAATTATTTTAAAAATCTAATTAATAAATAAAATTAACTAATTTTCTAATATTCATTGAATTTTTAAAATATTCCAAAATTTATTTTCATTATATAACCACTTCATCTAATTATAAAAATTATATACGTAATTAAGATACCAACCATGTTTCCCAGAGCAATTGTGAATATAAACATAATCAAAGTATCCTTAAATACAAAACATTAATTTATTATTATTTTTCAGTAAATCACTGATAAAAAATATATATGATAACTGATACAAAGATTTAGATGAGCCCATGGGGCTTTGGTTCGACGGTTAAGGGTGCATTGTTAAGGCGCTCCATGCCGTAGGTCACTGGTTCCAATCCCCCATGGGTGCTAGTAATACAAAGATTATTATTATTATTATTATTATTCAAAGGGACCGTTAATTACATCTAAATATATAATTTATAATTGACATAAATA